>CM053585.1:512888488-512916308 GCA_028646515.1 Pseudochirops corinnae | reverse complement strand
TGTACAAAGTATCACAAACAAACAACACAGGCAGGGCAGACAAATAGAGTGCTGGGATACCTCAAGTTTTCTCTTTCTTGACTCTGTCACCACAGGAGTCCTCTTCTCAGTTCTGCTGTCTCTAGCCTGGGCCTCTCCTTATACATGGTCATTAGCTCCTCCCCTTCCTGTTGCAGGAGTTCATGAGTTCTAGGGTTCACAAGTTGTGGGATTCACATGTTCTGTTTCTTAACAGACTTGATACAAGGCTCAAAAGAAACTTGAGCTGAACCAAGGTGTTAATTCAATAGCTGAAACAAGGTGTGAACTACTGCTGTGCTTGCCATTATCCCAAGGTACTACTCAGCTCAGAGGACATTACTGGAGATATAAAAATATACCCAAACATTGTTGGCCAAACTCAATGGTGACATCCAGAGAAGGTGAAATGGAAGTGAAAATCAGAAGAGGTTGGAAGGTGAACAGAGAAATATGATTATGTATGGGATAGCCATGGAGCCTTTGAATTCACATGGTGCCAAATGATTAAACCCCTAGTAAGAAAAGATTTGAAATAAAGCAGTAGTATATGATCAAAATGAGCAAAAAAAAAGTCTATTTCATTTAAGCAATAACACCTTTGAAACTCGACCTCTTGGCAGGCAGGGTTGAACTGGTCCAAAAAGAAATCATGAAAAATCATGATGACAGACTGGGAGGAACAAAGAAGTTGAACAAAGAAAGGAGTTGCAGGGGGTGAGAAAATGGGCTAAAAAGTGTATTCCATGAAGTTTAAAAGGACAAAAGACCATTGTGGAAAGAGGAGTTGGTGTACAGTCAATGCATGGGCATTGCTTGCCTTAAGAAAGAATACCATGTGGCAACTGGCAGTTAGGACGCTTTTAGGGAGCCAAATTTGACCCTAAATTTTACAAAAACATAGATTTTGTTGTTATTCAGTTACGTCCTACTCTTTGTGACCCAATTTCAGATTTTCTTGGCAAAAGTACCAGAGTGATTTGCCATTTCCTTCTCCAGCTCATTTTACAGATGAGGAAACTGAGGCAAACAAGTTGAAGTTACTTACCCAGGGTCACACAGCTAGTAAGTGTCTGAGGCCAGATTTGAACTCAGGAAGATAAGTCTTCTTGACTCCAGGTCTGGTCCTCTATGCATTGCATCACTTAACTGCCCCTAAGACACAAACCTCCACTAAAAAAGAAATTCTATTGATGTTAGTTGTTTCCCTGGATGATCTGAAACTTCTGTTATTTCTGTTTAGTTAATATGGTAAGCTTCTCTCCAGGTAAATAGAGCTGATAAAATGTTGAGGGATTTTTTCCTCTTATAACTTTTTGAATTCTATCAATGGCAGATTTGCCTTCACACTGTTTGCTCCAACTCTTTTCCCTGTTGTTTCTAAAGCAAGACTGTGTCCTTTTTTTTCTTTTGAGATGTAAATTAATAGTCCCTTTAACAAAGTCATATGGGTTTCTACCTTAGAGTTAGACTCTTCCTGCTTCATTAATTTCAAAGTCCATTTGTTTTTCTCTACTATGCAAATTGTCTCTCTGACAGCTAAGAATGATTAAATCTCTTCATTAGGGAAAATATTCTTCATGACAGGAAGTGTTATCTCAAGAAAGCAACATTGGGTCTTGAACTTTTTCTTAGCAGTTCTTACTAAGTTCTTTGTTCTTAGTAGTATTAGTCTTTAATGTCTTTAAGATACATTAAAAATTCTTTCAAACATGAAAGATATTTTGAGTTTTTTTTAAAGAAATAATTTAATGTCTACTCACTGGCTGATTGAGAAAATGAGGTGACGAGAACCCACAGAAAGAAAAGGGCAGGGGGGAGTATCAGTACTTTAAGCAACCTTTATAAGTTCTGGGAGTCCTTGTCTGAACTCACACTCAAACTGATAAGTTGGATCCCCCAGGTCAGGATCCTAGGGGTTTCTCTGATGGGATAGTGGAAGTATCTTTCTAATTCTATTGGCTCAAGTCTCCATTTTGATATGTTCTTCCTAACATATCAAGTACCAATTATAGTTCAGATCTTCTCTATATCATTTATTAACCCAGTTATTATTGTACCAGTATTATTTAGCCATTTAGCATCAATTAGATTTTACAAATGGATATTTTTCTGAGAAAATAAAGCAAGAACAGAAGTACAGACACATTTCCTTCTACCCCCACACCAGGGACATAATCTACAACCTTAGTTCCTATGGAAAGTGAATTGGAATTTAAAGTAGTTACTACAAAACCTTTGCCCCATTGAGTTCTGTTCCAAATGCTGCAGAGCTAATGGATAAAATTATTCCTCTAACTTGCAGAAACTGGTATCTAAGCTACTAATCTAATTCATGGCTGGATTGGATCCTGCCAATCTCTCCTCACTGGACTTGGCTACTAGCAAATTCTCTTATGGGGACTCCAGTTCCTAGATATTTCCAGATTTCACAAAGTAATAGTCTAGTCCAGTCTGTTGCCAATGAATATTCACAACAGAGGTGCTATGTTCATGGCTCATTTGAGGAGATGGGCAGCTAAGCAGCAGGAAGCCACTGCTACTACCTCTGTCCCTACCAAGAGGCTTATAGCAGTCCTTGCCTCAAGCACTGCCAGGAAAGAGAGGTCCATCTGGCTGGTGTGTAGGCTTTTGAAGCACATTCAATTCTGGCTCAGCACAAATCAGAAAGCCTGTTTTTCTATTACACAGTAAGGGTACAGGGAACAGTCATGGATTACCTGTACATTCTTGAGTCCACATGGGAGAGTTTATCAGGCAGCACACAAAACTAAGATTAGGAAAAATCATTTAGGTAAGAAGATGGATATTCTGGTACCTTGCCAGTACCTTGACGCTTTGACATAGTTTAATTTGCCCTTTCCTCCTGGGATATTCAACACCTTGGGGCATGAATAAACTCATAGCAGTAGAAGTTTTTCTAAGAAGGTTGGGGAAAAGACACGGAAATAGAGAAAGATGATGACTGCATAGACCTGGGGTGCTCTGTGAGCTATGTCCCATTAAGCCTGGATGAAGAAGGCAGTGATGTCTCTCTGATGGCTGTAAAACATCACAGTAGCTAGGGCCTGGGGTTAGTGTTTGTTCCCATCCTGCTAAACAAGAACAATCAATGCAACTCTAAGAGCAAGTGAGTGGGTCAGCCAAGGATTCCATGATGATCTGGGGAATGGAGAACAATCAGTGCAACCCTAAACCCACTCTTACTTACCTGAGACACTGCTGTGAATGACTGACAAGTTCACCAGATTGTAGTGTGGGGTGGAAGAGTAGGAAGTCAGCGGATACATTAGAGTCCATTTTGGTCTAAAGCAGTAGAGAGTGAGAAAAGACAGTGGAGTCCAGCCTGGGAGGGTAGAGAAGATGATTTGGACATTGAAATGTAAGTGATGGTTATGTGCAATGTTAACTGTTGCTTGATGGTTCTTAAGATAATCATGCTTTTTCCTAATCTCTTTAACTGCTTTGCTTTATAATATGAAGGACAAATAATCTGTTAACATCTGTATTTAAGAAGAGGGAATTTCCCCTGGGATGGGTGCTGAGTCAATGTATAGCATGTTGAATTGGATCTACATGGAAGAACAGGCACAAGAACCTATTACATAGGAAAAAGAATGCAGATGATAAACATTGATTTTATTTTCTTTAACAAAAATCCATAGGAAGTTATCTTTGTAGTTTTAAAGAATTCCAAGAAGACATAACGTGGAAGGGAGAAACTTCCAAACCTGCATATATAAACTTGAAAGAAAAGCTTTGAGTGTCCTGCTGGCAGGGCCTCTCCCCTGTAGACATAATCCCAAAACCTTAACCCCTAAAATACTTATGGACAACTGTAAGACATTTCCTAGTTCCCACATATCCAAATATCGTTGTAAATATTTATTGGATTCATTTACAGCCTGCAATAGCTTTTGTTTTTCCATGGAAAACTCATGAAGCTAAGCTTCCTTTTCTCCCATGTTCTAGGCCTGCAAATGATGGCTAACCTCTGAATATAGGTGGGATGAAAATGGTTTCTAATACAATGAATTACCCTTGCAAGATCTGTCTGCTTGTTCTTTCATTTGTCTTCAGTCTCTTCCTTCAAGCAAAATAAACAGACTAAACATTTCCCTTCTTTCATTGTTTAAAGCTTCGGTGGTTTTCAAATGTTGTTTACTTCCAACCCTTTTAAGCATCCGTGTACATTTACATTTATTTCAACTTCTACACTTGTCATTTTTTTTTCATTTCCCATGGGTAGTATTTGACAGTTAATATTCAGCAAGCATTTATGAAGAGCCTACTCTATGACAGGAACTGTGTTAGGCATTAAGGATACATAGACAAGAAAATGTAACAGTTGCTGCCCTCATGGAGCTTATCTTCTGTTAGATATGTATAAAGAATTAGATACAAAAGAATTTCTGGGAGGGAGCACTAGGCACTAGTGGGATAATCAGGATGGGGCTGCTGAAAAAAGTGGCACCTACACAAAACCTTAAATGAAGCTGGGAATTCCATGAGGTAGAGGGTAAAGAACGAGACCAGTGGAGACAAGGGGAATGAAATATACGAAGGCATCGAGATGAGAGATGGAATCCCATGTAGGGAAATGGTAGGTAGGTCAATTTGGCTGGAAAGTAGAGTGAAAGAAGGGTAGAGATAGGGCCTAGACTCAGTGATTTCAATGACATAGGGAACTTCCAGGTGAAAAAACTATCAATCCAGGTTGTCTGCATCTTATATATAGATTTCTATGATCTTTTTTTTTTTTTTAATTTTTATTGCTATAGTCTTATAAGAGCTGCCTAGGACCCTGAGAAGTTAAGTAACTTGTTCAAGGTCATAGAACTGGTGTGGATTAGAGGCAGGACTTGAACCCAGGTCTTCCTGGCTCTGAGACCAGTTATCTATCCACTGTGCCATGTGATAAAGGAGAACAATGTGAAATAAATCTAGAAAAAATGTGGCTTTTCCCCCTACAATTTATTAAGTTCCCTTAATACATTTATTTGTTTTTTCCTGGGAGCACAGCTGTTTTGACTTCATTTCCTACTGCCTTTAACTTTCCCCTAAAGTCCCTTAATTACATTTGTAATAATAGGTTACTAGAGTAATTTTCAATTGTAAATTCTTTTAAATTAATGTCATTTAAAATGCAATCTATTTAAGAGGTTGAATTATTAGTCTTAATTAATAGACCATAGGTCATTTGAGCTATAAGGGACATGGAGGCCATTTACTCCTATCTCTTTATACATATTAGGCTCAGAAAAGTGAGAGGACCTATCCAAGGTCTTATAGCTATTGAGTATCAATATTTTCATATGTATTTAGTATTAGTCAATAATATTTATTGGATACCCAGCAAGTGAAGTGTTTCCTAGCTTTCCTAAATGGGGAATTGAAAAGTAAACTCTGAAAAGTTTTCTATGTCAATGCAAAAATGGAATTAACAGAGGTATGATCCAAGGATGTTAAAACATTTGCATAGGAACATGGGCAAAAATGGATAAAGTAAGTGGGAACAAACATTTATTAAGCACCTACTATATTCCAGGAACTATGCAAAGCCCTTCATAAATATTATCTCATTTGATTTTCCCAACCCTGGGAGGTAGGTACTATTATTATCCCCAATTTATAATTGAAGAAACTGAGGCACACTGAGGTTAAGTGACTTGTTCAGGGTCACACAACTAGTAAATGTCTGAGGCCAGATTTGAGCTTAGGGCTTCTTGACTTCCAGCACATTATCCACTCTGCCACCCAGTTGACTGTGTTGGTCACTAGAGTAGCTGTTGACCTAACTAAATAAACTAAGGCTATTCCTGAAAGTCATGTAGGGAACACAATGTAGAGTTTTGATGGAGGTGAGTGTTATGGTCTGTCTCAGAAAAAGTAAAAAAATAATTTAGGGAAAGGAAATGTCATTTATGGGCTACTAGTCAGTTAAAAACATTTATTAAATTTATACTTGAATCAATGCCCTGGGGAAGAAATGGAGGGCAGAGCCTGCAATCTAATTGAAAGCTAAGACATATGTAAGGAGGGTGCCTAAGTGAGACTTCAACAAAAGCTGAACATCTGCAGAGGTTAAAAAACTGATATATTGAAGGACAAAGGGCAAAGCCTTCAGATACAAAATAAATATTCAGTCCCCAGACAGGGTGGATGATTTGAATAATTTAATTGTGTACAAAGAGACTAGAAAGACAATTCATATAACTGTTCCTAGCCACCCAAATGTGGATCACCCTAAGTGAATGTGGAGTTGTTTGTAATTTTTGAGCAGGGCAGGAAGAAGTTGTTGAAAAGGAGAAGCAAGTCTTTCATGTTCCCAGGCAGGTCTAGTAGCTGTGAAACCCACTGAGTGACCTACCCAGTCAAGACATTGAAAATTGATGCAAGCCCAACTAAACAGTTGAGTGCCTTGTAGATATATGTGAAGATACTCTGGAGAGAGAAAGTATATCAAAATCCTGCAGTTCAGGAGTGATCATTTTGCCTTGGCCTACATTTATCTCCAAGATGAGTGGTTTACTACCATTGTACTTTGGGCTACTGCCCACTTTTTCCCCTCTCCCCAACTCTGAGTGTATTTGTGGGAAAATGTGCCCCAAGTGTTGTGAGTAAATTGTATTTACTGTTCCTCCTATATGCCATTACAGTAAAGGGAAGCGTAACTGGTTGGGGCTCGTAAACTAGTGTTTGGGAGGATAATCACCTGCAGTGTTATCCTAGAACTTTGGGAGTAGTAACAGTTACTCATGTGGGTCCCCAATTGGTTAGTGGTATTGTGAGTTGGGTGAGATGCAGGGGGGCTTTACACATGTGTGACAAAGTCAGTAGCCTTTGGCCTGCATTGTTGCCACTATACTAAGTGCCTGGGACTCCCTCCAGAGATTGTGCAACTCTCTAAGACTATAAGTTGTTTTTTTAAAATCACTTTGGTCATCTTTTGTTTTTACATTACCATTTCCCCAGTCTATTCTTCCCCACATCCCTTCCCAAGAAGGGAGGTAGGATCTGGACCTGTGATTTCTGGACTTGCTCTCTATTAACGCATCATCTGCCTTGCAACTTAACAGAGTTAGAGCTTAGCATGGTGCTTGGCACATAGTTGGCATTTGGAGAGCTGTAGCACAATGAAAAAAGAAAAAAAAGAGAAAAAGGGGCAGTTAAGTGGTGCAGTGAATAAAGCAGAGCGCTGGCCCTGGAGTCAGGAGGACCTGAGTTCAAATTCCACCTCAGACACTTAACACTAACTAGCTGTGTGACCTTGGGCAAGTCACTTAACCCCAATTGTCCTGCCTTCCCCCCTCCAAAAAGAAAAAAAAAAGATTGGAGAGCTGCCAGGAGTACTGAGTACTGTTAACCCAGGGTCGCACAGCCAGTATGTATGTGTCAGAGAAGGGCTTTGAACCAAGGTCTTTTCGGCTTCCAGGCTGGCACTCTTTTTCACTAGATATCTACTACATATTGTCTCTCTCTTGTAATAATGAATAAAATAAAGGGGGAAGGAGGAGAAGGCAATCCAGCAAAACTAATACATTAACCAAGTCTGACTACATATGCAATATTCCACACCCGTAGCCCCAACCTTTTACATGTACCCACCCTGTACCAGGCACTATGCTAAGAACTGGAGAGACAGAAGACAAAAGAAAGTGCCATGTTTTAACTCTAAAACCATAAATGAAAGCAGTTGCCAATCAGGGTTGATTCAGGGAGTTCCTACATGGGTCGTTCACATCACCAAAGAAATCACAGGAATGTAACCAAACTATATCCATTACTGACACATTTTAGCTATGATTGGGCGGCAGAAGATGAAAAGTATCGTAATATAGTCATAGAATTAGTTCAGAAATACCCAGGCACAATGGGGGAGAGCAAACGGGGAGAGAGAGAGAGAGAAAGAGAGAGAGAGAGAGAGAGAGAGAGAGAGAGAGAGAGAGAGTGTGTGTGTGTGTGTGTGTGTGTGTGTGTGTGTGTGTGTGTGTGTGTGTGTGTGTGTTGCCTGATCGAGTTAGCTACTGAGATTTCCAAGGTTGGAGTGGGAGGGGAGGAGGAGGAGGTTTCAAGCAAGTAAGGTCCCCAGCACTGGTGGATGAATGTGTCTTAGCTGAGCGCGGGACATCTAGAGCCTGACTCAGCCTGAGGTGGGTGGGCGAGACTGTCCCCAAGCAGCCTAGGTGAGCCCAGGGAGAGGGTGGGGTTTGGGGAGGGAGGACTGAGGCGCAGGAGGTGGTAGGGGTTGCCCTTCTCCTTTATCTGGGCTCCACCGCTAGCCTCATAGAAGGCACAGAGGCAGAGGGAGGTCCAGCCAGGAAGGTGTAGGACGAACTGCTGCTGGACTGCTCGACTCGAGGTAGCTGGTGTTCAGCCCTTTCCCTGCCCCCCACTGTCTCTGCATCTGCAGCCGCTGCCTCCCCCCTCAGCGGCCCTTCTGCTGCTCCAGCAGGTAGGGCGCCCAGGTGAGCGCACTGAGCCGCGCGCCAGTAGAGCAGGGCTTGGGAGCATTGGCAGAAGTCCTGGGCATCCTCTAGGGCTGGAAGGGAACTTAAAGGTCATAGAATCCAACTCCCTCATTTCCAGATGAAGAAACAGGCATTTTTTGAGATTAAATGACTCGTCCAATTTCATACAGGTAGTAATACCTGGACTGCTATGAATAGTTTTAATTGTGTAATACCATCTTGGGGAGGTATAGTATTATAGAAGGATTCTGGTTCAGGTTATAAAGCTAGATCTTGGGTGTTTAACTTGAAGTCCAACAACTTGTTCGTTTGTTTTTAATTTAGTATTTTGACAATTGCATTTCTATATCCTTGGTTTCCTTTGTAATCCTATGTATGTTAGTTTATGCATTTAAAAAGATTATTTTGAACAGTCCCATAAGCTTCTCTAGACTGCCAAAGGGGTCTATGATCAAAAAAAAAAAAAAAAGGCTAAGATCCCCTGGACAAAATGGTTCTGAGGTGCTTCCCTGTAGTGATTACAAAGGAAGAGAGACACATTAGCCCCAACTAAACTGGATTCTGCTTTTTTCCTTTCCAGAGCATGGAATTAAGGAAGGTACTACATCCTTCTCTGCCTGGATACTGAGATTTTCTTGGGGGGGGGGGGCGGCGGAAATTGCATTATCTTCACCCTGATAAGACCAAAATTGGAACCTGTCAGGACACATATCAATTTAGGTATTCTGCAAAATTCTGGACAGCGTGAAATCCTAAATTGAAATTTATTTTAGGAGGGATCAGATCTGTAGCCCTTTATCTGCAGAAGTAGATGTGGGTATGTTCTATGCTTTTCTTCCAGAACTCCATCTCTTTTCAAAGGCATTGAAGGTTTCAGTAAATCTGCCATCTAATTTATCTTAGAACATCATGCACTTTTCCAATTTTCTAAGGCTGATATTGGGAACATGTATAGGCTAGAAGTTTTATTGATTTTTTAATCTTTAGTCTGGAATTTCTTGGTGTTCCAGACTGATTTAGAGATATTCTGAGATAGTTCAATTGTCAAAGAAAAGGAGGCAAAGCAACATTTTTAAGTTTTTCAAGTCTTGGGGAATAGGTGATGTATCCAACACTATAATTGATTTTCCTATAGATCAACTTAGAATTCTTTTCATTTCATTTATGTGTGCCCTAACTGGAATGGAAACTCCTCCAGGTCATAGACTATGTCTTCCACTCAAGTAATAGATACTTTCCAAGTCCTTATTGAATGAATAAGGGAAGAAAGGAGCTTAGACACTTTAGAAACTAAAGAGTTTAAAAAAAATTATTTGAGGTCCTATTCCTTTTCATGTTACTGAGTTTGTGACATCTTAAAAAAAAATCTCTCCTTCTAAAATTTATTACACTATTTCATCATATAACAGTATTATTCCAATTGAAACAAATACTTCCTAAAGGAAAAACACAACCAAGAACCTTAATCTGTTGGATTTCAATGGGTCTATAACTAGTAATTGTAAATCTAGCAGTTGGAATAAAGTTCCAATAAAGTTGGAATTCTAGTTCCATTTCCATAGAAATTTTGAGGCTAGACAATTTCACAGAGGAAACTACAAGGATTTATGTAGAGGGAAATTTGATCCAATTTTTAAAGAAATCAATCTGTGATATATTGATAATAAATTTTGTGACAATATTCTTAATTAGACCATGCATGCAATTGTACATTAGAATTAGGCACAGTATTAATATTTTAAAAATAATAAATCTTAGAAATGGGGAATAAATCTTATGTCATACTTCATTATAAAAGTAATAAATTATTGTTTCCCTTTAGGTACCCTGTTTTTGCAACATGGGCTGTGTCTATAGAAGACGGTGGTACCTACAGCTGAGCTGCATACTAATGATGAACCTGGTCACTGCCAATTTTGAAATTCAAAAGCAAGCTCTTGCAAGTATCAGTTCAGGGAACCTAGAAGAAATTGACCATGAGTGTTGGGAGCTTTGCTCCATGATGTTGATAGAAATGAAGAAACTGAAGGTGGCAAATACTGTTCCTGGATTCTGGAACTTTATGATGTTCTTGCAGAAATCCAACAGACCCCGCCATTATAATATCTTCATTAACTTAGCCCAGGATTTCTGGAGTATGTATGTAGACTGTGCATTGTCAAGGGCTCATGGAATGGGAAGAAGACAGCTGACAACCCCTCAGGTTTATTTTGACATTTCCATGGAAGATAGCAGGAAGTTATTTTGATGTGTTGTTCCCATGAATAGTAATAATTTTCAGTAAAAATATTTTCACCATTTGATCCTCCACCCCCCCCCAGTTTATCCATAGAATTTTTAAAAAATGTTTCCATATATAGTAATTTGCATGGCTTTGTTCTTTATATGTTTTAATTTATATCCTTGAGAAAATATTTTTAATGTTAAAAGGATTTGGTTTTAACTGATTTTTATATATATTTTGGTAGGTCATCCCAATGGTGCACTTATATTCTCTAACAAGCACTGTATGAGAAAATCCTGTTACACTGTTAGCATTTTAAAATCCCATTATATCTTTACAAATGAATCTTTTTTTTAATCCAAAAGGAATTATGTTTAGGTTTTGGGGACTAGCTCAGGAATCTAATGAAGGGTGGTCTAACATCTTTCACATTGGCAAGGATCACTGAACTTTTCCCTCTTTCCTTTTACAGAATTGGATCTTACAAAGTGTTGCTTCTAGGAGCATGGGGAAGAAGCCTATTAAAACATCAAACAGGGTGACATCCACAGTGAGATGACCGCCTGCTTCCTAACAGGCAAATCATCTGAGCTATCTATGTTCCTCAGTATCTTTCACGAGGCCTCATGTTTTCTGACAGAACGGCTGTATGAAAAAGTATCCCAGAAACAAGAATTCCCCTCCTCCCCTTTTAAAATACAGGTCATAAGCACTTTTTTCCCCTCAAACCTCTCTATGTTCATTTAACTCTTTGAATTTAATATTTGTGTTCTCTCAGGTACCTTCTTCGTGTTAAGTGTCTTTATTTTTGTGGTGACCTTCTTTTGAATGGCACCCTTTTGTTGGGTGGAGAACCTTTAACTGCAATGAAAGTTTGATGTATTTTTATACGTTCACCCATGAGGCAAAATGGCAACCATTATTGCATAAAACAATTGTGTGTTTGAATATTCATTTTAAAAGGAAGGCCAGTCTTAAATTTTAAAAAAGAGATGTTTAACCTTAATTGACAGTGTGATTACTGAAGCTTGTATTGTGTCAACTGTTTAGTCTCTTCTATTAAAGTACTTTTCTATGCAATCAAGACCATGAATCTTTATGTTCTTCTTTAGGACTATGAGTTAACTTTTTATTAAGGGAGTGTATGTGGGAGAGGGAGAAGACATATGAAGGAATTTAAGGGGGAAGGTAGAGGAACTCTATTTTACTGGCATGATAACCATTCATGAACCCTTCACCTGGTCCCAAGCTGCCTTTTCAGCTTTCTTTTTCTTCCTTCCTTCCTCCTTCCCTTCCTCCCTTCTTTCTTTCCATAGCTAGTAAGTCTCTGGGGCCACATTTGAACTCAGGTCTTCATAACTCTAGGGCCAGTGCTCTATCCACTGCACCATCCCGTTGTCTTTCCAGCTTTTTTTCACATTGCTTCCCACTATGCACCCTTTAATAGAGTCAAACTGGCTTTCTTATTGTTTCTCATATGTGGTACTCTAGCTTCTCCATTTGTGCCTTTGCACTGACCGTCCCTCACGTCTGGATCAGTCTCCCTCGCCTGATCTTTCAGAATCCTGAGATTCTTTCAAGGTTCCGTGTATTACCATTGATCCCACCAGGTGCTAGCACCTCCCTCCTAAAATCTGCTTGCAAGTTTCTTGAGCACAAAGATGGTTTTCAGTTTTGTCTTCACATACCCAGCACAGTAACTACCATAATAGGACTGCTTAAATAAATACTTCTTGATTGATTAGCTACATCGGTTAAGCTTCCTCCTTGTTTTTATGCACAAAAGATAAGAAATAATTAGCATTTGCATTCTCCTAAGTGGCAAATATTTTATATTTTATTTTATATTTTATATTTATTATTATCATTATATTTTATATATATTATTATTATATATATTATATATTGATTATATATATTATATATAATAATATTATAATATAATAATAATATAATATATAATATATAATAATATATATTATTATTATTATATTTTATATTTGCAAGAATCACTTTCTACCCTTTCACATCCTTGCCAGGCTACCTAATGAGACATTTTGGCCCTGGGACAAATTCATGGTGGGGAAAATGGTGGAGGTGAGTGAAGGAAGGATGGGATGGAGCAGAGGGTTGATGTTGTGGTAAATTGAGAAAATTGGGAAACTAGAAGGTCAAGGAGGTAGAAAAAGGTCCGGATTTGGTATTGGGATGAAGAAGACTGAGTCAGGTACTGAACTGAGTGGACAGGTGGGAGCATGATGACAACAAGGGTCGAGACAGGATAGATTGAACTTTGGAAGTAGAAGCGAGGATTAAGGAATATTCTTATTCTGGTCTTTTGTGTCTGGTGTGTGAGAGAATACTCAGAGATACGGTGTCTTCAGGAATAAGCTAGGTTTCAAAGAATACCAAAAGATGTAAGGAATTTTAGAAAAGTGAGAACTCTAGCATCATAGAATTAAAAGGAATCCTAGAGTTCATCAAGTCTTCATTTTTTGGTTTTTTTTTGGGTTTTGCTTTTTGGAGTGAGTTATACAGGGCAATTGGGGTTAAGTGACTTGCCCAAGGTCACATGGCTAGTAAGTGTTAAGTGTCTGAGGTCATATTTGAAGTCAGATCCTCCTGACTCCAGGGCTGGTGCTCTATTCTCTGCACCATCTAGCAGCTCCAAGTCTTCATTTTTCATATAAAGAAACAGAGGCTCAGGGAAATAAAGTTATTTGCCTAAGGTCGTGCAACTAGTAAGTGTCAGAGCTGGGCTTCCAAATCAGCTCTTCTGACTCTTTCCACCTACTGTAATAGAGGAAAGATCCGCAAAATAAAATGGAAATGAGGGAAGGAGGGAGAGAGGGACTAGAGACCACCAAGGGCTGAATTTAGGCAAAGGGATTGTGGGAGTGGGGAGAGGGGCAGAAGAGGACCAGAGGACGCACAGCCTCTGGTACTGACTTCTCCCCTCAAGAATCTGTGCTGTTCCTGGGTGTCCCATGTGATTTACATTCTTAAGACAGGTGGGAGCAGAAAGACTAATCTTCCCCACGTCCAGGACCAATCTAGATGAGAAGAGAAGTATAATGGCTATAGAACCTCTGGAGTAGCAGCCTCTAAAATGGGAGCCACTTTGTCATATTAGCCAAAGTAAACACTAATGATAATAACTTACATTTTATAGGCTTTAAGGTTTACAAAGCATAGCATTATCACATCTGACAGGTAGAATGAAGTTCCTGTGACAGATGATGGAATTAAGATTAGGAGAAATAAATGATTTGCACCTGTTCTCAAAGCTAAATGTCAGGGGTAGGACTAAAGGCAAGATCTCTCTCCCCCACTGCTGTTCTTTGCATTACCCTCCCTCTCAGAAAGGTAAAAGAGATATTGTCATGGCATATTAAAGATATATTTTATATTTCTTTTTTTTTTCCTGGAAATCAGAATTACTGCCTTATTCTGTTAACTGATGTACAAGGCTATGTCCTGTTCTGAGAAAAACATTTGCTCCTAAATTGGGTCAAAAGCATAGAGTAGGGGTTGAGATGAAGCCTAGAAAATAGAATCATTTTTGCTTTTTTGCTGCTGTGTGATTGTGACTTCAGTGACTGTCAGGGGACTCATAAGGTACATCTTGTGCTTTTGCTACATCCTACCAAAAGGCAGGTTATTTTTAGACTGAATAACTGGTTGCTTTTTTCTAGTTATCAGAGATGAGATTGATTAATAGTAGTCCATCAATTGAAAGGTTATGATGAAATCAGATTTGGAACATCTGGGTAATTGAAATTAAATATAGGGAATTTCATTAAAAGATTGGAGTTCAGATTTTGTCCTTGACACTGTTTTGACCACCCTGCCTCTTAATACTCATTGCAGGCAGTTAGAAGTCCAAGTGTTCTGCCCCAATCTAAAAATCTTTCTTTTGGTCTGGACTTTTGATTCTGTTTCACTGGGATAGGAATGCTTTCTATCAATAAGAGACTAAGTGAATTGCTCAGGGTCAGACAGTTGGTATGTCTACAAGCCTAGACTTGAAGCCAATCAGCTCTTTCTGACTGTGACGCCAACTCGCTGTCTACCACTATATCATGCTGCTCCACATAATGTTCTATATTCACATGTATCTGTGATTCTAATAATTTAGACGTTCCTTCCAATGTTTCAGGCCATGAACTATCCATGCCCACTCATCCTGTGAAATTTATTCATTTCCTCCCATCAGTCTACCACCAACCATCATAGGCATTCTTTTTTATTAAAACATGGCTTCCAGAACTAAGCTCAATCAAGCAGTCTAACCAATAAGTATTTCTTTAGTACCTCCTCCATACCAAGATCTCTTCTAGGGGCTGGGGATATAGATACATAGGATGAGATAATCCCTTCTCTATTTAGACAGAATAGGAGAGCTGGAAGGTATTGGAGAGAATATTGAGACCAAATTCTTCATTTTACAAATAAAATAAATTTTAAAAAATAAGATACAGAGAGAGGTGACTTGCTAGAGTCATACCGATTATTAGTGAAGGAGATGAGATTTGAACCCATGTTTCTTGACTACTAAGAACAGATCATATTCTAATGTATCAGTTGGCTTCCGAATGTACAATGTTCATACCTACTAACTGTAGAAAGCTGGGCAAATCACTTGAGCTCTTAGATGTTTCTGTTTCTTCTTTTTAAAATAGAGATACTGCTCAAATAGGGATTTTTTTATACTTAATGCACTCTATCTCACAGGGTCATTGTGTATAAATTTCTATAAGAATGTGAATTATTGCTGTTGAACAAGGTCTCATAGCTACTCAGAAGGCTGGAGCCATGAATAGAATTCAGGTCTTGTCTTGCCACATTTCCCTAAAGACACAACTCTGATGATATTACCCTTTAGCTCAAAAACTTTGAATGGATTGCTCATTGCTTCAAAAAAAATTTTAATTTCTTATCCTGAAATTCAAGACCTTGTATGATTGGGCCATGACCTTCCCTACTAGTTGAGAAATGAAGGCCTTTCTCTACCATAGAGACCTTAAGAACATTTGGTGGGTCCTCAACCTGCTCCTATCTTGTAGCGCACTTGGAAATATGTGGACAAGAGCTTTGTAAGATGGGCATGGATGGGGTATAATTTAATATATTGAAGAGAAGTCCTAATTAGATGATAACATAGATTCATTTAAGTATAGATCATTATGAAAGTCGCATAGTATTAGAAGGGTGAAAGTTCCTAAGGTAGAAGACTAGCCTGTGATGGGTGGTTCCATAAGATTTGGAGATTTTCAAGCTAAAAGAAATTAGAGTGAGGGTAAGGAAAGGGGAAGGGGGCCTCTTTTTATGGATGTTTAAAGGAACTGATTGGAAACAGACAAGCTCTTGGGAAGATGATTCCTACTGTTGAGGTCCTGAGACTGCCCATAGTAAGATTAGGTTGAGATGCTGCTCAGAACAAGAAGCTTTAGAATTGGAACCACCCAGAAAATGTGCTTTCAGAGAAACAGATAGTATAGACTAGAGACAAGTAAATCAAGGGCAAAGGAAAGACTTCCAGAGATTTCGGTTCTTTGATATGACTAGTACAGAAACCACAGGGGCAATTTCCATGGTCAGTGTGAGATGGTCAGGAACCAGAGAATAAATCTTTGGAGTTGAAGGAGGGAAATGCTTTCCTCTTCCGTAAGGCCAATGGCTAGAGAAGGAATCATAGTCAACCAGCATGGACGTAGAATGGAAGTGTGCTGTGGCCAAGGCCGTATCTGGAGAAGAGGAGCAAATACATTCTGGGAGGATTTTACCAGACCAGGTATCAATAACCCAGATCTATTTGAGGTCAGGAATCTGAGTAAATCTGTAAAACCAAACATTTTGTACTTTTTACCCTGACTCTTTGACTTGTAGTATATCTATACCTTCTCAATTCTAATGTCTTCCCTCTATTGATTAATTCCTATTTATGCTTATGTGTAAATAGTTATTTGCATATTGTCTACCCCCATTAGATTGCAAGATCTTTTTCCTTTCTCTGTATCTCCAGAGATTAGCACAGTGCCTGGCTCTTAATCAATTCTTTTTGATATGGGTCAGTATAGTAGACAGGGAACACGAATGCCCCATGGACAAATCTCTTAACATCTCCCATGCTCAACTTTCTTACCTGTGCAATATGAATATCTGTAGTACCAACGTTGCACAGTTGTTATATAGATCAAAAGAGCTATGTTAAAGTCAATTCACTGTAGAAATTACTATTATTACTCTTATTTTTATCGTTGCTATTGTTGTGAATGGCCAGACATGGTAGTGGCAAAAAACCCTTAGCCAGGGCTTCAGACAGCATGCCTAGAGCCAGAAAGACTAGTACCTCAGAAAAACAGATCATCAGACTAGGCCGGGGATAGGGGACCTGCAGCCTCAGGGTCACATGAGACCCTGTAGGTACTCAAGTGTCGCCCTTTGACTGAATCCAAACTTCACAAAACAAATTCCCTTAATAAAAAGAATTTGTTTTGTAAAACTTGGATTCAGTTAAAAGGCCTCACTCAAGGACTTAGAAGGCCTCATGTGGCCTTGAGGCCACAAGTTCCCCACCCCTGGGCTAGGCTCAAATACCAGGCTCAAAAGAAGGAGATTTTGGCAAAGGCCTTACAGTCTTCAGTATTAAACTGAATGTCAAAAGGAACAGGTCAAAAAGACCAATGCCAAAAGGTCAAGGCTTCCTACTGGCTCAGAATCACCATGTCTCAGAGAAAATCCTCATTTCTTTGCTCCATCTCCCCATACTTTTGTCCCTATGTTGCTCAATGCTACTATTCTGGTGGCAAAGAATTGGAAATCAAGGGGATGTCCATCCACTGGGGAGTGGCTGAACAAGTTGTGGTATATGAATATAATGGAATACTACTGTGCTATAAGAAATGAGGAGCAGACGGACTTCATAGTAACTTGGAGAGACATATAAATTGATGCTGAATGGGGAGAGCAGAACCAGGAGAAATCTGTACACAATTACAGGTACAATGTAGGGGTGACAACTAACTTTGATAGCCTGGACTTCTCTCAGCAATGTAAGGTTATAAGACAACTCCAAAAGGCTCATGATGGAAAGAGGTGCTTACATCCAGAGAAAGAGCTACAGAGTTTGAATGCAGATTGAAGCAAACTACTTGCTCTCTTTCTTTTTCTTGTTGGGTTTTGTTTCCTCTTTCTCATTGTTCACTCTGTTGGTTATAATCCTTCGTTACAACCTGACTAATGTTTAATGTGAAGGTATTTGTAGAACCTATATCGGATTGCATGCCGAGATGAAGAGGGGGAGAAAATTTGAAACCCCAGGGATTGTGGAACTGAATCCTGTAAATTATAAGTAAATAAACAAATTAATAAAAAAAAATGCTACTATTCTTCAATATCTTTCCTCCTCTGCTCTACCACTCTTTTGTGCTCTCTGGAACTTCTGCTTATCCCTGAACAAACTTTCTTTCGTCCTAGATCTCATCTTTTTGTAATCCCTTGCCCCCATGGTCACTTCTTCCGCACCTGACTGCTTATTCTTTGATATCACCTGACCCATGGGGTCAGGGAGAGGAGTTAGCACATCCCTTGCTTCCCATTGCCATTTCAGGCCCCTTACCTTTCATGATGGCTCAACAGCTTCTCCTCTGAATTTCATTCTATTCAGCTATTTATCCATCCATTTCTTTACTACTGTGATTTTCCTGCCTCTTTCCTGTCTTGGGGAGTTGAGCACCTGGCTTATTGTCTTTCTGTTAAAGATGAAGAAATTGCAGACCAAGGTGGTGACTTCATTTACACAGTCTTATATAAATAGGGCACTTGTACTTAGATTCAGGACAGTTCTAGAGCTGGCACCTGTTGTTTCCCAAATGGATTTCCTTGCCAAATCTTCATCTCAAATTGCCTTCTCCTTGGGTGGTTTCTGTGCCAACTGTTTCCCTTGCTGAATTGTAGGGAGCAAAGCCTTGCACGTTCTAGACACCCTAGAAATATTTGTTGGATGAATGAAAATGGACAATGATCAATTATTGTATAGATTGTTCCTTATTTCTTACAGTGTTTGTAAAAAATGTGAAATAAAGAATCTTATTCCATCATTACCAGCAGAGAAACTAAAGTTGACAAGTTCACAGACAAGTGACTAGTCCTAAATATCCATTGTGAAAGAACAAAGAATGCACCTGGTGACTCCTTACTGAGTCTCTTGGGAAGATAATCAAAAAACACCATCATTAAGGGGGCTACAATCTCTTTCAGGTTTAGATAGGCTGAAAGCTTCCTTTAATCTAACTCTGTTTCTCTCTGTCATTATTTCAACATGCCTAAAATTGAGCTAATCATTGAGGCACTAAGGGATATGGGAGCAGAAAATTACATCTATACCAATGAATAATAGGAAATGGTGATGGGCTTATTATAAGGAATTATTTACTTCAATACTCCAAGGATCTGTAATTTTTTCCAATGAGGGAGCTCTCTCCATTGACTGATCAAAACCTCTCTGCAACTATTTCCTTTGAGAGTTATTGTAAGCAAAATAATTTGTCATCCTGTCATCTTGTATGTAGGCTGGTGATGAGTCTCTTTGTACTTAGTAAGGGTGGTCCCTAGACAACAGATACACAGACCCTCAGTGGGTGGCTACAGGAAAATTCTTCTGTAATACCTTGTCATAGGATCAAGGTGATCCTATGGGTTCTTAGAGGTTTGGCCAAGAGAAAGCTGATCAGTCAACAGATAATTGTTAAGCTTGTGGTTTGCCTATGTTCTGATGATGATGAGGTCACCGTAAGATGTTGAGGTATAGGGTTAGGGGTTAGGGGTGCTCAAGACCCCAAAATACCAACACTCTGAGTCCTGCCAAATGAATCCAACTCTAGTCTTCTCTCAGCCAAAGAAAAGTTAAGCTAATTAAAGATTCGCCGTATTGGGTAGACTCTTAAGGAGCCTCAGTCTCTGTGATGCTTGTACTGGACAAGCAGGCCAGAATAATCTGACACAGAATGAGTCTTTGCTAGATCATTCTCTGTTGCTCTCACATCTCACAGAGGAAGGATGGGGTCTTATATATAGAAAGGTGTGGGAGGATTTTAGGGATGATCTAGAAGAAGAGTTTGGGGAAGGTCTTCAGGAGGAGACAAATGAGGTCAGTGATGAGAGATTAAGGTGTGGCTGGAGGCTACAATGGAGGGTTTGGAAAGATCAAGGGTGGGAGCTAGCTGGACAAAGGAAAGCTGGGCTAGTAACTGAGGTTTGGGCCTAGCCACAAAGAAAGACTTATGGCCTCAGGCAAATGCCTCATCAAACGGGAAGATTCAGAGTTCAAGGTTGTTCCCAGAGCCTGTACCTCATCAATGACATCAGAACCTTTCTGATGCCATAACTTGCAAGTGAATTGGATTTAAGTGAGATAGGACTGTACAAAGTAACCAGCCTCACTGTCTCCTCTGGAGCTATCTGGGTCCAGTGGTAAGAAATAGATCAGGACAACTGGGGATGATACTGGATGCAGTGGGAAACCTTGGCCTTTTTAAGTTAAGGTCTTTCTCAGGTCTCAGTTTGACTGAGGCAACTTCCATTCAGTGATTAAAGCTAGATAAGAAATGAGGCAACGAACACCTCTTTTACCTAGTTAAAAAAAAAACAACAAAAAAACCTATCTGGGAGGGGAAGACCCTCAGGGTTTCTGGCCAAAAAAGAAAAATTACTATTTATACTTACTCTGAGAAAACTGAAATCCAAACAGTGACCAAGTGAGGCTTGGGCCAGGACCTATTGGTGGCTAACTCATGAAAGGCAGAATGATTTGGGTTTAAGGCAAGGTCCTTAAGAAAGAAATCTAGCCCTATAACCCCAAGATATCTTGCTAGAGTTCAACAATCAAAATTTGTATTAGCATCCTTTTGCATCCATCCCCTGTCCCCTTAATGTGGGTGCTAGTTTAGGGCTCTGTCCTTAATGCTCTTCTCTTTTCTCTCTAGAGCAGAAGTTCTGAATTGTTTATTACATAATGAATTCCTTTGGCAGTCTGACAAAGCCCAACATTACTGCGATTTGTTACCTGTATTCATAATTGAAGGAAATGCCAAATTTAAGTTATGTTGTTATTGTTTTTCAGTTGTATCCAATTCTTTGTCCAATGGACCATACAGTTTGTGGGGCTTTCTGGGCAAAGACTCTGCTACAATTTGTCATTTTCTTCTCCAGTGCTTAATCCAAGGCAAACAGAAATTAAGGGACCTGCCCAGGGTCACATAGCTAGATCTTCCTGACTCCAGGCCCAGCACTCTGTCTGATGGAGTTTAGGCTCTGGGAACCTCCTTGAATCTTCCCACTTGATGAGGAATTTGCCCAAGGCCATAAATCTTTCATTACAGCTAGGCCCAAATCTCTGTATCTCTTAACCTAGCCTGTAATTTACCAGTGGGTTTTGGTTTGTAGATTCCAGCTTATGAACTTCTCTTCTTGACTCTCTTCCTTTGTGATCTGACCTGTTTTCATGAATTTAAATATCATCTCTATGTTGAGGTTTAAAATGCTGAGGTTCAGGGGTGTGAAACGGTAATGAAATTTGAAGATCCCTTTGTATTGCTAAGCTGACAGGTACTCAGCACCTAGTTTCAAATTAAGCTGTGTTAAAGAAACAGAAGGTATGAGCCCCTGCTGCTAATGTAACAGGAAGGAGTTGAACAGAGAACCTATGTTGCTGACATAACAGGAAGGGGCTGAACAGGGAGAAGCAATACTGTATAAAAAGAAAAACACTACCTGGGAATGTCAGAATTTCCTGGGAACTTGTAGGGCAGAGCTTCTTCTGAGGAAATGCTGAGGACCTGCTGAGTCTGAGGGCCAGCCAGAGCTGCTGAAGGCCAGCTGAAGTTGCTGAAGACTGAGGAAGCATGACTGTGGTGCTGATATTTTGTCTGTTTGTGGCTTTGTTAAGTATTCACTTCCCAAGAACAGAGACTGTGAAGGATTTAAGGTGGACTGAACACTGTGAGCTTCAGTGTGGAACAGGAACAGCACGGAGAGCTGGACAAGGAACTGGGAGCTGTCTGCCTTTGAACCCAGGTAACAGTTTGGTGAATCCAGGTAGGAGTTGGGACCATGGAAGAGGATCCAGGGAATCTGAGAGCCTACCCCAAGTCAAGCTGAAAGAAGACTTTACTTGGATACTGTGAACTAACTGAGAAGATTGTGATTTACCAGTGACCAAGGGGTGTATGGCCTGTGCATTTTCTGATGATTGAATAGTGAGTGATGACTGAATAGTGACTGATCTGTAACTTAGTGTGCCCCATGAGTGGAGAACTTTGGCTATTGTATTTTGTGACCTTCCTTAAGGATGACTGAATGATTGAGTTACTAAATCATTGATTGATTAAATGATTGTACTTTGTTAAAAACTATGTGACCACTGTGGTGAAAACTATGTGGCCATTTTAGTGGTAAGTTGTTGTGAATGCTACATTTTGATTTTCTGTGATAAAAAATTGTAACATTGTGAATGCTGTACCTTGGTTTTCTGTGAATGTTTTGCTTTGATTTGTTATTGAATAAACAGAATGTTCAGTATACTATGTAATCAGAACCTTGAAAAGCTGTCCATAGTAGCATTCTTCTGGAAAGCTGCTTGTGTGTGGCTTTACAGGGTGCTCAGAACCCCAAAATATTGGCATACCGGGTCCTGCCAAATGAATTCCACACAAGTCTTATCTCAGCTAAAGAAAAGCAAAGTTTATTAAAGATTCACCATATTAAAAGATTCATCATATTCAGTAGACTCTTAAGGAGCCTGAGCATTTTGTATCACTAATGCTGGTGGGCCAGATAGAATTACCTTTTGTCAAGATAGATAGAATCTGAGCACCTTCATGGAGGAAAGATGAATTTTATATAGAGAAAGACTATGGGAAGGATCTAGGGGTCGTCTATTAGTCTGGGGTGACTAGAGGAGGGCTTTAGGGAGGGTCTTGAGGAGGAGACTAAGGAGGATCTTGATGGAACTGGAGTGGTCAGATTCCTAGGAATCAAGAGAATGGGATTTTGATAGGATCAAGGGTGGGAAACAGCCAATGGAGGGCTAGGCTAGATTAAGGATAACAGATCTGGGCATGAAAAAGCCAGATTAAGTGGGAAAATTCAGGAGAGTTTAATGGGGTTCCCAGAGCCTATACCCCATCATCTACATAGATGACACCCAAATACAACTGTCTTGGACTCCAGTCCTCTCTCTTCAACTATCTGCTGGACCTCTCCTCCTGGAAGTTTCATGGATATCTTCAATTCGGCATGGAATTTTGGACTCTACCTTTCACATTTCTGTTGAGAATCCTACTATCTTCTCAGTTATTCAGGCTCATAACCTTGGAACCATCCTTGACTCCTCCCTTCTCCTCAACCCCTTATATTCTATCAGCTGCCAAATTTTGCTGATTCTATCTCCAGAAAAAGGCAGGCAAGTCAATGTAGCTGAAGCAGCAAAATGGCTTGAGGTAGAGGCAGGAAGTAGAAGCATGTCAGGAAAATCAAAACCCCTTCTCCCCACCTCATCTCCACTCCTGACCACCTTCTCTCCTCAGGCTATCCCTGAAGGGGACTGCTGAGAACTCTGAACCCAAGACATTATATGATGATGTTAAGGAAGAGGCATCCACTCCCACTTTGCTACTGCACCCTAAGGACCATGGGACTTCTCCACCTGACTCACAGCTGTAACCTTCCATATGTGTTGTCTCCCTTACTAGGATGTAAGCTCTCTGAGAGCAGAGGCTTTCTTATTTCTTTGTACTCCCAGCACTTAGCACAAAGCTCTGCATACATTAAGCACTTAATAAATGCTCTGTTTAAAATGACTAATATGGGAATGCTTTACATGATTGCACGTGTATAATCTATATTGGATTGTTTAATGTCTCAAGGAAAGGAAAGGGAACAGAGGAAGGAAGATTAGAATTTGGAACTCTAAAGTTTAAAAAATTGCTTAAAAGTTATTTTAACATGGAATTAGGAATAAACAAAATATTATATTAAAAATGCTCTGTTTATTCATTCACAGTATTTCTTCCATCCATAACTTTCTCTCCAATAACATGCCCCTCACCCCTCCTCCAAGTTAAGGCTTGTAGTCCTCTCACTGAGCATACTGTAATTGTCTTTTTTTTTTAATTGATATTTTCTGTTTCTTACATTGTCACGGCATCCCCTACCTCCTCCCTTGAGAGCCATCTCCTATCACAAACGGTATTTTTTTTAAAGAGGAAAAATATGTCAGCACAACTGACTGATATGTTGAGAAAGCTGGAAGACATGTGCAATGTGTAACCGGTGGACCTCCTACCTCCACCAAAGAGTAGGTAGGGAGTGTGTTCTCATATACATTTATTTCAGTCCCCCTTGATCTTTATAAATTTTATTACATTGACTTTTGATTTTTTTTTTGGTGTGTGGTTATTCTTCCCATTTAAATTGTAGTAATTATATATTGTTTTCTTGGCTTGGCTTATTGTAATTATCTTCTAATAATTTTCCTGCTTCTAGTATCTTTTCTTCCAGTTCAACTTACGCATTATCTGTCAAAATAATTTTTCTAAGGCATGACTTTTACCATAATACATCCTTGTTCACAAATCTGCAGTGGTTCTCTATTACCTATAGAAACTCTATACTCCTTTATCTGGCATTTAAAACCCTCCTCAATATAGATTGAGGAGGTGAGGAGCTAGGTGGTACAGTAGAGAGGGCGCTGGAGTCGTGAAGACCTGAGTTCAAACCTGGTCTTAGAGAGGCACTAGCTGTGTGACCCTGGGCAAGTCACTTAACCCTGTTTGCCTCAGTTTCCTTACCTGTAAAATGAACTAGAGAAGGAAATGGCAAACCACACCAACATCTTTTCCATGAAAACCTCTAACACGGTCGTGAAGAGTCAGACATGACTAAACAACAGTATAGATCCAATTTACCTTTCTAGCTTCATTCATATTAATCCTGTTCATAAACTTGATATTCTAGCTAAGCTGGATGATTGACTGTTTCCTAAAATTGACATTCCCCTTCCTACCTTTATACACCAGTCATTCTCCATGCTTGGGATACACTCTCTTTTCATGTTTTTCTTCTTTGAGTCTCAGTTCAAATGTTATCTCCTTCATGAAACCTTTCCTCTATCCTCTCTCTTTTTCCAATTCTTCTTATATTATACTTCTAATACATGTGTGGCATTCCCCCTGTAGAATGTAAGCTCCTCAAGGGCAGAGGCTATTTTGTTTTTTTCTTTGTACCTGGATCAGTTAGTGAAATTCTTTGCACACGTTAGCCATATAGAGGCACCTAGATAATGTAGTAGATAGAATGCTGGATCTGGAGTCAAGAAGACCTGAGTTCAAATCCAACCTCAGACACTAGCTGTGTGACCCTGGGTAGGTCACTTAACTTGGGTCTGCCTCAGTTTCTTTATCCATAAAATGAAAATAATAATAGCACCTCTCTCCCAGAGTTGTTGTAAGATCAAATGAGATAATACTAGTAAAGTGTTTATCATGGTGGCTGGTGCATAAGAGGCACTTAATAAGTGTTCCTTCCCCTTCTCTCTTTTTACTTTCTTTCCTTGCTTCCTTCCATCCTTCCTCTTAATGAGTGTGTTGTGAATTGAATGATGCAATCCCAGCTTGGACTCTGGAGCTGAGACCGAGAAAAAAGTGAATCACAGAATATGAGGGTCTCAGCTTTGAAAGTGACCTCAGAATTCATCTGGTCCAACTCGTTGTTTATTTTTCATTTTTCAAGCGGACCAATGACATCATGGTTTTTGACTTGCTCATGAATAAGATTTAAGTGAGGCAGAGTTGAAAATCAGCCTCATTATCTCTTCCTGAGTCATTGAAGGCCAGTGGCAGGACAAAAATAAAGACGACTGGTGATGGTCCAGGATAATTCTGATGTCTTCAAAGTCTGGCCAAGTCCAACCAGTACCTGGATAGGTCTTTCCTTGACAACATACCAAATAAGTAGTCATACAACTTTTACTTGCAGACCTCTACTTCCTCCTTAGACAACCTATTCCAATTTTGAGACAACTAATTTTTAGGGCATTTTCTTTCACGTTGAATTGAAATCAGCCTCTTTGCAATTTCTACTTACTGGCTCAAATTCTACCTTGTGGAACCAAATAGAACAAGTCAAATATCTCCTCAATATGACAATCCTTCACACACCTGAAGACAGCAATCATGAGTACCTCTGTACTCACTTGCCCAAATCTTCTCTCCTTCATGCTTAACATCCTTCATTCTTTCCACAGATCCTCATGTGGCCCTATTTTTGTCTCCACATCATCCTGGCTATTCTTTGGTCATTCCCCAGTTGTCTCTAGAACACAGATGCCAGAACTAAACACAGTACCCCAGATGTGGTTGGAAGAGGGTATTCTCAATTTGGGGTTCCTAGTCCCAGGAGGAGCAAGCTTGATAATATCACAGGTAACCAAGATGTGGCTATGTCACGTCCTTGAATGTTTCCTTACTATGGCTAAAGTAATCTTTCAGTTTCGTAAAATACTGATAGCTCCTGATTTGTGTCATTCTTTTACTGGAAATCAATTAATTCAATTGGTCATCAAGTGTCTACAGCTTTAGTACTCAGAATTTTCACCAGCTAAATCATAGTCTCCTTTCCACTCAGTTTTTTTTTTTTCAGAGAAGTTGGCCACGTAGATAAGCAGTGAGTCAGATAATTTCTGAGGTCATTAGATCAGTATAAAAAAAAATGTTAAAAGAAAGCCACCACCACCTGGGAGGTATCCACCCCTCAAACAATACTGAGTGACTCAGAGGATTTCTCCCTGTCAAGCAAGAGGATTTTGTACCTCTCAAGGTCTAGGTAAAAAATGACACAGAACTAGGCTTTTTTGTCCCTGAGGCTGAGTCTCAAATTGTGCTTCTGTAAAGCTCAGTTCGTGACCCAGGATTGGGAGCATTATCATTGTTTCAAGATGAAGTTTTTCCCACCTGACTTTAAAGAAAGGTTATAGATAGGGCCTGGATGTGAAATTTAATTTGAAAAGGGAACTCTCAGGTGAGGAAATTCCCTCTGTCAATGCATTTCTCTGATTGGTGCTGGTTTAGAGTACCTTTTTTGCAAGGTTGTTGATAGTTTGGATTTATTCCTTTGAAAACTGTCTTTTCATATCCTCTGCTGGTTGTACATTTCTAATGGCATCCTTTAAGCCACTTTTTTACCTGGGCAACTCTTCATCAGTAATTCTTCATCATCATCCTCCCTCCCCATTAGCCTCTGTTAACTCTTTTTAAAAATTATATTTTATTTTAATATATTTCTAATGAATTATTTATTTTTTATATTTTCTTCTTTTTAAATTTTGGATTCCAAATTCTCTCCCTCACTCCCACCCCCTTCCCTATTCACTGAGAAGGCAAGCAATATGATATCAATTATACATGTGAAATCATATAAAATATATTTCCATATTTTTTTAAAAGCATGAAAAATGAAGAGAGAAAAATATTCTTCAATTTGCACTGAGAGTTCAGTTCTCTCTCTGGAGATGGATAGTAATTTTTCCTCACGAGTCCTTTGGAATTGTCTTGGATCATTGTATTGATCAGAGTAGCCAAGTCTGTCATAGCTGATCATCATTTCAACGTTGCTGTTACCATGCACAATGATGTCCAGGTTCTTTTTACTTCATTCGGATCAGTTCATATGGCACTTGCCATGTTTTTGTGAAATCATGCCCCTGGTCATTTTCCGCAGTACAGTAATATTCCATCACAATCATGTGCCACAACTCGTTCAGCCATTCCCCAATTGATGAGCATCCCCTGATTTCTAATTCTTTGCTACCACAAAAAGACCTGCTATAAATATTTTTGTACATATAGGTCCTTTTCCTTTTCCTTTCATCTCTTTGACAGACAGATCTAGTAGTGGTATTGCTGGGTCAAAGGGTATGCACAGTTTTCTAGCCTTAAGGGCATGGTTCCAAATTGTCCTCTGCAGCGGTTGGGACGATTCACTACTCCACTAGTGATTCATTAGTGTACCTATTTTTCCTTCATCCCCTCCAGCATTTGTCATTTTTTTT
>CM053585.1:512860662-512887988 GCA_028646515.1 Pseudochirops corinnae | reverse complement strand
TGTTTTCATTTGCCCTTCTTGAATCAATAGTGACTTAGAGCACTTTTTTCATATGAATCTAGATAGCTTTGAATTCTTCTTCTGAAAACTGTCTTTTTATATCCTTTGATCATTCATCAATTTGGGAATGGTTCTTATTTTTACAAATTCGATTCTTCTATATTCAGTATATATTTGAGAAATGAAGCCTTTATCAGGGAAACACTGAAATTTTTTTCATATCATTTCATCGTCCATGGTATCTTTTTTAGCAAAATGTAGTTTCCCTGATTATCTCTTTTAATTAGGTGTATTTTTGCTTTTGCTTTGTTTGAGATCATGATTGCTACCCTTGCCTTTTTTTTTAGTTCAGTTAAAGCACACTAGCTTCTGCTCTAACCCTTTATTCCTGCTCTGTGTGTCTTTCTGTTTCAAGTGTCTCTCGTAAACAACACCCTGCTGGATTTCAGTTTCTAATGCATTTTGCTATCTGCTTTCATTCTATGGGTAAGCTTTTCCCATTCACATTCACAGTTATGATTACTAACAGTGTATTTCCCTCCATCTCATTTTCTTCCATTTCTTTTTCTTTTTCATTTTATTCTGTCCCTGCTCAAAAGTCTATTTGGCTTATAATCACTACCTCCTTTAATCTGTCCTCTCTTCTACGATTTCCTGCCCCTCCCCGCCCCCACTCCCTCCTCACTTGTTTCTCTTATCCCTTTCCCTTCCTATTTCCCTATTGGACAAGTTACATTTCCATCCACAACTGAGGATGCATATGTATATTCTTCTCTCTTTGAATCGTTTCTAATGAGAGTGAGGTTCAACCATTGCCTGCCACACACCCTCCCTTTCCATTTTCCCTTTATTATAGAAGCTTTTCCTTGGGTGAAAATTTTTCTTATTCTATTTTTCCCTTCCCCCTCCTTCTACCATACCCCTCTCCTCACACCCCCCCCTTCACTTTTTTTGAGAGATTACTCCAACATAATTGGCTCACATCTATGCCCTCTGTTTATGTAAATTCCTTTTAACTGCCCTAGATAAAGTTCTTAGGAGTTACATCTATCATCTTCTCATATAGGAACATAAACAGTTTAAATTAATTGATATCTTCATGATTTCTTTGTCACGTTCACCTTTTTGTGCTTCTTTTGAGTCCTGTGTTTGAATGTCAAATTTTCTGTTCACCTCTGGTATTTTTATAAGAAATACTTGAAAGTTCTCTATTTCATTAAATATCCCTTCTTCTCCCTGAAGAATCATACTCAGTTTGCTAGGAAAATTATTTTTGGTTGTAATTCTAGTTCATTTGCTTTCTGGAATATCACATTCAAGCCTTCCACTCCTTTAACATGAAAGTCATTAAATCTTGTATAATCCTGAGTGTGTCTCCGTGATATGAAATTGTTTCCTTCTGGCTGCTTGAAGTATTTTCTCTTTAACCTGGGAGCTCTAGAATTTGGCTATAATATTCCTGGGAGTTTTCATTTTGAGATTTCTTTCAAGAGGTGATTGACAGATTTTTTTCAATTTCTATTTTACCCTCTGTGTCTAAGATATTGGGGCAATTTTCCTTGAATTTCTTGAAGTATGATGCCTAGGCTCTTCTTTTAATCATGGCTTTCAGGTAGTCCAATAATTCTTAGATTATCTCTCCTTGATCTATTTTCCAGGTCACTTGTTTTTCCAAAGACATATTTCATGTTTTCTTCTATTTTTTTCATTCTTTTGACTCTGTTTTATTTATTTATTTTTTTGATATCTCATAGAGTCATTGGCTTCTACTCACCCAATTCTAATTTTTAAAAAATTATTTTCTTTGGTGAGATTTTATTCCTCTTTCCCAATTTGGCCTTTTCTGCTTTTTAAGGAGTTCTTTTATTTTGTGAATTTTTGTGCCTCTTTTACCATTGTAGGCTAATTCTGTTTGTTTTTTTAAAGTGTCATTTATTTAGTATTTTTTTGTGCCTCTTTCACCAAGATGTAAATTCTCTTTCCATAATTTTCTTGCATCACTATCATTTATTTTTCACAATCTTTCCTCTACAACTTTTACCTCTTTCTTTAGCTCTTCCAGGAATTTTTGTTAGGTTTGGATCCAATTAACATTATTTCTTTGAGGATTTGTTTGAAGCTGTTTTCACATTGTTGTCTTCTTCTGAGTTTGTCTCAGTCTTTCCTGCCACCATAGTGGTATTTTATGGTCAAATGTTTTTTTTTTGTTTGTTTTTTGCTCATTTTCCCAGCCTATCTCTTGAATTTGAACTTTATATTAAAAGTTGGGCTCTGCTCACTTGGGTGTGGGGAGGCAGTGTCACAAGCTTTAGGCTTTTTTTTTTTTTTTTTTTTTGCTTTTTGGAGGGGGGAAGGCAGGGCAATTGGGCTTGTGACTTGCTCAAGGTAGCACAGCTAGTAAGTGTTAAGTGTCTGAGGCCAAATTTGAACTCAAGTCCTCCTGACTCCAGGGCTGGTGCTCTATTCATTGTGCCACCTAGCCGGCCCGAAGCTTTAGATTTTTACATGCTACTGTTTTCAGACCTAGTTCTGGTGGTCTGCAAGTTTTTGTTGCTTCCAAAGTGGTGTTATTCTGAGAGAGCCATGGGTAATGTTTTTCTTGTTTGGACTCTGGTCTTTACCAAGGAAGGGCCTGTGGTCTCCTGCAGCCACAAGAGCTAGTGTTCCTCTTTGCCTTGGAAATGCAAGCAGGGCCTCTGCTCCCTTGTGACTGATCTCTAGTGCTCCCTAGAGAACTCCACCCTGAAACTGATCCAGAACTGTGTATGGGCAATAGAATTGCCATTCAGTGCCCACTGTGCCCAGTGCCAGCAAAGGGCCTGCTGTAATCTCTTTATGACCAGTTGTCTGTGACCTCCTTACTATCTCTGGGCTGAGAGCTCCAGAGGCTGCTTCTGCTGCATGTGTGGGCTCCAGATAGACTTCCACCTTAGCATCATAAACCTCTCTTGCAGACCTCTTAAATTTTCTTAGGCTGAAAAATGTCTCATTCTGACATTTTATTGATTTTGCTGCTCCAAAATTCGATCTGAGGTATAATTTTAAGGGGGTTTTTTTTGGAGGGAGATGTTGAGATAGTTCAGCTGGGTTGTCTATAATCTGCCATCTTGGCTCCCTCTGTTAACACTTTCAAGACAATAGGGACAACACTAGAAGGGTTCTCAAGGTTTATCTAATCCAACTTCCCCATCTCCATTTTATAGACAAGGAAACTGAGGCCCAGTGACCTGGAGGGAATTGCTCAGTCACGCAGTTACAGAGCTCAGTTCCTGGGATTTAAAATCAAATTCTCCTTCCACTATAGCATATTGTCTTTGATGCTCACTTTACACATTTTGTGATACCTCCTCCCTTTCTTGTCTTCAGGTCATCTACTCTCAATGTTCTTTTTTACCTGATTTCCCATGTACCAGTGTCTGCGTAGGACAAGGCACCCCACTGTGAATTGTCCTGGCTCTCAAGTTCCGGGCAGCCAGTCCTAGATGCTGTGAAAACACATTCTCTGCACCTGCATCCTACTGCTTCATTTTCCAATTGAGATGCAAAGCTTGATACCTTTTATATATTCTTAAAAGAACTAAGTGACATTTGGGGTAGAAATAATCTAAAATAGGAAGTCTGCTTATTGATTTGTCTTCAGTATAGTCTTTGTTCAGTATCACCTCTCCTTCCCCCGGCTGCAAGTGAATAATGCAGTAAAAGCTAAAAAGTCCCCTCCTCCATCTCGGAATTCCTTATCCTTTTAATCTGTGGTCTTTTCTGCTAAATTGCCAAAAAGAGTATCTCATATTTTCTGTTTCTGCTTCTTCTCTGCTCAAGCCCTTACTGTATGGCTTCCATACACATCATTCTGTTGAAACAGCTATTTATTTCCATGGTCACTAATAGCCTCTTTACTGGCAAACCCACGGGTCTTTTTTTTCCTGTCCTTATCCTCCTACATCTCTCTGTGGCATTTGATAACATGGAATATCACTGCCTTATGAATATTTGCTCTCTCCTTTGACCTATGTGACACGGCAATCTCACCGTCTCCTACTTCTCTGATTTTTCTTTGGCTTCTTTGTTAAGTCCTAATATCCTCCCATTCCCTTACCCCCCAAGGTTCTGTCCTAAGTCATAATATGAGGATTATTTGGAGGTGCTTGAGGTGTGTAGCCTGGAGAAAATGCAAGGGGACACAGTAATTTTCTTCTGGTATTTGATGGGCTGACAAAGGGAAGAGGGATGTGATCTGTTCTGTCTGGCTCCAGAGAGCAAAAAAAAATCGATGGTTGCTAAGAAGCCAATTTCATCTTAATGTGAGGAAAGAATGCTGCCTGAAAATTGGAGCTATCTGAAAAGGGAACGGTTGCCTGGAGACATAGCAGGGGGTCCCTCTCTTTAGATGTTATTCAGCAGGGGCTAGATGACCATTTGCCGTGTTGGTAAGTGGAATTAAGGATGGGAGAGTTAGGTACCATAAGAGGCAGAAGGGGCCCTGATAGGGTATGGGGTAGGGGGGAAGCTTGGGAACTCTGAAGCTCTAGGGTACAGAAACATGCACCAGGCCAGTGGTCAGTGCATTGTGAGGGAAGGGCACTGTTTTCTTGAACTGAACATAGTTATGAGCTGTGAGAGCTTTGTTTGGCTCACTAACCAACTTAATGAACTGGTCAGAATTTTCTTCTGCACTGGGACCTGGAGAATTTACCCCTCCTCTACTTACCTCCCACCCCCACCACCCATCCCCGACCATGCCCCTGGCTTCTGCCTCATCAATGCCTGGCAAATTGGCCTCACTTACCTTCGGGAGTTTCTTGCTCTTTAAATCTTGCTTATATACTGTTTGAATTTTTATAATGGTGTTTGTCTCCAGATAAAGATAAGCTGATTTTTATTGCACTCTGAGTGCAATAATTCATTTATAACAAAATGAATGGACCACACTATGCAGATACGTGGATTCTATGAGCCTGTCTTTGTCTCTGAAATATATGCATATGTGTGTTTTGTATGTGTGTTAATATGCACAAACACTGGCTACATACAAATATGTGTGTACATATATACACACATGCATATTACACACATATACATGATATACACACATATGCATATAATGTGTGTGTGTGTGTGGCCAAATTGGGGTCTGTTCCATACAAAATTGTGAAATAGGGAAAGTGTTTTTGGACCCTTCCCCCTCTATTTCTTTCATTCCTTCTGCCTGCCCCACCCATGTTTCTCGTGTTGGCAAGATGTAAATCTATGAATCTCTATCTGACTGGGTAACTTTTAACTCTTTAAAATCTGGGATATTGTGATTCTATTTACCTTTGCAAATGAGTAAATAGAATGAAGGCAGTAATATTCCCTCTGTATTCTGATCTGGTTTGACGGTATCAGGAGTATTATATTAATTTCTGGGTAGCACGTCTTAGGGAACGTCTTAGGGAGGATATTGGCAAGCCAGTGGGTATCTAAAGCACAGTTAAATTAAAGGGCCTCTGGATGTTGATGCTGAAGATTATTTAAAGAAGCAGGCGCATAGTAATTTTCTTCACATATTTGAAAGGTTGTCATGGAAGAGAGATGAGATCTTGGATACATTAGATTAGTTTTTCATCAGAGGAAAGACCTTATAGCAATATGGAGGTTGCTGAAAGCAGATTTTTGTCTTGGTACAAGGAAAACTTCTTAACAGAGCTGTCCAAAAGTAGAGTGGACATTCTCAGAGGGTGGTTAAATCATCACTGGAGGCCATAAGCACAGTCTGGGGAACCATTTTGGTGAGATGTTGTAAAAGGTCATACACTGGACAATGTTGTCTTATTTTCTTAACTTTCTGAAGATATGGATCTTCAGAAAGTAAGAGTCTTTGGGAAAGGCAAGTCTTTTTGCTTCAGAGGGATTCTATAGAATATAATTCACTCCACGGCTATGACCTCCAGTGGTGTGGTCTGAACCACCTTCTGAGAAACCCCACTCTAGTTCTAGCATAATAGCAGAAAGCGGGTAGAGACATGACTTGAATGTAGCCCTTTTCAATTACAGTGAAGTAGTTAGAAATCTTTTCATACTAAGGAATTGGTCATTGAGAGGAGGAGCTGACAAAGAATACTGAGAGTGATGTCAGCTCTCTCTGCAACTGAAAGCTAATGGGCTTGTCATGGGAAGTCACAGAGCAAAGGATGGAAAAGCACTTTTAGGGGATGTTGTGTGGAGGCTTCTGCTTAAGCATAATTTGGAAGGCAAGATACACTTTGATGTCTCATTCAACTGACTTCTGAAACAGTCTATACATGCATGTGTGTCTATTTATCTATCTGTCTATCTATGTATCTATGCATATGCTTGAGAATATGTGTATTTCTATTTGTCTAGCAATACTTGAGGAGTAATAGTATGTTAGGTTTCCTTGGCTACTTTGATTTTTATCCATAGGTAACTCTGATTGGTCTAGATCAGTCTATACAAATTTGTACTTATACTTCAGTAAGTATATATATATATATATTTATATGCATATATGTACATATATATAAAAGAATATTGAAGGAATAAGCATTCTAATACTATGAAAGAAGCAATTTTATGCCATATCACAATCATTTGAGAAGAGGTAGATGGTTGATATAAAGTAAACACCCTCACTCCCAAAGCAAATCAATTGCCAAGTTTTGTTGAGTCTCCCACTACTACCTTTCTCCTCTCTCCCTTTCTCATCACTCAAGTATGCATTCCCCTGGGTTAGGCTGCCCATCATGCCTCTCACAAAGCAGCCTGGTGCCCTTTGTTCTGTGAAACTTGAATTCAGTCAAAGGGCTGCACTTGAGGATCTAGAGGGCTACATGTGGCCTTGAAGCTACAGGTTCCCCACCCCTGTGCTTGCAGAATGCAAGTTCTTTTTGGTTAGGAACTGTAGTTTTGATTTTTTTTAAAAAAATTTCATCTTTGTATCCCAGCAGCTAATGTAATGGGTCAGTTAGGTAGCTCAGTGGATAGAACACTGTGTCTGGAGTTGGGAAGACTCATCTTTATGAGTGCAAATCAGGCCTGTGATCCTGGACAAGACTCTTAATCCTGTTTGCCTCAGGTTTCCTCATGTAAAAAGAGCTGGAGAAGGAAATGGCAGATCACTCTCTGCCAATGAAACACAAAAAAGAGTTGTGAAGAGTCGGACATGACTGAAAAATGACTAAACTTTCTAATGCAATGTCACGGACCTTAAATTCTTAATAAACTATTGAACAAATGAATTATATTTCCAGTACTGTGTTGTGGCACTAGAAATATATTTTTTATGTGGTAGTTCTTATTGAACACAACCTCCAAATGTGGATGAACTGCTTACTTTATGTCCCCCTTTCCTCCCCTCCCTTCCCGAAAACCCACAGGTGAAGCTCCATGAGAAGTTTGCTGGATCCAAGGTGGAAAACGTTCCCCTGTTTGTACCAAGAAAGGGGAGAGGAGGAAAGATGTATCTCACCCTGATTCTGAGGATGATGCCTTGGATGCAGTTGGCAGCAAACTCGCTGCCACCATACATCTGGCAACTTCATCTGGTCATGGCTCTGACCATATCTCTTCTTTAGACCATTTGGTTCATCTCTGCATGAACTTGTGTTTGGTGTTTTCCACAGAAGGGGAAATGTGAGTTTACGACCCCTATCCCATGTGGAGAAAGTGGGGAAAATCAGACTTCATATGTAGTTTCAGGCGACAAGCTATTTTCAAAATATTTTCTTTATTTTAAATTATTCAGCTAATGACAAATATTTCCTTTTATGGCAAGAATAATTAGCTACCATATTTCTGTCATTTAGTTTTAGAGAACATAAAAATTTATTCAGTTAGAACTTTTAGAAGACTGTTAATAAGTTCCTTAAGTTTTCTGATGCTACATGTTGTTTAAATGTTCAATCACAAAATACATTCATAGAACATGGTTAATTACACATTTCCCCCCAAACCCCATACAGTACTTTGCCAAAGCCAAAATAATATATTCTAAATTCCATAAATATTTTGAATAAAAAATATTTCTTCACTAGAAAACTAGAAACGGTATTTATTTTTTAAGAGAGTGTGATGTTAGAGACTGTGATCACTTTTTAGCTTATCTTCTATTTTAATTTCTCTGATTCTTTGCAAAGCTCCTCCTCGAATAGGCAGCCTTTTCAGGGCAATGTCTGTGTCGGCTAGTGGTCCCCCTATTAAGTATACAGGCGTACTTTCCACAGTTATCACTTCACCAGTGGGAACCTAGAAAAAGTAAATTCATTTTAATCTTTCAGAATGATAGGATAAAGCCTATAAATCCTTCAGTCGAATTTTGAGAATTATCCCCAAAATATACACATTCAGATTTTCTTCAAGATTCCCCAGTTAAGATACCTGATGTCATAGTGTATAGTGGAAGGTAAATGACTGTGAAATGGGGACACACCAAGTGATGTTTAATGTGTTAGGAATCTCATCATGGGAGGTTGGCAGGCTGGGTGTGTGGGTGGGATGGGAAGATGGGAAGAGGAATTTTGGTTTCTGGAAAGATATGGTAGACTAAAGGACAATGCAAGTATCAGTGAGAATAGCATTGCTTGAGCTCTAGATCCCACGGAAGTAGGGCTCAGCGCTATTTTATATGCAATGAAGTTAGAGTTTAGTCAGGGGTGGGGAACCTGTGGCCTCCTAGGTCCTTGGGTGTGGCCTTTTGATTGAGTCCAAGTTTTACAGAACAAATCCTTTTATTAAGGGGATTTGTTCTTGAAGTTTGGATTCAGTCGAAATGCCACACTTGAGGACCTAGAGGGCCACATGTGGCCTTGAGGCTATAGGTTCCCCACCCCTGTAAGACAGAGGATCAGGTTCAGCTGGAAGCAACTCTCAGGTTGGTTACTTCAAATGGGTCATAATTCTTTCAATCTAATAACAGATTTCAGAGTTGGAGAAAGGATGTAGTATTTGTTAAAAGTATGCAATATATGCTACTAATATTGTTTTGAATGTTGTATTTCTTTAAGGACCTTTCCCCATTTTTACTGTTTTTGGCATTATTCACAGCAGGGGTGGTTAGTATTAGCCCTAATTTACAGATGGAGTACGTGAAGCTGAGAGTCATTAAGTGATTTGTACCGAATCACCATGTCAACCAGCCAGCTGGCACTAGAAACCCTTGTCACTATGCTTAATGTGCACTAATGGGAGAGGAGAAGAAATGCTTCTGTGTTCTGCAGGGCACTGTAAACACAATGGAAAAATGGTTATGTCAAGGGAAAAGCAAAAGAAAGGAAGAAAGACAAAAGGAGAAAAACAAAGAGACTAGCACGAGGAAAGGAAAAGAAAGACGTAGACATAGAGTAGGGAGTGATAGTGGTTGGCAACCACTGTCCACAGATTTATTTTTTCTATTTTCCCCAGAGAACAATTTCTACCCAGTTTACTCTGAAGAAGCAGAGATGACTCAGCTAGAGATGAGGTAGGTTAACATTTTTTATCTGTAGGCCGGAGCCAATAAGCTTTGTGCTTTCATTAATCCACTAACCATTTACTGGGTTTTTATTGTGTCCATGGGCCACCAATAAATAAAACACACATAAAAGGTGATTAAAAAGTAGAACACACAGTGAATGCCTCCAGGAATGATTTCTTATATTGCCCATGTTTCCTAGGATTACTTAGCTTCCATCTGATGACTGTGTGAGGGGGTGGTTTTGTTTTTCTTTAATGTATTTATTTCAAATGTATTTGTTATTTTCATGTTACAACTACCACCTTAATGGGAAGGAGTATATTAGAGTGCATTCCTTCCTCAAGGATGGAAAAGGGCAGCATGGGAGCACTGGATAGAGTAGGGAGAAGGGTATGAGGAATCAGATTTCCCTCATTTTACTATTCTTTTTTGTGTGGAAAATTGCTTGCTGACTGTCTCAGCCTCTTGAACACGGGTTAAACCTCCCCTCTAATAAACTGGATGTAAGCTGACCTCGGTGCTTTATGGTGAAGTCCTTACACGACTAACACTAAGTCAATACACAGTTTTATGGCTTACAAAGTACTTTTCTCATCATAACCCAGTGACGCCTAGAGTTCAGTGTCTCTGGTGTTTAGGGCAGGTGTTATGTGGCCATGGTCACTCTATCAGTCAGCATTTACTAAGCATGAAATTCTTGCGTGGTACTTTCCTGGCTACCATTTCAGGATACCCTCACTCTTTTGTTTTATGATTTTGTAATCCTGAGGCTGCAATTCTACGCAGAGCCTTTTTTTTTTTTTAAAGGACTGTGTTTCCCCATCTTGCTCAGGCTCAGAAGTGCAGGGGTTATTCTGGATCTGGTCCCAGTATGGATCTACATGGAAGCTTTGACTTGCTCCATTTTTAACCTGGGCGTTTCATTCCTCCCTAGGCAAGCCAGTGGTCCCCTGTTCCTAGCAGCTCACCAAACTGATGCCAAAGTTACTACAAATAACTGACTGATCAGAACACCTGAGATGGAAAGATTCATCTGCTTTGGCTTCCCTGGGAACTGGGGTTAAAGGTGTGCACCATCACACTTACACAATCTAGGTCTCTTCTCCATGGTTTAAATTTTACCTCAGACAAATTTTGGTTGTTGCTCTTCATTGCTTTAATAAAAACAAGCATTTATTAAAGCAAGGTGCTGTGTGAGGAGTTGGGCATATGAAGATGAATATGGATAATCCTTGTCCTCAAGGAATTTATAATCTAACAATAAAGTGATGACAACATGATTGAGTGGGACCCAGAGTAGATAAAGGCAAAGAAAAGGTCCAGATAGAGTGCCCTATGAAAAGTCTGGGGAGTGAGAGAATGATGTCAGCTGAGGCTGAGTGGACTCTCAGCTGGGCCTTGGGGGAAGAAGGGCATTTCAACAGGCAGAGATGGTACTCGAACCTGGCTTCCCTTACTCAGGATAGGGTACTTCATGCACTTTATCAGCCACATCAAATTTCAAGCACCCTCCACTCTGCCTACAGCCCCTCTGTTCACTCAGATCATCATGGAAGAGAATTCTGGCTATTTTTTGCGTCCTCCCACAAAACCCAATGAGGGGGCCTGACTTCTGCATCACTCTGGGGCTGTCATTCGGAACTTTATTTTTTTCAATGAGTTTTTGTTGCTAAATATATATGGCTCATGAATTTTGTTTGTGAAATTTGTCAAAAATTAAAGCCTGTAGCTATGATCTTATGGCAGTCTTGGGACCAAGTTTAGACTCTGTTGCCAGACATTCTATTGCCTAAAACTCCTCTATGAGTTCTAGCCAACTACACTAGCAGAAGAAGGTGACAAAGCAAAGTTCCCCAGAGAGATGGGTCTTGGAAATGGGGTGTTCATAATAGAGGGATTCAGAGAACTCTGGGAAGATCCATACTGATGCAGAATGAAGTGAGCAGAACCACAGTTTACATATTGACCACAAGGATTCAAAGGAAAACATCTAAAAGACCTCAGAACTTGGATCAGTGCAGTGGCCAATCATAACTTCAGAAGGCTGAGGAGAAGCATGCTTCTCACTTTTTGTAGAGAGGTGACTGACAAAAGCAGAAGAATGAGGTATACATTTTAGATAGAGCCAAGGTGTTGATTTGTTTTGCTGGACTCCAGTTATCTGTTACAAGGGGGGCTTTCTTTTTGAGGTAAAGAATTGATGGATAGTGAGAGGAATACAAGAAAGAAAAACAACACAAAGAATAAAGTTGAGGGGGATTAGACCTTAACCCCCCCCCAAAATTTATGTAATTTAAGTTCCCTGGTTCATATGTAATCTTTTTTTCTGTTCTTTATTTAAATATTAATGCTTGTTAAGTTCATAATAAGAAAGGATATTAAAATAAAAAGAATATTGATTGGACAGATAAAAAGAAATAGGGTAACCACTGGGGAAAATGGAGTAGAAAGATAATGTATTCAGTTTTGATTATACTGAATTTGAAATACAGGTGAGATATCGAGATGGAGAGGTTTTCTAGGTGTTTGGAGACATAGGTTTGGAGCATAGACATGAAGTCAAGTCAGACATACAGATTTGGGATCATTTATATATGTGATAGCTGAAGCTTTGGTTATGGATGGCACTGACTAGGGATAGAATGAAATCTGTGTATACGTCCCACACTGGACTGTGAACTCCATAAGGGCAGGGACTGAGTCATTTCTATTTCTATTGCCCCCAAGGTCTCGTACAATCTTTAAACCCAGTAGGTGATCAGTTAAGGTATACTGAATTTCTAATTCTCAAATCAGGACATATGGTGTGATAAGGGATTTTTGTTAAAAGAATAGTTTATTAAGATAATGACTTTTCTATACAAACAATGCCCATACATGCCCTTCTTACCTGTCTGAAATATCATTTCCCTCTGGGTTTCAGGTGATGTTTTGGGGAGAGGGAGACTGGCAAAATGGTGTCTGTTGATCCAAGCACACACAAAAGGCTGCCTGCCCTTCTCCCCTCATCACAGGCATTAGGGCCACACTTGCTGTGGGTAGGAGGCCACAATACCACAAAGAGAGGAATGGGATTTCTTTGCTAGGAGGGTGACTGGAAGTGAGCCACCATCGAAATGGGATTGAAATTGCTGGGCCTCCGTGATGCAGACAAGAAGTGGGATGTTGTAGAGGCCACTGTTGCTGAAGCCCATGTCTACAATGACTAGTGAATGAGACTGCCAGAGGCTGGTGCTTTGAAGAGATTCTGATCCTGGGGCAGAGATGGAGTCAGGAACCATGACAAAAGCTGGTCCCAAGAGCTGAGACTGCCAGCTCTTGGGAAAACAGTTGGGCTGGTGAGCTGAGAAGGTAAGACTGATTTCCAAAGATTTTTTCCCTGTTTGATTCAGAGACAGGGTCCTGAATTCACACACCTCCTCCTTTCTTTCTTTCCATGAGCTAAGGATGCTGGTGTTTCAGTTTCCTCCCACTGCCCCAGAATACTTAAGAGGGCAAACAGGAGCAGGGTTCTGAGCAGGCCAGAGGCAGATGGATCCACAGAAATGCTTGACTTCTTCCCATTTTTTCATAATGTCCAATCACAGGGCATCCAATTACAGGCCTGGGGGTATGGGTGGAGTCATTATGACAGGAGATCCCAGGGGAATGGGCTGAGCATACACATTCTCCACTGAAGTTGGGGGCACAGAGCTATTTTGTATTTTGAGTAATACTCCATTTCATCTTTTAGCTGAATTTCAAACTGGACCAGCACTACCATTTGAGGAGAAAGACTTCTGAGGAAAGCAGTCTAGATGTCTATGGGCTAATGGCTCCCTGGTGGCCAGTGGGAATACTGCTTTCTTAGAAGTCTACCTCACACATGTGACAGAGAACTTCTGAAGATACCATTGGGCTATTGACTGAAATAGAGTATTTCTTGGTGGGCAACTCCTACAATGTACTCCTTTTACTACATAAAACACTGACTTTCTGTAGGCTTAATAAAGGCAGTACTTGAGCCACATGATCAAGGGGTACCAGAGAAGTGGCTACAATGACTACAGATAACACACCTGGGGAGCCTAGTAGGTCTGGTGGCCATTCACATTGGACTTTCTCAGGACCATGTGAGGCTTTTATGCTTCACTGACATATGTATGAAAAGAAATCAAATTCCTGTCTTAATGGAGGTGGTATGACAATATCCCATTCCTTTGGAAGCCTTCAACTTGGCCTAGAGCTGAATGTTATGTTGACTCCACATTTTGTCTGTTAGTGTCTCAGAATCTCAGCTGGCCTTTAAAAAGTCCCTACTAGATGGAGCAGTTACTAGAAAAATCACTATCGTCAAGTATCTGATCACGTCCTTGTCATTATTCATGACATTCAGGGGAAGAAATTTTGTCTTTTCCCATCTGATGTGAATGATCTCCTTAGCTTTCTCTCCCCAAGTAGCCTTTATTACATTCCCATTGTTCACATATATAGTTCTTGTCTGTGTGTTGTATATAACTGGTAATTTAATCTCTATCGTCTCTTTCCCTAATTGGTCTTATAAGTAGTTTGACTTCTCAACCCACCAAAAAGACAGGATGAAGGGACTGATTCTCTCTAACCTTGTCTCATTCTACTTGCCTGGTTACATTTAACATGTAATGCCTGTTCCTCAAAATTCCCTTCATTTTGTATATTCATGATGTTCTTGGCTCTTCTATGCTTGTATCTTTTGGCCATCCCTTTCGGTGGTCCTTCCACTTCACTTCCTCCACTCCTACTATCTTCTCTGAGTGATCTCTTCTGTATCAGCTACTACTCCCATATAGGCGATCCTCACATCTCTGTTTTTTTCTTTTCCAAATCTGCCTCAGGCTGTCATTTATCCTGGGATGCTTCACTGCATCATAACTCATGAAGATAAAAGGCAGAAATTCTAATGTTTCCCTAACTTCTCTGTTATTACTGATGCCATTGGATTTCTGTCTGCTGAAAATAATGTTTTAAGTTCCCTTTAGACTCACTGACCAAGTCAAATGACTTCTCTATTTTAAATCAAAGTCATCAATTTGTCTTTATGTTTGTTCCACAATAACTTCTGAAGGAATGAAGTGATTTTGATCAAAATTGTTTCATTATTAAGGATATAAATGTATATCTTTGGTTCAACATGTGCTTTCCCACAATAAAATAAGAACAGATAAAATTTTCATCTAAACATATCTTCTATAATTTTTCATGGATTTCAGTTGAAAATTGGGACGTAATGGTTATAAAGATATGTGACTACATTCAACAATTTTTTTCCCCAGACATCTGCCACACTTTGCTTCTTCTACTTGGTTTCTGCTAAGTACAACAATATCAACTCTATTTTTAGTGTTCACATGCAATCAACACCATTCTTCCTTGTGGATAATAGTAGTTAGCACTCACAAAGTGTCTTACAAATATTGTCTCATTTTATCTTTACAATAAGCCTGGGAGTGAGCTGCTATTATCAGCCCCATTTTACAGATAAGGAAACTGAGGCAGAGGTTAAATGACTTGTCCAGGGTCACACAGCTAGTAAATATCTGAAGCTGGATTTGAATTCAGGTCTTCCTGACTCCAGGCTTAGTCTACCATCCACTGTGCCAACTAGCTATTATACTGGTTCTGATCCTGTTTCTGAACATCAATTTTCAGTGAGATATATATATATGGAGAGAGAGAGAGAGAGAGAGAGAGAGAGAGAGAGAGAGAGAGAGAGAGAAGTCTTTGATGCCAACAGCCTGGGTGCTGTTTCCACTATCCCTCCATGTCTTGCTTTTCTTGTCTGTGTTTTTCATGTACATCCTCCATAAAGGGTCTTTCCAGTGTTTTAGATCTTTTAATATTCCAAATGTACAAATGCAGCATTCTGAATGTTTTTCACATTCTCACTCCTGTGTGCCCTTCTTATTTGTACATATGTGCTTGATGACATCTCTCATGTTACTCCCTGTGTGCAAGCCGTCATTGTTAATGCGCTGTGGAGTACAAAAGCACCCCTTTCAACATCTGGATCACCTGGTGTTTTGCAAACGAAGTCACAAAGTCACAAAGAATCACTGTAAGAATATTGCTGTTAATGAGCTGGACTTTTTTTCCTTTTTGGAAGTAAGTATCTTAGAATCATAGAAAAGCATTTTGCAATTTTCCAAACAGAATTCAACCCAAAGGGGTGTGTGTGTGTGTGTGTGTGTGTGTGTGTGTGTGTGTGTGTGTGTAGGTATGTAGGGGAACCTTAAAGATGGTATCCTAAATTAGTATATAAAATTATAAATGGAAATAAAACTCTTTTCTTTTCCAACTTTGATTCAAAATGAAGAAGGTGAAAGCTTTATTGAGAAGGCAAGTCTTTTCACTTCCTAAGAAATGCTGTAAAGTGCCAAGGAGTACAGTGGAAGAAGTAGAATAAATTGTCTGATTTGCTGAAGAAGGAAAATCCTTGGTTAGCACAAGAGATAGAATGGGACTGATCATGCTACAATGTTGTATATTGGTCCTGGGGTATCTGGGATGATTTGGTCACAGTTCCATCTAATGGTGGGAAAATAAATCTGATGATTGATGGAGGGCTCTTCTACTTTTATTAATTTATAATAAATGACTTTATGCCAAACACTACCTCTACTACTATTACTACTATTACTACTAGTAATTTTTTGGATGTATGTTTTCTCAGATATTATCATTACTTAACAAAGTAATGAAGAGAACAACTACTGATGACTATCACTATTTTCATTTCTTCAATATCTTTAAAAGGATTGTTACACAAATACTGAAGACATCCTTGATGAAAAATATTAGCATTTTGCAAATAATTTTCTACAACAGACTACACCTTCAGTAAATTGCCAGAAAAATGTAGGCAATATTGTTTGTTGATTATAAAAAAAATCATTTAATACAACAGAGCAAAATGTAGCTAGCCACAGAGGTCTTCCTGCAACAAAGGGTCTGCCATGCATAATTTAAGATGAGACGAGATTCCTTGATAGACATACGAGAGATAAATGTGATCCACAGTTCTCTAGTTATTAACATGAAGCAATGCACAGAAAAGTGAGCTATGTGCTTGCCGATGTGTTTGCTTTTATCATTTGTTCTGAATCCAAAGAGAAGGATTGCATATGCTCATGTCTGCCAATGCTCCTGTCCATAAATGAGATTCGCTGCCATTCAGATAAGTGTGATTTAACAATCTATGCAGAAAACACCAAGTACATGATGAATGCCTATTTGTCCAGACAATAGTTGGATGGACACTTCATGGAGCTGGTTCATCAGTATGTGTGTCGTGGACAGACACTGCAGTCAGATGATGAACAGGGCCCCATACTGAATAGAGGAAAGAAAGCAAATGCCCTTCACTTGGGAAAAGCTGCACAATAGCTTTAATGAGCCCAAGCTTTTTCCTAAAACAAAAACCCACATCCTTCTAGTTAAGGTAATTTTGCAAGACGACAAGCTAGAGAAAAGTTGCTGATCTGTGTTGCTAAGTGGAATTTATTTCCTGTGAGCTCTCTACACTGATCGAATCACAGGACCAGACCCCATCCCTCCCTTCCCCCAAAAAGAGGTCTCTGGGGATTCCTGCTCTCTGGCTGTCAATCACAGAATGCTGTAATCACCAAAGAATTAAAATTTCCGGTCAAACAAAAGGCAGCAGAGAGACATATGGCAGTATAAACAGGCTGCAGAATATTGCCAAGGATGACTTATCTGCAAATGTTATAAAAGATACTATTTGAGATGTATGATCAGAACATGAGGTGAGTCACTCATGTAATGAGTCAGAGATAAAATATGGAGGGCTTGTGGGCTGCATTTGTACCTAGGTAATATTAAAGGGCCAAGAAAAAAGTCTCTTGGCATATTGGCTTGCATTATTCTCCCTATGAAGGAAGGACATGGATAAGAGTCAGACAAGATAGATCAAGAATGGGTTTAAATCTGAACCCCTCACAATGAGATGCCCATAGATCTATTTAAACATTAAGCAAAAACATTTTCCCTTACAGTGATTCCGACCACAGTCTTGAAGGGAAGCCTTTGGGTACCCAACAATCAGCAGAAAAGGCTGTTGGGAAATGTAGCCTGGAAGACTTATATAGAATTATAGCAACGGCAAATGGCCAGGAGTCCCTTAGCAGGATCTTGAGAAGTAGAGCCCAAAGCTGGAGAGGCAGGGAGAACACTGGGTAAAGTTGAGGTCTTGAAGAAAAGCTGAATTAGTTTATGCCAAAGGAGACAAAATGGAAGATGGGTCCAAGTCTGGATGAGGTCAAATATTTGGCATGTGTAGGATAAACTGGAAAGTGAAGTCATGCCAAAAATGATACCTTCTTGAGGCCTATGGCAGGTAGGGTAAGAGTGTGTGTGTGTGGTGAAGGGGAAGGCATGTGGTGCAGGCTGATAAAATCTGGCATCCACACAGGATTAGCTGAGTAGTCTTCCCAAAGAGGCATTTGTTTTGCTTTGTGTACCATATACATACGCACACACACACAAACATATATACATATACTGTGTGCATGTATGTATGTGCATACACACACACATATATATGTATATACACACATGTATATGCAGGCCCCATTTTTTATAGCAAGTATTCAGCTGTACTCCAGGAACAGAATGCTTTTCCCAACTTGTATTCAATTTGAAGAAGCTGTGAATATGAAGCTGAATCTCTGGAATATGACCCAGTTTACTGACAACTTAAGATGGGATTAAACAAAAAATGAAGAAAGTTTCATGTTTTATGCTTTCACAAGTTTTCAAGTGCTTTTAAAAAGTCACTGATGGTGTTAGGGGTGTCTGCTAACCCATATGTTCTTCTGTGGGGACCTAGGCAGTGACCCAGGTTCTTAAAAGACCATGCCGGCAGGTATATGTGCTGGTAGGGTCTACCAAGCTGGAAAGGCTTTGAGGAAGGGCCTGGTGATGATGATGTCTGCTGGCAGAGGGTTCATCTAGTTTGGTTTTATCAGGTTGGTTGTAAAATGATTAACTTTTTGGCCACAGTAATTCTAAAAGAGTTGTTTCAAATTATAGAAACATTCAAGTCGATGTTGGTAGAAGCAGAACCCATAATAAAGAATTCACAGATCTTTGAAGTGTTGAGGGTGACAGCTGATATGTAAGACAAAAGCTCTACTGGGACTAAATCCAGGTTACTATTCCTAAAGCTCTGTATCTGTTACACCTTTTCTTGCCGTGTGATATCAGACTACAGAAGATTTTTCTTGCATCAGTTATGTGATTTTTCTCACATTGAATTCTCTCTGTAGATATGAATGTATGTATATACACACACACACACACACACACACACACACACACACACACACATATATATATATACAGATACACACACGTGTACTAAATATATACATATACATGGCCCTTGGTATTACTTTGTAGATCCACTCATCAGTGGCAGCTTTTGTTTCTAACTATGACAGAGTTGTTCAGTTTCAAGGGGTTGTTGTTTCAAGTGCTTTTAGCATGTTTTGCTGTGATTTGATTATCTTTTGTTCTCTTTTTTTTAGCTTTTTGGTCTGAGCTTCTGATGTATCTGTGAGAAGATTCCGTGTCAAATTTTCCTGGTTGACGTGTTTCACAGAAACATCCTGTTGAGGAGCTGAGTCTTTTAAGGCCTTCTTTAAAGCGCTTCGCCCATTTGGTTTTTGTTCTATCTTTGTTGCAAAGAGCTTCCCATCACTGTTTTCCTGTTTTAAAATGTGTGCAAAGGTTTTAGGCATAAAGTTTTTGGCTTTGTAACTTCCTACTGTCCTATAAACATGGGTATTTTTCTAAATGTTTCCCTGCTTATACTTGTAAATATCTTTTAATAAAATATATTTAATTCAGTACTTTAATCGGTCACAAGTATTGTAAATACTTTAGCATGATTTGAGATAGAAATTATAAAAATGCAACTAAAAAGAGAGCATCAAGCACTAGTCTTACCTGTGCTTTAGGAACGTCACTAATGACAGCTGTGAGAATGATGCATCGGACAGGATTAAAATGAGGATGAGATCTGCTAGTTACTCTGTAAAGCACCACCTAACAGTTATGACACGTGACAGTTATATTTTCTTTTGTTTTTTTGTTTTTTTGCTTTTTGGAGGGGGGAAGGGAGGACAATTGGGGTTAAGTGACTTGCCCAAGGTCACATGGCTAGTTTTTGTGTTAAGCGTCTGGGGCCGAATTTGGAGACTCCAGGGCCGGTGCTGTATTCACCACACCACCCAGCCACTCCAACAGCTGTATTTTCAAAAGAAAATATCATGGCCTAGGAAGGAATTATTTAGGCGGAGGGGGAGAAGAAAGGAGGAGGAGAAAGTACTGTCAACCACCTTATTAGGATGATATGCTCATTTAAATTTCAGCTTCTGTATCATCAAAACTGATTTTTGTTTTCACAGGCATAGGTATATGAAGAGATGTGTGTTATAATAGGAAAAAAAAGTCATACAGATGGATTCCACTTCCACTTCTATGAGACAGACACCACTAGCTACTCTTGTAATTTGAATCTGGGGTGGTGCTCCAGAGATGAACAAATCTGACCTTTGTGAGATTTAAAAGAGAAACATCAGCAAAGTTTAAAACTGTTTAGAAGTAACTGCTAACTCGTTTGCTTAAATTTATGTAAGAGAATAAGTTCCTTGCATTAAGGGGAGAAAAATCTTACTGTTATATTTAGGCCTTTGATGTCCGTTGAGTGAATTAAGGCATTCTGTGGGTATTCTCTGGGTCTGGAAGACTCAATAGCCTTTTCCTGAATCTTCTTTGCTTTCTGAAGATATGGAAAAGTTAAAAAAGAAAAGAAGTCAAATTTTCCCAACAGTAATTACTTTAGCAGGTGCTCAGAATGACAAAAAGACTTTATTTTATATATGTCAAATTTATTCTCTGGCTGTTCATGAGGTACATCTGGAAATTTTGTTTTCTTTCTAAAGGCATTAGGATTTTATTAGAAAGTTTCATCTTCAGTGTATTAAATAAGTTTGTAGAAATCTGGAAAAGTTAATGCCATTTGTAAAGATATCTGACTTGAAAATCAAGAAGTAGGCTAGGTCAAGGGGAATCTGGCTTGATTCATGGAATATGGCTCTGTGAGGTTTTGGATTTAAATCTATTAATGTAGATTTTTATACTATTTTGCATAAATTTATATGATTTGCCTAAAGTTAATTAAAATATACTAAATCAATATAATTTACTGTGGTCATATTAAAACTCAACATTCTCTGGAGGAAGTGGGGGAGGGAGAAGGTAAGGACTGATCTGTAGAGCCAAGTACTAACTCCTCAAGATTGTTTCTCAAAATTGAAAGAACAGCTGCGGATGATTTGCAACTAAGGTTGGAAGGGCTGTTCCCCAAACCAGGTAGCTCTGTGTTACCTTACTGCCTTTCTTTAAAATGCCAATATTTGGACTAGGCCTGTTGCTTTTAGACAGGAATTTTTTTTTTAAATTTTTTTTTTTATTTACTCATTTACTTTTAATTTACAAGATTCAGTTCCACAATCACTTGAGTTTCAGATTTTCTCCCCTCCCTTCCCCCCCCCCCCATGGTGGTGTGCAATCATGTATAGGATTAGACAGGAATTTGATGCTTGCAATCTCATAGCAGGAAAAAGATTTGCAATGTTGAATAAATTATCTCCAAAAATTGAATGGAAAAGGTGTAAAAGAAAAGAAAGAATGTCTCTTTCTGAAATTGGGGTTGCTGACTCCTCTACTTAAATAACATCAGCCATTAGTCTGAATTGTGCCACCTGTGTTTAGCTTTCAGAGAGCAGAAGTGAAGCAAAACTTTGCTAATCCTAGACAGTGTGTGGATCAGTTTTTCCCATAGGTCCCTTTTCTGTGTTTCATTGAACACCTTCTTTTTGTGATCACAGAAGTAACCAACAGTTGGGGAGGCAGGGTAATATGGAAGAACTGTTCCCTACTTTCTACCCCCCACCTCAATGTTTTTTGCAGAAAAATGAGCCTACTGATGGGGGATGCAGGAGCATGACAAGGCTGAAACAGAAATGTGCTCTTTCTATCCCTCATGCCCTCTCGCTTAATGCTTTTACCACAGGCTGCCTTCTGTTCTCTCCAGGTCACTTCTGCTATCTGTATTTCCCTCTGAAAAATATATTCCACGCAACTCATGGAACTCTCTGGTGAAAGTCATTGCTATGAATCTGTTATATTCTGGCTACATTGTTATTGTATAAAAATGCTATGAACAAAAACTGCTTTTTGAAGTCTAATTAGTCTTTGAATGAACATAATTGTTTCTGAGGCTAGCATAATTCTTTTGAAACCTTACCTTTAATGCTTTAGCATTTGATGTTCTAGTCAAGAATTTTGCCCAAGATTTATTAGCCATGTCTTTTTGTTTATGAGTGGCATGTATCTGTAATAAGAAATGAACTCGATTAGTCATTGAAAATAGAGTTTTCAACTCCAAAGCTTTCCCTTTAAACCTGACGTATGACTTAGAAAAAAGTAAGAAAAAAAGGAACCTTCTTATACATAAATAAAGCAGCTTTGTACTGACTGGTTGTGTTTTAGATGAGAATGGCCTTTTACCTGCATCCTCTCTAGCTCACCTTTATATATGCTTTCTGTTCACTGTGCATGTCTTGGCTTCGTTGGCTTTCAACCATCTCATTCTGTAGCGTAGCCACCATTTTCCCGATATTTTCCGAAGCTACTGTAATAATTTCCAGTGTTTCTTTATCAGCACTGATGGGTCTGAATCGTTCAGCTTTTAGTTCTTCACTTATTTCATTCCATATTTCTCCAGTCTTTTGTAAGAAATTAAGCCTTATGATGAGTATAAATCAATGTTGGATTTTATCTCATTTGATTCCAGTCTTTGTTAGGGAATCGATTCCTTAGCAGTACTATGTCCTCAGTCAGATTTTCTTCTATTATCTCTTGGGAATATTAGGTACTTTTTATGGCAGTTACAGATTAGTAGGAATCTATTTGTAACAGAAGGGGGTGCTACATATTAAATGGTTTGCATAGGGTGAAGGGAATAAGCCAATTTAACCACAGCCACATAAATCTTATTCCAACCTTATTGCTATTGCCTTCTGGCTCATGACTTCCACTATTTTCTGAGCTGTAGTAGCAGCCAACCTTTGGCCAGACTCCTGTTACCTTGCTTTCACTTCCCAGGTCACAGGTAAGACCTGGACTAGGGTCCAGGCTAAATGGAGGCAAATTTACCAATGATAATTAGAGGGTGCTGAGCACTTGCTTCCTTCTCTGCTATGGGGAAATGTGCTTCTACCAGGTAGGAGAACAAATTATTCATAAGGCAGATTAAATCCCTTGCAATTGCACTTGTGGAGTACTGGAAAATTTACTTAAGATAAAATCACATTAATTCAGGAAAGGAAAGAAATCTAATTTTAATTCTTTTAAAATGGATGGAGAATGAACAGGGAAGATGCTGCTTAGATTTGCTTAGGAAAGGAGACTGTTTACAGGAACCAAATAACTTTCTAGTACCTTAGGAGTACTTACTTAAAAAAAAAAAAACAACTACATAATAAGAAGGGGAAAAAAAATGAGGAAAAGAAGGCAAAGTCTTTAGTTGGTGCTCTGAAGTGAGAGCAAAGTAATGCAATATATTATTTTTATCTATTCATAAAATAACGAATGAATAACTGTGGAAAACTTTTTACAGTTCAATTCTAACTACTGGCTGTTCAAAAGCATTAAAAACAAAACAAAACACCCAAGTACAGAGATATATATGAGCAAAAGCCATTTTCCAATATATGTGTCAAAAGATCAGAACAAATAGTTCTCAAAAGAACAATTGTAAACTATTAACAGCTAATTGGAAGAATGCTCCAAATCACTACCAATGTTACTAATGAAAAGCAAATTAGTACTCCTCTTCCTCCATCTCTTCCTCCTCCTCCTCCTCCAAAGCCAAATAGGTGCAGTGGATAGAGTGCCAAACCTGGAGTCAGGAAGACCTGAATTTAAATCTGGTCCCAGACACGATATGACCCTGGGCAAGACACTTAACCCTGCTTGCCTCAGTTTCCTCATCTGTAAAATGAGCTGGGGAAGGAAATGGTAAACCACTGCAATATTTCTCTCAAGAAAATCCCAAACGGGGTCATGAAGAGTTGAACATGACTGAAAATGGCTGAATAACAACAACAAAGTCCAAAACAACACTGAGGATTGACCTCACACCCTGCAAATTGGCAAAGATAACAAAAGATGGGAAGAGTCAATACTGGAGGGATTGTGGGAAGACTGGCACCATAGGACCTTGTTGTTAGAGTTGTCAATCAGTACAACTATGTTAGAAATAAATTGGAAATTATTTGAAATTGAATTATTTGAAGTTGAAATCAAATAAAGTGACTTAAAGATGTCTACCCTTTGACCTAAATGATCCATTTTTGTTGCTGTTGTTCAGCCGTGTCCAACTCTGCATGACCCCATGTGGGGTTTTCTTGGCAGAGATACCGGAGGGGTTTGCCAATTCCTTCTCTGGCTCATTTTACAGATGAGGAACTGACGTTAACAAGGTGAAGTGACTTGCCCGGGGTCACACAGCTAGGAAGTATCTGAGGCCAGATTTGAACCTCAGGAGGATGAGTCTTTCTGACTCCAGGCCTGGCACTCTATCCACTGTACCACCTACCGCCCTTTAAATATTCTATGACTAGCCTTATACCCCAGTGGGGCCACTGACAACAGGAAAGTCCCCATGGACATATCAAAATATTTATAGCAGCACTTTTTTGTGATAGCAAAGAACTGTTAACAGATGCTCATCAATTAGGGAAGGGCTGAACAAACTGTGGTACATGAATGTAAGAAGATATTACTATGCTGTAAGAAATGACAAATGTGATAAATGTAGAGAAGCATAGGAAGATCTCTATGAACTGACCCAATGTAATGTAAGCAGAACCAAGAAAATAATACTCTCAAGGATTATAACAACAGAAACAGAAAGAACCACCAGAAAAAAAATCCAAAGTGAACGTTGCAAAATGACTAATAACAAGCCTGTCTTGGCTGAAGGGGTGGCAGGAGGTCCATAAGTGCTACACACTGCAAACGTTCAGACTTCTCTGATGTGCTGATCAGTTAGGTTGATCTGTTTACTCTTCTTTCTCTCTTATTTTTGTCATTAAAAATATTATTTTTTATGAGATGGGTCTCTGGGAGGGGTGGGGAGGGATATTTTAGGAAATTATGGTGACATAAAAAAACCCCAACATATCAATCAAAAAACTAATTAAAAAAACTTAACTAAGCCCAGTCTATAATTGTCATTAGACTTTTTATATGTTAATTCTCTACATCCTTACATAAACCATTAATCTGAATGAAAAAGAACTAATGTTGTCCTGTGAAAAGGACTTAAAAGAGTATAGATATATTTCTATAACAATATAAAATATTCTATGGAAGCTAATAATTACATGTGCACCCATATTGCCAGCATCTAGTACTCACAGCTACCGATAGGTTTCTTATAGTGCTGGTTTTTATGCAACACATCAATTGTAGGATCATTAAGAAGATACTCACTTTAAAATCAAGATATCTATGTATGATACAGAGTGTGACAAAATCTTCAGCAGACAAGCCTGGTAGATTTTCAAAATCTAAATGAAGTTTATAAAATAGTAATTACTTTAACAGCATGAGAGACATTAGAAAATACATACTTTTCATGGAAAGGAAGACTGGTTGCTAGCCACTTTTGGCCTCAACTCAATTTAACACCTCACTTTTGTGAGACTGATTGCTTTCTCCCCATGAATCTGTGCTGATTAGCTACTGACAGTTCCTTATTATACAGTAACTGTGGAGAGAAGTCTTCCTTCTGCTTGGTGGTTCAGTTTTGAAAATAAGAGAATATTGATCACTCATTGGTTACAACCCTTCTACATGACCAAACTATTGTACAATGTGAAAGTATTTGCAGATCCTATACATGATTGCATGCCACCATGGGGGGGGGGAAGGGAGGGGAGAAAATCTGAAACTCAAGTGATTGTGGAACTGAATCTTGTAAACTAAAAGTAAATGAGTAAATAAAAAATTAAAAAAAAAAAAGAAAATAAGAGAATATCTCTGATCTATTTTAGAAGAGGAAGAGGGTGTGGTGGCTTTGCTGTAGCTTATCAGTACAAAAAAGACTTTTTTTGTCTAGGAGTGCTGACTTTGGGATCAGAAAAGCTGGACTGGAATAGCTATTCTGTAACTCGAGGCCTGTGTGACCCTGAGCTGCTTGCTTGACGACTCTGGATCTCGGCTTCTCCAGGGGAACAATGAAGGAGTCAGATCAGATGGCCTATAGTCCTCCTTCCAAATCTAAGTTCATGATTGTGATTCCAAATGGGATCAGTGGCATGGTTACTATTATTACAATTGCTAAGTTGACCCTCTATTATTTTTTCCGGATAGAAAAATTCTCCACGAGAGAATGGCAGATGCTTGAGTGTAGGGTCTACTCTGGGAATTTCCCCTCAGAAGAAGGCCACCCTGGTTTGGCTCCCTGCCGTATAGAGGCTCAGGGTACTTGCCTTCTAGGGTACATCTTGTGTGAATGCTGAAAGAAGTGGCTGGTGTGATTGCTGCTCTAAGGCCGGTGACCCTTGAAAGGCTGGAGAGTGAGACGTGCTCTGGGAATGGGGAAGGGCAGATATTCTGAATCTCATGAAAGGGGAGAGAAAAGCCTGACTTGGTTCCAGGCAAAATTCTAACGGGGGGCCTTAAAGGGATGGTTAATGAACATCCAGAGAAGGAAGTAGTGATCACAAAAACCCTGTGTAATTTTGAAGAAAAACAGGCTTACAGAATAATAACGCCTTCTTTTTTAAACATATTTGGCGGGTGAGTGGAGTGAGGAGCATCAGACAGCATCACCAAAGCATTTGACAAAATCTTGAACGTTATTATTTGGAAAAGACGCAGAGATGCAGGCCAGATGACAGTACAATTAGAAGGAAGGGGACGGGATTGAAAAGCACTTCCTAAGAACTTAGGATTTTCCAAGCACTGTGCTAACGGTAGAGTGGAACAGTCCTTGCTTTCAAAGAGCTTGCACTCTAATTGGGGGAGATAACAAAACAGGATAGATGGAAATTAATTGGAAAGACCACATTCATTCCAACATGGACTTAAAGGGGTCTAGGCCCGTAACTGTTAGGTGAGATGAGGAGAAGGTCGGGGGAGCGAGAGAGGGAAACGGGGAAGATAGAGAAAAGGGAAAGACAGACAGACAGAGAGAGACAGAGAGAGGCAGAGAGAGGCAGAGACACAGAGAGAGACAGAGAGAGGCAGAGAGAGGCAGAGACACAGAGAGAGACAGAGAGACGATGCAAACAAGAGCAAATGATTGGACGAGTGTTGGGCTCTTCCAGGGGCCCACACAGCTGTGGGGATGGCAGGAGACAGAGGCAAAGGCAGAACGGTACCAAGTTACTGGGCCAAGATTTAAGCTCCCCGGATTGTGTTCTCATGCAATGTCTGTTACCGCCTGGCCTGGCCATTTCAATGAGTCTGGTTGGTATCTTACCTAGTTTGCCCAATACAGCATAAATTTTTGCTCTGATATTTTCAGAGACCTCCATGATTGAAGTAGTAGGGCAGCTGGCAGGCATTGGAATGACTTTTTGTTCTTCTTGAAAACTAGTAATTAGAGGTTTCTTTGCATCTAATTGTTGAAGACCATGGAAAATAAGACAAGAGAGTTACAGTCATTAGAGTAATGATCTGCTTTTTAATGAAATACATTTAATAGGTATATAATATATACCGCCAAGAAAAGAAATTTTAAAATCTGCATTCTTGG
>CM053585.1:512846518-512860162 GCA_028646515.1 Pseudochirops corinnae | reverse complement strand
GTGGAACTGAATGTTGTAAACTAAAAGTGAATAAAAAGACATCAATTAAAAAAAAAAAGTAAAACATGGAAAGACTTGAATGAAATAATGAAGAGTGAAAGGAGCAGAACAAAAAGAATGTCATATACAGTGACAGCAATATTGTTCAAAGAACAACTGTGGATGACTAAGATATTCTGAGAAATATAAACAATCAAATCTATTATAAAGGATTGTATGAAGGAAAATGCTATTTACCTCCAGAGAAAGAACTGATAAACAGAAGTATGCATGGTATAGTTTTACAAATATATAAATGAATATGTATGTATATATACACATATATATGTGTATATACACACATATACATGTATATATACATACAAATATATGTGTATACACACACACATATATATACATATATATGCATATATATGTATCTATCCACCCTTCTGTAGTGCAGGGGGAGGGAGGGAGAAAAAATTAATAAAACTAAATTAAAATTTAAAAAATAAAAGTGCTCTTTATATATAAGAATGAGGAAAGTGAAAACCAAAAGCATCAGTTAGATTAATTTATTAAATTGGTAGGATGTTATATGAACATCAGTGTAAAAAATATACTCTATTTACAAGGTTTTCCTAAACTTGGACATCTTCACAAAAGTAAAGGATTTTAGAAGAGAGGAAATTCTACTAAATAAACAGTAAATTATTTTGTTGTACAACCCTCAACCAGATTGTAAACTTCTTGAAGGGGCCATGTCATATATTTCTTCATTCCTCAAACACAGTACTCATTCAATCCTTGTTGCTTTCTTAACTAAATCAAAAAAGTATTAAATGTATAGATTGCATAAAGTTTTAGAGTAACCATCAAATAGTAAAATGAATCTCCACTTTTGATTCTAAACGAATATGTAAAGATTTATTCTAACTTCATGAAGATTATTTTATACTGTACTGTGGAACAAATAACAATGAATTTTGAAACATAGGCTTTCATTTGCCACTATGTGGCAGCAAGGAAGTACACTTGGTTCCTAGCTATCTACTGAGAAATCAGTGAAGAAATCCATTCTTCTGTCTAAAGAGTCTTAATTGTTAACAAGAGAAAATATGCATGTCAAGTTCAAGTTGTAATTCAATTTACATCTTTCAAGATATATGCCAACTTAATTTTATTCTGAAAAATGCAATTACATGAATTATCATTCTCATTGTAATAAGAATAACTAATTATAAATTTGAACAAAGTCTAAGATACAAAAATTATTAAATTCTTGAATTAATTTTTCTTTTTCTAAATGAAAAGAGCCATCTTTAAAATTACATATTAAATCTTGTCAATCAATTCACCCATGTACGTTGTCCCACAAAAATTCTCTAAGGATATTATGGTTCCTCAGCTTCATCTAAAGTTTATACCTCACCTGAGGGCCATTGGTAACAAGAAAACACGCCTTAACAATACTTATTGTTTAATCCCTTGGTGGTGCAAGTCTCAGACCAATCCACTGCAGGTAACTGACTGCCCCTGAGAATCCTAGCTGTTGGAATCAAGGGATCAATTAAAGTTTCCTCAGTGTTGTCCCAAGTTGCTACTTACTTCATCAAAGCACCATGATGCACAATCTATTTGCCACAGAAAAAAATAAGATGTGATAAAAGACATCATTGATGTGAAATAAAACTCAGGAAAAAGAACTCACCGGCATAGTTTCAGAATCTCACATACAGTATCCAAAAAATTAGGCTGTTGTTCAATCTTTTCTGTACACAGACTCATGATTTTAAATATTTGCACCAAATCCCTGAGAGGCTTTTAGTAGTCTTCATTAAGAAAATACACATTTGTAGAATGGCAGCAATTCCTGTTCCAACGGCACTTTTGTTGAAGGAGGAAGTTCTTAAACATGCTGCATGCTTATGATTCTTTTTATCTTTACCTTGGTTACTGCTCTGAAAATATCAATCTCTGTAGTTACTGCCAAAGTGTTATCGTCCGTCACAGGTGACATTCCACTCCCCCGTCCAGTCGTCTCTCTAAGACCTAGGCTCTGCTGGGAGCTTGGGGATCCTCACTTGCTCACTCCTGCTCCCCTTCCCAGCCTCTGCTCCCCCAGTTCCAAGCCTTTGCATAGACGTCCCTCATGCCTGGGAAGTTCTCCCTCCTCACCTCCATTTCTGAGTATTCCAAGCTCCCTTCAAAGCTCAGCTCACTGACATCTCCAACATAAAGCCTTTCTTGATCCCCCTGGGTTGCTTTTCCTTGATTCTGGAATTAGACCAAATTAGATGTGATAATTTCACTGGAAAAATAATTATAAGAATCTTGTATTTACTTGGCATATATTTGATAATTATTTATGCACTTGTTCCTTCCCTCAACGGTATGTAAGCTCCTTGAGGGCAGGGACTGTTTCAGTTTGTCTTTGCATCCCCAGTGCCTAACACAGTGCTTACCACACTGTAGGGTCTTAAATACGCTTACAGATTTGCCTGACTGGAGATTGATGAAAAGTATATTCCCAAATAATTACTGATTCTTACATTGACTGTATAATCATCATAGAAGAAAGAATGCACACTTCTGGAGAGCATGGCTGTTTTCATTCTTGTCTTTGCATCCTCTGTGCCTAGCCCAGTGCCTGGCACACAGTAGGTTGCTGAACTGAATAGGAGGAATTGAAAATATATACCTACATTTGCATGTTACTTAATTTTGTTTCAGATTTCTTACTCAAATGAAGAATTGTTCACATCTGCTCCAGAGTCCAGATGTGCAGCTCGATTATTAACTATTGCTTTGCTCCTTTAATTTTTCAGAGAAGCATAACTGTAAAGGGACCTCAGAGGCCACTGGTTCAATAAGATGTATGAATTTCTTCTCCAATATCCTCAAGAAATGAGCCTGTGGCATCCACTCAACACTTATGGTGACAAAACATTCCCGACCCTGGGAATCACCTGTGATGTTCTTAGGTCTAATTGTTAAAAAGGCCACCCTCCTAGCTGCCTAGATGATTTTTAGAATATCAAACCTTTGGGATCAATGAGGCATTTTTTATTGAACAAAGATAACTTAGGGATTCATCTGAATTTCTTAACATAATATGTGCATATATGTATGTATTTAGGGAACAAAGTAACACAAGTCCTAAACTGCCTTGTTAAAATATATTTAGTTTATTAAAATTAATTTTAGATGACTTTTTACAGTCTAAACTATTATGTGATATCATAACTTTTTTCCCATTCATTCACCTAATAAACATTTATTACCTACCCTAGTACATACCCATTAGAGATAGAAAGATAAAGCAAAAGCCAGTTCCTGCTGTCAAGGAGTTGAGATTTTTGTAGATATAACATAGACAAGTACAACCATGTACAAGATAATTTAAAGAGAGAGAGTACATACAGGGCGATAAGGAAAGGCTTCTCCTGGGTAATGGCACCAGAGCTGAGCCTTGAAATAAGCTAAGAGGTTGTGGTAAGGATGGAGTGCACTCCAGGCATGGGGGCCGACCACAGAGTGGGAAAAGAAATGTCAAGATTGAAAACCAGCAAGTAATCCCTTAACCTACAGTGCATGAAGGGGAAGGATGTGAAATCAGTCTGTGAAGGCAGGCAGGGAACAGATGAAAAATCTTATACCTCATAAAAGTGTTCAGGAAATGCAGCTTTAAGTGGCCTTTGAATAAAAAAAGAGCCCTATTATTTTGTTATAAAAGCTCTGCTTGAATATTAACAAATATCATTGAATTTTATTCATTTTTTAAGAGCTGAAGAGAGCTTGGAAATTAATTAGGTCGATACCCCCATTTCACAAAGAAGAAAACTGAGGCCCACTGAGGATGTGACCTTTAACCATAACCAAACTAGTAGGAATAAGAGAATGGACTAGAACTCAGGTCTTCTGATTTCCACTTTTCATTACAAAGAGGAGGTGTGTGGTTGCTTGACTTCCCTAGTTGACTAGCTGGTGTTTCCTTCCACTCCTTACTCTTTCTTCCTGCTCATCTACTGCCAAGTCCTGTCAATTTTACCTTCACGACATGTCTCTTACGCCTCCCCTCCTTTCTCTCCATTGTCATTGCCACCACTGTGTGTAGGCCCTCAGCCCCTCAGACTTATTCTAACAGCTGGCTGGGTGGCCACCCTGCCTGATCTTCTAAATGGCAGGTTGACCACATCACTCCTCTACTGAATAAGTTCCAGTGACTTCCCATACACCTCCAGCATCAAATGCAAAATACTGCTTTTGGGGCTCAGGCCCCCTCTCCCACCTGTCCAGTTATCTCACCCCTCACTCCCCTCCACAAAATCTGTGATCCAGAAGAGCATAAGGAGACACCAGCCTTCTTGTCGTTCCATCATCGGCCCATTCTGGGTTTTCTCACTGTCTGTCTCTCTCATGTCTGCGATGTACTCCCTGATTCCCTCCCCATCTCTATCTTCTGGCACCCTGGTTGCCTTCAGTCCCAGCTAAAGCCCCACCTTCTGCAGCAAGTCCTTCCTGACTCTGCTCACTATCAGTGCCTTCCCTGTGCTGACTATCTCCAATTTATCTTGTATGCATCTTACATGTGCATATATGTTTGCAGGTTGTCTCCCTTGTTGGACTGTGAGCTCCTTGACAGAAAGGACCATTTTTTGCCCATCTCCAGGTCTTGTAGCACAGTGCCCAGCATACCATAAGCACTTAATAAATGCCTGTTTGACTGACTGACTGATTCTTTGACTAACGAAGATATCTTAGATCCTTTTGATTCCATGGAAATCGGCAGGACTTTTTAAAAAATGTATCACAGTTTAATTTATGCTCTTTATTCAGAAAACAAAAAAAATGAAAACATTTTGTAAAAGCACATAATATAAATTATTTTCTGATTATCATTTGTCCCTCTTTGGATGAGGAAATTAACAATTAATTTGTAAAGGATACAAATCCATTCTGATAACACTGCACCATCATCTTAGTACACTGTAGTTGCTTTTCTTCTAAACCATCCTACAACAAATAATAAGGAGTAATTCTTTCATGCTGATAAGGCACTGGAAATGTTCTTTGGTTACTGAAGTTTAAAAATTACACAATCATTGATAAATCATGATGTCAAATATACAGTGCTACTAAACAAAATGCTTTTTATGACTTCATCATATTGTAGTTTTGAAATAGTCTATTCACATTTTTTTAATGAAATCAGTGGCAGAAACCATGCTAAAAAGAAATGGAACTTAATGTAACATATTAAAACTATATTAAGCTAAAAATGTAAGCCTCCCTACATAGAACAAACTCAGCATTTCTAGACACTAAAATTTGATGTGAGACAGTTGCAGTATAATTTTAGTGACCAAATTAGCTTTTCCTAAAACTGCCTTAAAAATGATCGGGTTCCCTGCTACTATATCAGACAATCTTTGGTAACTGTCAAAATATATAACTACAATCTTTGAAATAGGGACCCACAATTAGGCCATCATTCTAAACAGCAACTAGAATTTTCTTCTGGAAGGGAGTTTGGAATCAAACTGCCACTGTTCATACTCATCTAGCCTTTATTTTAATTTTTTTTATAGGCATATTTCTTTAAATTTGAAAATGCTACATAATTTGATTACTAAAATTAGGGCTAGTAATAATAAAGTGCATTTATGTAATGCTTTAAAGTTTGTAGAGTTTAAGGTTAACAATTGAGTAAATAGTCCCTAAATGACATTTTTATTAAGGACTTTAAAGATTTTTTCGCAATAAATTCTATGATAAATTACTTGCTTAAATTACTATGACAAAGTACAGCAAAGAGATTAAAAGATTGTTGGTCTGGACTATATACTATGCCTACAAAATAGGTTTTTTTTTTTAAGAAAAATTATTTAACATATATAAAATTTATTTGTTTTTAATTTAGATATAAAATATATACTTCAATTTATATATAATTTAGTTTTTTGTATCCTACTACTATGCAAACTATTTCATTGGAAATACAAGTTACATGTTCATCCCAAACATTTTCTTCTGTTAAGTGTAACTGTTTTCCTTATTAAGCAAATCATTTTGGTCCCATGATACCTTGCCTCCAGAGTTTTAAGGGTCTTCCTTCCTCTAATAAAAATCTCTGATGCTATCTTAGTAAATGATTGTAAGTATCTCTGTTAAAATTTAGACATTAAAAAATTTAATACCCATGCTTATAGTCTCTACTTAGACTTTTTAAAAAGATATTCTGTGTTGTTCATCAATTTTGGTTAAAATGTTTCGGTTATATCTAAATTATTTTTTCACTGAGAGATTAACCACTGTTTTATCACATACTATGTCCAGTGGATAAGATGATACTGACCAATGGCCACAATATGTATGGTCATTCATTGTGAATATTTGCTTCTTACGCCTGAAATAAAAGGATTTTTCTGCTAACATAGTTTGCATCTTGCTTCTGAAAGCAGGAAAATCTAAAATGAATCATTTGTCTAACATTTGATCTTTATTCAGGGGCAGCAAACTCTTCCTGTCAGCAGGAAGCTGATTCTTTCCAATTATTCCTCCTGTTACTTTCTCTATCTAGCCCTTCCCCACTCTAATCTGATTCCTAACCCTATACCATCCTTCTTTCATTTAGCATCTGGCTGCATATGGATATGTTGTATTAAAGGTGCCCTTGGATTTAGGATAAAATTCTTGTACTTTAAAAAAAGGAGAAATCTGACTTATATTTAGCAAAATGCAACATAACCCTCCAGGACCACAACATTTTATGATGTAATGAAATATTTTTTTCTCAGGGGATACTTACTTTGGGTTGTTCCATAAGTAGTCTGATGATGCTATTAAGATCCATGGTCTTGAACTGCACACCCTAGAAAAAAATACCAATCTTAGTTTTTCACAATTCTAACATTTATAAAATATCATGTTTCAGTAGATCATATGAGATGCATTAATTTCACTAGAAAAACTTATGCTTGATTTGTGAAAATCTCTAATAGAAATTTCCTTCAGGACAGGGGCCATATTTTCTTTATCTTTATGCATAATACGTCACATATAAGTGTTCAATAAATATCTGTTGTTCAGAGTAATTTAAAAAGTGTGTTTTATACCCAAGTGATATTGTGAGAGGGTGGAAAGCAGATGTGATAAAATCTGTAGGTTCAATGTATTATAGAGTCAGAAACTCCTTAATTATTCAAAATATCTGATTTTTTTTTAAGTCTTTAAAAGAGCATTAGCTCTGTGCTCCCTCTCTGGGTAGGGCACAAAGATGCATCTTTTGGAACTAAAGTGCTGAATGAACCCTCCCTAGTTTGATGAAAAGAGGAAGGAAGAACTAAGCAGTTGAAATAAAGGCAGGGTTCAGGAATACAGATCAAACATATAAATAAGAATGAGGCAGAGCAGATGAAGAGGCGAAATAGTCAGAAATGGGAAGTGGTATCTGAGATGAAGCAGGATCAGAACCAGGAATTCCAGGAGGTCCAAGATAGAACTAGCGGGGGGACAATGTCCTTGGCTGAGATTTAGGCTTGCTCAGGTGAGGGAGGGTGGTCGTACTTCCTTATTGACACTCTTATGTGCCTTTGTGACATCGACACATCCTCAGTCAGTTTTATATTTATCTTTTCATCTCTGTTCTAATTCTGAAATTTTTAGATTTAAATGTTTTTTTACTTAAAAAAAATTTAAAAATGTAAAAAATTAAGTAATTTGATGTGAGAAATATAATTTAGGTTCCTTAAAAATTTTGTAGCTTTGAAAAGAAATACTTAATTTGACTTTATTATTGAGTTAACTTTAGGTTCTAGTTAGGTTTAGGCTGCAAGGGTTCAGTGGCAGGCATGGCAAAGAATGGTGACCTCAGCTTGTCCCAAGTGCCCAGTTCAAAGAGCATGAGTTTTAGACCAGACTCACAAATTTCCTTCAGGTGGAGAGTTTCCATGGCCATTATCTACTTGCATGAAATCTCTAAGGTGAAGGACAAGAACCTTATATTTAGCACTTCCTTTAGGATAGGAAGCTGAACTATTTTACTTTTATAGTAAACCACCATTAAAATGTCTGTCTGTATGTTTACATTAGCCTAACATAGAAATTATAGGTTGGAGAAGATGACCTCATATGAAATATCTGGGCTCAAGTTAGGGTGGAAGTAAAATAGATTTCCATCTGGAGCATAACGACATGATGGTGATTCAGAAGCTCCAAAATTCTACATCTAATTTTTATTTTATTTTATTCTGAGGGTTAACATTTAAACATCAAATTTCCAGGCACATGTATATCAAAATGCTCATTTGAGGGGAGAGGCAGTGTTTGGTAAGTTTAGAATTTTTAAAAAATTTTAAATAAAAAGAAATTGGAAAAAAAAACATTCAGGTACTTAGACAAAAGAAGCACAATCTGTCAGTGCCTTAGGGTCACCGAGAAGAGCAGCTCTGAGGAGTCAGCAAGCACTATGATTTCACTAGTTTAACCTCCGGAGAAGAAGTTGTGGGTGAGCAGGATAAGGATATGTATTTGTAGAATCTGCCTCATGGAGAAGTCCCATTATGGTAGCGAAGGGTTCCCTGCTCTCTCATTTCTAGAGTGAGTTATGTGTTTCTTAGCCCTAGTGTCTTAGAGGCAAATGCTATCTTCTGTGTGTCATACTGTGTGAGCAGGGTGAATCCTGCTGGTTAATGTGCCTAGCACACAGTAGGCATCTAAAGATAAATGCTTATTGACTAACTGGTTGTGTCCCTGAGTAAGCTGAGCTATCAGGGAGCTATCCTTGTCTGGCAAGAGTCTTCCTTTTACTAATGGGTCTCAGAGTAGTGTGGATCAGACATGAGCCTACAAATGGTATGGCCTAGGAACCAAGTGTCAATCTGGGACATTGATTGTTCTGTTAGCCCAGATGGAAGTTCCAGTTTCCTCAAGCCCCAAATAGCACACACAGACGGCAGGATGCCATACAGGGATATATGGAAGTTATGATATGCTTACCCTAGACCGCAGCTTCTTAAGCTTTTTCCACTTAAGAACCCCTTGGCACTCCTTAAACTGTGGGTCTCAACCTAGACCAGCAGTTCTGACACCTTTTGGCATCAGGACTCAATGACACACTCTTAAAAATTAAGAACCACTCTTCCCCAAAGAGCTTTTATTGATATGGGTTATATCTATTGATATTTACCATGTTAGAAATTACAATGTCTTAGGAGTATTATGAAAATAGTTTCTGACCTGGCAGACTCTTTGAAAGGGCTTCAGGGACCTTCTGGGGTTCCTGGACCACAATTTTGAGAAGCACTGCCAGGGCCACAGTGCACAGCCCTCACACTAGAAATGAGAAGCCAGTGAACCAGACACTGCACAAGTGATGCTCCTTGGTAAACCACCTGCTACCTTTACCTTTGAAGACAATGGCATCTCAAATCCACTTCTCTGTAAGTTCAAACAATTTCTTCAGTTTAAAGGTGTGAACACCTCTGTCCTTGTCTGGTGTAAGCTCTTGGTTCTTTCCATGCTGTGCCAATGGTCCTCATAGCAGCAGTTTAGCTATCTTTCACACAATAAAATCTCTTAAAATTCCCAAGTATGAGGGACAACAGTGGCCACCTAGTCTAACTCATACTTAAAAAAAACATTCTCTTCAATATTCTTGATAGTTTCTTTGGTTCTTCTTACCACTCTCAGTTTGATTTCCTATTCTAATAGAACCGAAATTTGTTTTCTTATTTCTTATCAAGTCACCTTCTTAACATTTGTCAATATCTTAATATAAATATCATGTAAAAAAATTTTGTTTAAAAATAGCCATCAAGACAAAAACCATTAGTCTGCCAAGATTTGGGTACTTTTATAGTCACCGACAACCCAAAAGATATATAAGAGGGAAAATGTGTTTTAAGAAACTTCAACTTATAAATCATCAACCACCTATATAATTTAGTAAGATTGTAGGCATAACAATCATTTTATAGGTGGAAAAGGAAGCTCAAGCAGCCTTTCTATCAATCAATTATTAGTTATGATATTATAAGGGAAAGAATAAAAGATTTCAGATTCCCAGGATAAATACTTTTTTGGAGGCTATTCTTAGATATGTGCCAATAATTCTATTTCATAAGCATAAATCCTATAAATAATGCTTGCACTTTCTGTGATTCCATATAAAATACAATTCAAAAGTCTATAGCTATAAAAAACAGTTCCTGAAACTTGATTATTTAGTCTGTTAGAAAGGACTTGTAGTATTTACTTCTCTTATCAGTTTTACTTTTAAAAGATAACAAAGGATTTATTTATTTTAAAGCTCACAAAATGAATGGTGCCAGCTACTATGGAAGAAAACGGGCAGCGCTTGTTTATTTACTGCCCGGACTCGTGTCCTGTAACATTAAGCCGCCTTCAAGTCTCTCTTCCAGCGTCCTGAGTCAGTGACTGCACAGGCTGTAGTTTCGGAGCCGCAGGCTTTAACGCGGATAACAGTAACAACAATAACACTCACACAGGGCTTACTGCGCGCCTGGAGCTGCCCTGAGCACTTTACAACTGCTGTCTTATTTAATCCTTTGAGGAAGGTCCTGTTATTAGCCCCATTTTAAAGATGAAGAAACTGAGGCAAACCAGCTCTCTCAACTTCAGGTATGACAGACATGACTCAGTAAGGACAGCAGTAACAGAAGCAACTTTGAAGAACTATGTAAAAGGCCATCGTCTCAGAGATCACACTTGCAGCAACGGTGCTGAGCGCCAGCCCAGCTCAGGAAAGGGCGCTGACTCCAAAGGTTTTGAGTGATCAAATTCAAATCCCAATCCAGGGACCGTTCTGTCAAAGGCACCTACACTTTGGAAGGGCACAGGAATGCTCTCAGGAATCTTATGAACTGCCCTAATTTTAGGACCCAAATTAGGTCAGGAGTCTGCCTGAGATGCACAGAATTTCAGAGGACTCCCTAGAATCAGGACTGGACAGCGGCAGTTCACGTGGTGCTGATTGGCTGGCTATGCCCCAAGTTAAAAACTGTTTCCCTCTCTGGCTTTTCACTAGGCTCTCTCACTAAAGAAACCACAACCTGGAGTGGTTCCTTTCTGTTTCAGTACCGCCACCTTCCTGCAGTCAGCTTCCGCTTCAGGCAGACCTCACCCTCTAGCATGAGGAGGGAGCGCAGATTCCCTATTGCATTGGGAATGGAAAATTCTGTGCCCTCAAAGCTTCAGTCCCCATTGAGTTGGAATATCTCTACAATTTAGGTCAAATTCCCACGACGCTTACTCCTCCGTATGTAAAAAAGTACAAGCGCTGGGTAAATTCCTGATTTCTCTGTGGCATACAGCAAACTCATCTCTGAAGCAGGAAGATGTCCCTTGTCTACCTTCGGCTCTCCCTGAGGCCTTATGATGTGGACACAGAATGCAGAGCTCCTGACGCATCTTGAGACTGAGGAAGCCACGGAGGGAGTTCTCATAGTAGCTCCATAGTGCTAGGGTGAGGGTGCAGGGCATGGATTCCCCCAAAGAATTCTGGGTTTGGGGATATGTGAGAAGTGTAATTTGAGAAACCGAGAGGCCTGCACTTTCAGAGGAAAAAAAAAGTAAAAGTCCAAACCAGGGATAGCAGAGGGTTCTAAAGTGGAATGATTCTCACATATTAACTTGAGGCAATTAACTAAATTTATAGACAAAGACAAAAAAAAAACAAAAACCAAACTGCTTCTGCTCCATAGATCACAGTTAAGAATCAAAGTGAGAGTAACAAAAAATATTAAAAGATGCAAACTTGCCAGGGTTTTAACGCTATTTCTCAGCTTCCCACCTCCTAGCAGTCAAAAGTTTAGTCAGAGATCAATGGATAAAGATCATCATTTGAGAACAGAGATTTGTATGTAAATGTCCAATGGAAACAAAGTATCCCACTGATCAGTTCAACCTAGTCAGGTCAGCTTTTCCTCTGAAATTCGATTTCTACCGATGACCTTAGTTCTCTCATCTCTGTCTTTGTCATCCTCTTCTTTGTCTTAAAACTCTTTCCAAGTTTAAGACTTAGGAAGAATGCAAATACTTCCTTCCCCCCTCCCACCCCCAAAAAGAAAAACAAAAAACCAAGGAAGTAAATGAGCAGCAGCACCCAGGTAAAGATTCTAACCCTACTGAATAGCTGAATAGTCATTAAAGATCACAAGAGCATTATCCCAGGTCTAGTTAGATGGAAGATATTCTCTTCTTTGCTCTCCTTACACCAAAGCAGTAGGCATTGAACTTTGCTGCATTTTCCTAAGATCTTGGGAGTGGTCTGTGATTTCATCAATGAAGGTAACTCCTAGTAAGGAAAATCCCTCCTCCAAAGCTTATCAGGTATTCTCCCTTGTATTTTAGACTCTTAGGTGAAATGGAAAGTAATACTCCCACTACCAACTAACATTTGTATGGCACGTTGCAAAGTGTTTTACATGTATTATCTGGAGGTAGGCACCATTATCTTCATTTTCAAATTTGGAAACTGAGGCTGAGAGATTTCGACTTGCTCCTCACACCACCAGTATGCAACAAAGGTAGGTCTCTCAAGACATGCAGGCTCCAATGCTGCCCCTTGATGCCAAGCATTTTTAACCTGGGGTCCACAGAACCCTTGGGGAGAGGGGGCTCCTTGGATAGATTTCAAAGAGTCTGTGACCTTGGAGAGGAAAAAAAACTAAGCCTACATCTTTAATTTTCACTAAACTCTAACTGAAAGGTTGCATTTCCTTTAATTATGAATGTAGACGATAAAACCTTATTCCAAGAAGAAGGTTCATGGCCTTCACTAAAACTGCCAAGGCGTGTGAGTATGTCGAAGATATACACAAACCAAGAACTTAACAGTTATGCCCTTTTGAAACATGATTGTGGGAAGGTGCGCTAGGCTTCCTGGCCGCCCACAAAGGGTCTGGAAGCACTTAGAATTAAGAACGCTGGCTCTACTCACGACCACGTGCAGATGGGAAGAATGAAGGTCTGGGTTCAAATTCTGCAACAAGCCCTTACTACCCGTACGCAGGTGCACGCATCTTTTCATCTCAGGCTATTTTTTAAAATCTGTAAATTGGGGGTGATAAATAGCCCCGACTTCCTTGGGCTAAGGTTCAAAGTGGAAGTTAAAATAATAATTAAATGTAAGATGATAATAGTTGTTGCTGTTTAACGCCGCACGGCCTCTCACACGGCAGCCCCCCACGCCCGATGGCTTTTCTGGCCAGGACCTCGGCCTCCTTCGGCCTCCCCCGCCCCCCGGCCCGGCCGAGCCCCAGCCTCACCTGGGCTAACCCCAAGTCAGTGTCGGTGATCACCTTGACCCTGACCACGGGGATGTGGCGGGGGCTGACGCTGGACTTGGGCCTGCCGCCAGCCTCGGGGCTCAGGGTGGGCAGGGTGACGTCCGGTGAGGCCATGGCCTGACTGGATCTCAGCCGGACTCGGTTCGTGCCGCCGCTGCTCCGGCTCTTCGAATCCTTCCTGGGCTGGCCAGCGCCACTGGATGTCCGCGCGTTGAGATGCAACATGGCCGAGGTCAAGGAGCCCCCAGGGGTCTGGGGCCGAGCCGCGGCCATCGGGGCAGCAGGGGCTCCTCCATAGGGTGGCCGCCTCCGCCTCAGCGGTCCCCGCCGCCGCTGCTGTCCACCTCGGAGT
>CM053585.1:512770827-512846418 GCA_028646515.1 Pseudochirops corinnae | reverse complement strand
GGGGGAGAGGGGGGAGGGGGGGGAGGGGAGGGGAGGGGAGGGAATGTGGGAAGAGTACAGGGGAAACATTCATGCGCGGCAGTCCCTGCGCATGCCAGGCTCAGGCCGAGGGGTGGAGCTGGCCCTAGCTGGGAGGCGGGCGTCAGACCTCTCCGAGGTAGTGATGAGAGGTCGTTTAGAGCCGGACACTCGAATGACTTCGCTCCGTATGGCCCTCGAAACTCCCTGAGGGAAAAAAGTATTTAAGCCCCCTACTCTGGGACTCCCGAAAGGGTCCCGGAGGGGCCAGTCGACCCCTCCCCCATTTTATGGGGGGGAAACTGTGGCCTGTAGGAGGGGTAAGTAATTTCCCGGCTTCAGCAGGCGGCCTTAACACAGGCAGTATTTGAACCCAGCACCGCGGACGCCAGGCCTCTAGCTCTCTTCCTCCTTATACCATGCTGCCTCCAGTGAGGAGACAAGACTTTAGGGACGATAAAGCCCACCCCAGCCCCCTTTATTTTGCAGAAATCCTAGGAGAAGCGTCTTAAGAGAATAATGACCGCTGGCTTTTATGGAGAGCTTCACAAATTCTAACGTATATAATCCTCACAATAATCCCCCGAGGCAGGTGCTGTTATTATTCCCATTTTACAGAACCATGCCCAGTGTCACAGAGCTAGGAAGTATCAGAGGCAGTACTGGGACCCAGCACCTCGGACTCCAGAGCCAGCAGTCCCTCCACTGTACAGGACCGCGCTGCCTCTGAGGCTGAGGGTGAAGGACCTAAGAGGTCTCGTCTAACCCACCTTATCTTGCAGAGAACACACAAGAGAAATCTGTTGTCTTGTCCAACGTCAGCTATTCAGTCAACAAGCCTTTATTAAGCTTCTGTCCACTGGGGGCCAGACACAGAGGTCCAGGCACAAGCTGGGGACACAAAGAGAGGCAGACGACAGTCCCTGCTGTCTAGGAAGTCACCATCTAAACGGGTCAGACCTTTAAGTGACGGAAGCAGGATTTGATCCCAGGGCTTTGACTTTATATCGAAGAACATTTCCACTCTCCTAAAACCTGTTTAAATTTTATGGAAAATGCCTGAAAAAACGGAGATGCTGTTTCAAAATGGGAGGGAACAATCAGCATCATCATGCCCTTAATTATTATTAATCTATGACAGTATTGTTAATAGTATTAATCTTATGACATATTAATAATGTATCATTAATTAAGCATTAACTTATTTTGTGTCAGTCTCTGGTGTACAAAAAGAAGGCAAAAGAGTCGCAGCTCTCAAGGAAGCTCCCATTCTAATGGGGGAGATGAGCCTTCTGTCAACCTTGTACTTAAAGAAACAGTATAAAGGGAAGGTAATCTTGGAGGAAAGCACTAATGTAAATGAGGTGATCAGCTGGGGCAAAGAGGGAATCCTTCAAGGGCTCAGTGTGCGAGATTTCAGCAGTCTCCAAGGAAGCCAGGAGGTGGGGGTGAGGACCAGCACTGGGTGACGTCAGCTGCTGCGTGAAGCACTCTTGAGTTGGCTAATTTATCTGTTCTAACCCTGATTTCTTAGAGAGGGACCAATGGAAGAAATGGACTGGAACCCCAGAAGGGTTGCTAAAAATGCAAAGAGAGGAATGAGAAAGGACTTCTTAGCTAAAATCTGGATAGTTTCAAAGAAGTGTTAACTTCTTCACTTTTTAAGACAGGGTAGAAAGTGGAAGAGAACCTTCTGATGCCATAGAGAGAACTTTGATTTGAAGCCAGAGGGCCTGGGTTCAGAGATCAAGCCTGATGTGTCACTTGTGTGTCCCTGGGCAAGTCACTGAACTTCTGTGACTAGAACTGCAAGGATCCTTCTAGCACTAAATCTAGGATCTTGTGATTGATAATATGAATAAACAGTTTTACTTCAATAACAATCCAAGATGGATTATCCTACGGCCAAAGTTCAGTGTGTATCTCAAATTTAGGACTTTGGGGGAATTACAGGATTTGAAAATAGAAAAGGAAAATTGTAAAGTCCTTGAGGGCAGGAATTGTCTTACTTCTTTTTGTATATCCAGTGCTTACTGCCATCTGGCACACAGTTGGCACTTAATAAGTGTCTCTTGATTGACTGGAAGGCCCCAAATTTTAAATGCTGTTTTAATCATCAGAAGGAATATGTCCTTGCCACAGTCAAGTGGTGTAGTGTATAGAGTGCCAAGCCTTTAGTCAGGAAGACCTAAGTTGAAATCCAGCCTCACCCACTTGCTGTTTGATTCTGGGCAAGTCACTTAACCTCTGTTTGCCTCGGTTTCCTCTCTGTAAAATGTGGCGATAATACCAGCACCTACCTCCAAGGATTGTTGTGAGGACCAAATGAGATAATTGTACAGTACTTAGCACAGTACGTGGCACCATTGTATCTATGGTAACCACTATATACTATTAGTTATTATTATTTGGTAGAAGGCTATCTTGATTACTGAAGAAGACCTGGATGGAAATCTTGCTTTTGACACATCCTAACTGTGTAATCATGGGCAAGTCACTTAAATGCCCCAGACAGCTCTCTAAAATAAGTTATGGACAATTCTCAAATGATATTATAGATGAGTTTCTATGGTACGATGGTAAAAGGAATCCCCACACCAGGAGTTTCCACTGAAAACATTTTGTCTGGAGCCCCTCACAGTCCCTAGTCCTCAGCCCCCTGGGGATCTTCTTTGTGGCAGAGAGACAGGAAAGGAGCATATGAAAACTTCATGATACCAAGAGCTGGAAGGTATCTTATCTATCATCTTGTTCATTTTCAGATGATGGAACTGTGGCTGAGACATGAAGAAACTTGCCTGAGGTCACACCAACAGTGGCAAAGTTAGGATTCAAACGTAAAGCCTCTTTCCACTATACATGCTGCCTTCTTATCCTCTCTATTCCAGCTCCAAGATTTCTCATGCCTCCTTTCTTCCTTTTCTGTGGGCAATATTAGTGTCTTGGTTTCCTCTGTCTTTACCACTTCCTGGGACTATTGGAGGAAGATTTTAACTTGTCTCTTTGTAACCAAATTTCCTCTGTTTAATCTGTTATTCCTACTACTGCCAGATTAATCTTTGTAAAGCAAAACTGATCAAAGCACTCCCAGTTCGCAAAGTCTTCAGGGACTTCACGATATCTACAGAATAAAGAAAAATTCCCTAAGACATTTCCTGGTATACCTGATTGTGAAGGAGGGCTTCTTAGCTCCCTCTAAGAATATCAGATTTGACATCATATACAAGTCCGAAATAGAACAGTACTTTTAGAAGGAATAAGGAAGTCCTGTGTCTAACTTAAAGAAGTCACTTATAACCTCCCAGTGCCCTGGGTAACTCAGGTTGCAGAGAAGTTGGCAGAGAGGGTTAGTTACTGGGAACTTCTCACACCAATGAAATTGAAGTTCCAGTCCAAAAAAAAAAGTGCTGCAGATAATAAATACTAAGCAACAAAAAGAGTGAAATTGGCTTTTATCACATCAAATAGAAAATGACTGATTACTAATGAAATCTCATCTACTGTTGAGCTGTTGAGTAGCTAAAGTAAAGGCTAAAATCAACAGCAAGTTTTTAAAAAGAACATGTGAGATGTTTACTGTATAATTATGATTTCAATCTGATCTCTTCAAATAAACTACTGAAAAGTAGGAAATGGATAAAGGAAAGGAGTTTGACTCTATTTCATTTCTTGTTTCCATTTCTACCAAGTGGGAGTTAGTAGAAAGATTCCCTACCATTGGGAGCATTCCTCCCCATAAACCTGTTTGAGGATCACATTGTGCTAATTGCATTCAGACCCAGAATACTCAATGAGATTTGTGATAACACATGCACAAAAAAATGTACAAAATGACCTATCCAGGAGCAATAGCTACAGAATTCCTGTTGCCTACACCATGATATGCTCTTGGCAGAGCAGCCTGTTGAGTTAGCCCAGGGGTGGGGAACCTTTGTCCTCCAGGCCACATGTGACCCTCTAGGTCAGTGGTTCTCAAGCTTCCTGATGCTGCGACCCTTCAATACTTGTATGTGGGTGTATCTACATGTGGGCTGACCTGCCTGGAGACAGATAGAGGAGCGGTGTCTCGGTTCCTAAGACCATTGGAAATATGTGTTTTCCCATGGTCTTAGGTGACCCCATTCAGTCCCCAAAGGGGTTGCGACCCACATGTTGAGAACTGCTGCTCTAGGTCCTCAAGTGCAGCTGTTTGACTGAATCCAAACTTGACAGAACAAATCCCAATAAAAGGATTTTTTTTGTAAAACTTGGACTCAGGCGAAAGGCCACACCCAAGAAACTAGAGGGCCACATGTGGCCTCAAGGCTACATTTTCCCAACCCTGATAGCCCATTAGAACATACTTTATCTAGGTGCTGATAGGCTGAGAATTGGATAGGAGTATAAGAGAGTAAGCTGCTGGTGTATGGTACTTTCAATAATTTGCCAGCTGCTCCCAACATAGAGAAAATCCTTTAAAATAATTCTCCTGTTGATGCTACATGGCTGACAATTGTGGAGTATCACTGTCTCCAAAGAATTGGAATTGTGGGCAGACCAAAGAGCAGTGGAAATACAAAGTGGGGATAAATAGCTTGGTACCAGTGATAACATGTACTCAAGACATAGTGTAAAAGTTATCATTCAATAAATGTAGGGTCAGAAAGAGATGGGCCAGGAGAGCAAGGAATAGCATGCTATTTCAGTATTGTGCTAGAACCTACAGTGTTAAAACATTGAGGCTTCCAACTCCAAACTTAACAGTTTGGAGACTTTGGAGGACTTGATATGGGCAAGATCTGAATAGCATGGGAAGGCATGGTCTTGTGGTGTATACCTACATCAGTGAGATAATGAATCCACTGAAATAGGGAGGAAATGATAGCCTCACAGAGAAGAAAGAATATAAAGGATGGCTTGGAATTATTAAACCTCTTTCTAAAAAAGCAGAGATGGATATGAGAAGGAGATAGTAGAACCTTAAAAAGTATTACCTTCTAATATCTAAGATTTAGTTAGAAATTTTAAGGGATCTTTAATAAGTGGCTTTTGGGACAGTTAAGAACAAAACAGAACTGTCCCAAAGTTGTGTGTCTGGGCATCCGTAGCATCTCATTATTTAGACATCAAAGGGTAACACAGGGGATGTCTGGTTCAAGCCCTTTTTGTTGGTGAGGCCCAGATAGCATAAAAGATTGGACAACACTGGCACATGAAGAGTAAGTGAAGGTTCGAGTACTTGAACCTAGATCATCTTGAGTCTAATTCCCAAGCTTTTTCTACTGGACCATGCTGGCTTGTAAAAATTCTTGTCTTTGAGTCAAATTTAGGTAGTTCATGAATGAGCTGGAATAGGTGATTGGATTTAATTTTTAAGTGGTATGTTAAAGTTTTGACAACTCTATAAACCTGGTTTTACTACTATTGAGGATTACTCTTCTCATTAATGGATTTTCTATCCTTCTTGATTTGTTACAGGGCTTGGTTTTTTGGCACATTCATCCAAAAAAGCAGGAAGAGAATGAAAACGTTTCATGTTCCCTGTTTGTAGGATAGCTGAAAGTTCACTTCTTTCTGATCTCTTCATTATGCATTTATTTCTAAGAGTTTACATATTACCTGTTTTGTGCAAAGTGCTGCTAACACAATTTAGCAAGTACACAGTTACCAGTTACTTTCCAAGTGCTGAAGTCAGGTGTTTATAGTTTTAAAAAATATTTTAGTGAGTTTTATGCTTGGGATATAAATATAAAAACCATACAGGACCAAGTATACAGAAGGACACAGGAGATGTTTTATAAGAGGGTAGAACAAAATGGAACATAATTTTTCTTGGTGTGATGAAAGAACAGCTATTAGGAAAAAACATATTAACAATAACACAATGAATAAATGAATCCCACTTACCAAACTGAAATGTTTCTATTTTCTGACAGTACTGCATAATTTATCATCATTGTTAACTTACAAACTTTACATTTCAAAACTATTTTTAGTTTTAACTTTAATAAATAAATGCTAATTTTAGTGAAATTTTTGTCAATGACTATCCTGTTGTAGAAAATACCTGCATTAATGTGTAGTACAGTGGAAGCTTTTAGATCCAAAGAAATCAGAAAAAATATTAAATATGTAGAATCTTTCAAATTGGTTAGAATTACTATAAAGAGAAAAAGGAATAGCAAAGTTTTTCAAATGAAAAGTCAAAATGTTTGGTTTGTTACTTTTTATTTAGTTTCATGTAAGGCAGATCTAAGGAAATAATGTAAGAGCACTACTTTTAATTTGACATCCCTATTTAGAGAGACGACAAGAGGAACTGGCAAATGTCAGGTACACAGTTACATACAGAGGAAATAAGTAATACATCCACAGTAGACACACTGCCCAATGTCAGACTAGATGAGACAAGGAAACAGCATATAATTAACTAAAAAAGTCAGTTCTTTTGCAAATCACATGTTGCCGCTTCAAAGTATTGGCTTTTAAAGGTAAGAATTATTGCAGTCCAGTTCATTCTCGCAGTGTCATGTTCTGACACAACACTGCTGGTTGGCTGCAGGATTAACTCATCATATTTAAAGAGAATATTACATACAAAGTGAGCAATAGACTTCTTTGAAGAATGTATCTTTGAAAAAACACTTTATAAAACAATACAACTTGTCTGCATCTGCAGTGTCATTTAGCACAGCTATGAAAATTCCCTTTGGATGACTGACAGATTGGGCATTAATTTTGGATTTGTCTAAACAAGGCATACACAGAGAGCTGGAAAGTGAAAAAAAAAAGTCAGCCTTTTTGTTCACAGGACTCTTAAACAGACTGGTCTGAGTCTTTATATAGTAGGTACTCAACAAATAAAATTTGATTGATTGACTTGACTGGTGGTCTTTACTGTCATATAGACATAGCCTTTATTTAAGATGTGTATTTTCATTTTCTTACTAATATATACTCCAAAGTATTCTTATTTTCAAGAAAACAGCTCAATACTTAGTAACTTGTCCTATGTATATCACTATTCCAGCATGCAGACAAAATATCTCCATAAAAATTGTTCTATTTATAACCATTAAGCTAATATCAGGTTTCTTTTTGTATTTGTGAACAAATGAAACTGGCTTTAAAATTTCATGTTGGCACACCACAAATACAAATGTTGAACTGAATTTTGTTAACATTATACTGTATATGGGTGAACATTGTTACAAACCAAGACATTTACAAGTTTTAAAATTCACATTTCAAAAGTAGAGATTTTAGACTGGATATAGATATAATTAACTCAGTGTTTATTCTTAAACATATATGGATTGGCACTTCGGTTAAAATGCCATAAGAAAAACAATACTTCCAGTGCTAAACAAAAACCAAAAACATGTTTTTCTATTTGTTTGGGAGAAGAGGTAAGTTGGGGAGTGGGGTGGAATCCAGATGGTGATTTCATCAGGATGAGGCACACGCTCTCCCAGTGCCCATCTACAACTGTTCTTGACTCACAGCCTTAGACAGGTGGGTTCCTGAGGCCTTGAGGAGTGATGTGATTTCCCAGGGTTCCACAGCCAGTATGTGTCAGAGGTCAAGTCTTCCATACTCTGAGTTCAGCCCTGTCTTTCCTTTAGGCCACACAGCTTCTTTTTAAATGGATATATGCATAGAAATATGTATTGTCTGACAGGATGTTTGCAGTATTGCATTTTCATGGAAAAATGTAATATAAAGGGGAAGGCAGTCTTTGTATTACATAAAATATAACCAATAAAAACTATGACTATGATGCATAAAACAATATGTGGCCCACATTCCTGCAGCCCTTGTGCACAAAGAATGTCAATAACTTGATTATAGTGAAAGTAAGATTTTACTTTAGGCATTACGTGAATATTATTAAATATAATCTTTAACATAAAAAATTTAAGTTGATATGTTAATTTGTAAGAAGTTAATCACGTATCTTAATAATGGAACTCATTACAAAATCCCATAAGTAGCACAAAATAATTATATCTGATAAATACCTACAAATATAATCTATTCCTATTTTAAATAAAAATTTTACATTTAACCAAAGGGCTTAATTTCCACACATATTTTTAAAAATATATGATAGCATATTAATATATTCCTATTTAGCATGGTTCTAAATATTGAAAGAATTAAGAAATCTTCATACACAGAGGTTAAGCAGCATGATATATCATGGTTATTTTCCTTTAAGAAGAAAATTAGTTATTGCATAGGAATAAGAATTGATAGATTTCTCAGTGTTCTATTTTGGTTCAGATATAGGGACATACTATAAAATACAGACCCATGGACAGTCTCCTTTGCTCACTTTCCATTACCATAAATCCTTAGTCCAAACTTAAGCTACCCCAAAATATGGACTGCATGCAAACCCAAAATGATAACTTTTTGAACAGAAAACAAGTACTGATGTTCACTGAAAAATACTTAGGCAAAATTGTTATAAATCTGCAAAGATTTTAAACTTTCAAAAATTTAAATAAAGATGTTTTATGTTTATTATCACTACTCTCATCTTCATCACTTGCATTGCCATTATTTTGCTAATAGAGCATTTTCACACTTGGGGACCTTGCTCAGATTTTATGTCAGCCAGATTAGAGAAAAAAAAAAGTATTACCTTTATTCAATCCAACATCACAATTTTGTCTTAACAAATAGCTTTCTTTCTATTACATCTGGCAAGATGGCAATGATAAAATTTAGTATAATTTTTGAGGACGGTGGAAAATCATAAAAATAATCTAGTTAGTAAGAAACATTAAAGCACTCTATAAAATTACTTTTAAATATAATTCATAATATTATATTGTGAATAATATACTCTTACATTGTACTATCAAACTGTTTTTGCTTTGTGATTCTCAACAATGTATTAGCAGATGTATTGTGCAAAATGCAGATTTATTAGCATCTGAAACACTGTTTCAATATTTGTTCTTTTGTATTCTTCACCTCCCACAAAAGCTTAAAAAATCTTCAAAGACTTCATTAGTGTATATTAGTGATGAGTCTAGCTATACTATTAGCCACTTGGTATTTTAACATTCCATTAAGAATCACAGGATTTGGGGTTCTGATGGAGAAAAACTTCCTCATATCAGAATTCTAATGATAAAGATCAAAGGGGTCTGGTGCATGGAATGAACAAGTGAAATTATTGAAATTTTTGTTATTCTAAAGGTTTTGCCTTTAGGATTTTTCACACAAATAAGCTGCTGTGAAGTAAATAAATAACTACCAAGAGGGGAGAAAAAAATAACTTAAAAATAAAATGAAGAGCTTTTAGAAAACACTGAAACTCACCAATGATAGATGGATAGATGTGATAGATGGATATGATGAATGAATGAAAAGGAATTGATAATAAGCCATTTATCATGTGCAATGCACTGTACTAAGCAATCCAGTCCCTGCTCTGTAGGAGCTCAGATTATAACAGGGTAGGACAAAAGCTGAAGAAGGAAGAAAAGATAGTACGTTAATAATTTACCCAATATGCATACAAGTAGTAGTTGGGAAAGTGGCATTAGGAAGTTATCCCAAAAGGGGGGAAAAAAACCTCCTTTTGTATGAAGCCTACACTGAGCAAAAATTCCTCAGTAAGTAATTATGGGACCTTACTCTGAAAATCCACAAAGGATCTACTAGCAGTAACGTTAACCTTCTTTCTCAGTAGGTATGGAGGAAATGTACAAAATAAGATGTTAATCAAGTATTGAAATAAGTGAGTATAATGGACAGTCAAAACAAAAAAATTTTGGAAACAATTTACAGAAGCAGTTTCTAAAGCCAGTATATAAATAATTGTTTATATACATCGCTTACATGTATGTAAATTTCATGGATGAATGCTTGGGCAGGAAATAGATGGCCCACTTTTGTAATGATTTTCAAAGGCTTGAAAAAAATTGAAATAATACTTCTTAGACTGTTTTCTTAACATAGCCTTTTTGGAAGAGACTATTAATGGATAAGGCTTGTCCTTGGTCCACAGGCTTATGACTTTGATTAGAGTGGGGGGAGTTACCATGGGTTGTTCAATCTTCCTGGTCTAAAGTCATCCCTTGTTAGGCAGACTTTCTTCACAAATTAATATAAGAAAATTCCTATGATGGCAGACTATCAGGCAGAATTTCCAGGTTCAACAGGATCTTGCTGCTCCCTCCTCCTTCAAAAATGTAAAAAAGAGACAAGCTACTGCCAAAGGTATTATAGAGTGGGCCTCTAGGATATAGGCCTGTAATTACTATATCCCTTGAAGCGAAGATGAGAAGAAAAAGGTGGACTTGTGTTGATGTAGACTGTGGGATAGAGGTAATGGTTTTTTTATGACAAGGCAACTTTATATGGAATATTGTAATTTATTTTAGGTCAAATACCATGTGTTAGTGTGAACAAAGGGGACATGATGTTCAAACCTTGCCTACGGCCTCATCCTGGCTTTGTTAGAGATGTTCAGTTGTGGAGGTAGAATATTGCTGAGATTTCTGTCTTGTCTATTAGTTTGCCAAAGTAATTGCTATCTTGTGAACTGAATTAATAATATACTCATGAAGTGGATATTTTTAGTTTATTACATGACTGTGGTACTTAAATCCATATATAAATATTTTATCAATCCACGTTCTTAATATTTTAATGTAATTACTTATTTAATTTGTCTTTTAGAAGGAATTATTGTATCCATATGTACATGTTTCCTAAATGTTACAGGATGGTGTTGGTGAGCATTAGAGGGTAGTGACCACTCAACTACGTCCAATTTCCCATGCAATGTTTTTTTTAACCAATTAAGTTTTCTTACTCTATGTAATTTAAAATTCTTATCATAGAAGTTTTATAATTAACATTTTTGTTAAGTGTTGCAAATGTAATATACATATATGATGAGTTATGTTAAAATTTAATATGCTAGTTGACTGAAAAAAGATTTTTTAAAAACACTGATAAATATGTTGGCATTACTGAATGTAAATAGCATATACCTTGGATTGATTACAAAATAGAGCTTTGAGAAAGTGACAGTAATAATGATTATAGCTGTGCATAAGAGCACTTAAAATTCCAACAAATATGGTTGACTCCCTAAAAAATTCCAAATTGCCTAATGTGACTTTATGAAAATTAATTTAAAAAAAAACTAAGACGAACTGGGCTTTGACCTTCTTCATTAGATCTCAACCTTAACAAGTTTTGTAGCCCAGTTAGATAAACTTCTGAAAATAGAGGTTATAATAGAAATGATAACTCAAGTATAATTCCATATGACACTATTAAGTACCACTTAGCATCACATTACTGTAACCCTTTCTGGTGAAAGATGTGGGATTATTCCACTGGCTACTTCTATAAATTGGCTCTTTTCCCAGCCTTTTTTAATTCTTTTCAGTTTCCTGCTTATACATGGAAAAAGTAAAATGATTTTCCCCAGAATGACAATAGAGGGTAAAACAAGAGCAAGAACAAAGTTTGGTGGTGTATAAAACCTGTAGTACTCTTCTTCAAAAGCTCTTTTCCACCCATAAATCAGAACGTGGAAAGTACTTATGAGCAGGGCCACGTATCCAAGGGTAGACTTTGGGAGAGAAAAAAAAGAAGAAAAAGAAATGAACCTTCTTGATTCTCCTGTTAGAGCTATCAGTTGTGCTGCTTCTAACTTTGAAATGTTGAACTGCTCTTTTCTATGAGCCAAATTCACCTATTTTGAAGATGTACTTTATTTAAAACTTCATTCTGAAAGCCTTGCATCATTTAAGAATATTATAAAGTAATACAAAGAAATCTGCATTGTGATGATTGCTTTGGCTGTTTACAGTTTCAAAATCTACAAGTCAGAATTCTTAAGTCTCTATGATTAGGATTATTATACTTTGGGACATTATATTTATCACATAAAAAGTAGTATTACACCAATATAATGATATAACAACTAACTTTTACTGACAAAGGCTAGTAGTGCTAGCCCCTTAACCAGAACAGACTCCTCTATTTTCAACTATGTAAATTTAAAATATTTTGCCCCTGTCTACCACTTTTTATTCAAAGGTCTCCAACACCTTCCAGGTGTGATGAAAATCTCAGCTGAGGAAATATTTCTATTTCCCTACCCTCTGCTAGAAAATTAATTTGGACAAGGACCATGGCTTCAGTTTGGGTAGACTCACAAAAGGGAATGCAGACAAGAATGAACTTAGTGCTTGCAAAAGCATCAGTCACAACTTTTTACACTCTATTGTAAAAATTCATATGGACTCATCTAATTCATAATTTGTGAAAATTTAAATAGGACAAAAGTTAATGTCCACCTTTTACTCTACATAATAAATTAAAAGATGTTCTACCATATTAATTTATTTCTAAGATTCTAATTGGTGGCAGCAGCATTATAGAGTGGAATGAACACTAGATTTAAAGTTAGAGGACCCAGATTTGAGTCTTAGCTCTGACTCTCATTACTTATTTGATTCTGGATGAGTCACTTAACCTCCTTGAGACTCAGCTTCCTCATTTGTAAAATGAAGGGACTGGATTGGCCTCATGTCCTTTTCAGCTCAGAATCTAAGATCAATGGTATATAACTGATAAGTGAATTACGTATGCTAATAAAGCAGACCCTGAAGGATAGCTACTTGTGAACACTTTACAGAATATTAGAGTTGAAAGTAATTTTAGATCACCTATTCTAACCCTTCATTTTTACAGAAGAGGTAGCAGGCTTAAAGAAATGAAATTACATAGCTAGTAAGAAAGTAAGAAAAAGAGGGTTTATGTTGGTAAGTAGTAATCAATTTTTGTTGTGGTTCAGTTGTTTTTCAGTCATGTCCGACTCTCCTTAATTCCATGTTGGGGGTTTTCTTGCAGTGGTTTGCTATTTCCTTCTCCAGCTCATTTTACAGATGAGGAATATAGGCAAACAGTGTTAGGTGACTTGCCAGGGTCACACAGCTAGTAAGTGTTTGAGCCCTGATTTGAACTTACAAAGATGAATCTTCCTGACTCCAGGATGAGCACTCTACTGTGCCACCTACTTGCCTGAAATCAATCAATTACTAGGTATTAAATGCCTTTTATGTGCCAGGGTCAATGCTAGCTGGAAATATAAATACAAAAGTAGAACAATTCTCCATCTTCAAAGTACTTAAATTGTAAGAGGGAAGACAACATCTATGTGTATAAAGATATAATCAACAAAATAAATAGAAGGTGGCTAACGGAAGGAAGGGGAGAGAAGGGAGGACATTCACAAAAAGTGTCATGTGCAAAGAACAGACTAGAGTTGGGAAAGACAAGGAAGGGAGACCAAATCAGATGACAGATGGTGGTGAAGGCCTAAAACAGGAAGAAGGCCTAAACCACTTTGCAAGTGGAGAAAAATTAAGTATGTGTAGTAAGTGAAGAGCCAAGGAAAACACTTAAAGTTGTGAATAGTGGGTGCTGACAGTGTAGTGGTTCCCTTTGATAGGAATGGAAAGATTAAAAGAGGAATGGGTTTGAGGGAAAAGATACAGAGTTCTGTTTCTGACATGGTGAGTTGGGATGCTTAAAGGGATAGGGAGTGCTCAAACTTTTGACTCCAAGTCTAGAGCTCTTTCCACTATATTATGCTTACTCCTTTTAAAGCACTAGATAGATGTCAGCTAGTATAACTGTCACCAGATGTTCCATATTCTGCTCCCATCTTTTCATTTAATCTAAGGTGGTGTTGAGATCTGGATTTAACAACTCATGAAACATAAGTAAGCAGTGTATGATAGCTGGAGAGGAACTTATTTTTACCAATACACTTTTAAAAAATAGAAATATAGTGATGGATGAATTAAAACTTTTCCTCCATTCCCCACAACATACCTGGATAAAGCTGAACTCTCTCCAGTTTAAGGCATTGCTCACTGAAGGGATAGAAGTTACTGCTAATAAGGAAAGTAAGCCAAGGCTCATTATTCCAAAAGAGATATACATTTCAATTCTCCACACTTCTTCTTCATTCCAGGAATTTTCAATATTTGCATGAACCTGACAAGAAAGTAAATTTGAATTTCCTTTATTTGGTAGAACATTTACCAAGCAGCATGGCACTCTTTGTATAATAAGAGGCAGTATATATAAGAACATATTTTTAGTAAAAATATCTAACTTGTATCTGATTCTGATTGTGAAATAACTCACTGGATGACGGTCTTAGTGTATTATTTTATAAGTACTATATTTCAAGAGACAGGATCTATGATCAATCCTTTATTGCTTCCTGAATTTTTTTTAACAACCAGAATATTATTTCTGTAATGATAGTCTCCTTTTGTTCTGCTCTTTGATTCTATCAGAAGGAGAATTAGATTGTATTTGTAGAAGTTTGGTGTAGGTTTTTTGTCAAAGAATTTGGTATATTAAAGGCTCTCATCATGTAGGGAGCTTCAGCTCTGGGGACTCCCTTCACCACTTAATATTGGCAATTCATGTCTATGTTATAGTTTTAGAGAGTACCCTAGAACACTAAGCCAGTAGGTGACTTGCACTTTGGTCACTCTGATAGTTTGCATTAAGAGCAAGCCTTGTACCCAGGCCCCCCAATTCTAATGCCAGTCCTTTTATCCACTACTCTCATGTTGCTTCTCTTAATGGTTTAGATATGATGTAAAATCAGGACTTTAGTGTATTTATATATTAACATAGTGTAAAAGATAACCCTACAAAAGTAATGCTGAAAAATAAAGCCTCATTGATAAAGAGTATTATTTTCACAGGTCATTGATATTTGGTAGGTTTCTTGGGGGTACTGAGTAACTATAATCAACTTCTCTATTGCTTGTGTTACTACTAGAGTAGTGATAATCAAACTTCAGATCTTGAGTTATGTTTGCTTTTCTTGTTCAATACTGTTGCTCATTAATTAAATGCATGAAAATATTATGCCAGAATTTAAAAAGCAGGTTTTAGGTCATTAAGATCATCTTTAGATCACTTTAGATCACTTAGATCATCTTATTTTACATAAGTAACCCTGACACAGCACTTTACACTTAAATCAGACAAATAAAAAGCATGTTTCTTACCTGTTGATAAGCCATGTTGAGAAACAAGTATCGCTCTGATCTTCTCATTGGTAAGCAAAGGCTATAAACAACATGTACTGTAGCAAAGAAAAAGCTTAGCAATCCAAGCTGTTTTCTACACTGTAACCAAGTCTCTAGCCATGGAGGAAATCGTCTATATTTGGTGCCATAATACAGCTGATAAGCAGCAGCCAAGAGTCCTGCTAGGTAAACCAGAGAGAGCAAAGTGATGGCGACAATGGGTAACGTCTTGTTCACAATTTCAATAGGAATCTTGTAGAAGTCACTCTGCTGGTTTCTTGCATATGGATGTATCACATCTCTGACAAAGGAATAAAGGAAGAAAAAGGTGGCCAGGCTTATTGCTACTACCACTGGCCCTCTCCACAGGGTGAACAGCCGCAAAGGTAAGTTCTCAATCTCCCTGGCGGACGATAATGATCCCAGGTCAATAGGAATGAAGTTCAGTTGACGAGCAAGTTCAATAACTTGATGTCGAGCTTGAATATTGTTGCTACATATGTAGACCTGTTTTGGGGTTTAAAAAAAAAGATAACAAAAAATCTGTAAAGATAATTTGTCCCACACTGTTCAAACTACAGAGTAGCACTGCTAATTTTAGAAGATGTGAATTACAAAAGAAGCTAACTTTAGGGAGCAATGTACAAAGGCATTGTATGTGTCATATGTGTATATATGTCAGGGATCTTTGATGTGATGAATACTTCCTCTGTTTATGCAAATAATACCTCCACATCCTGCGTGATTCTCATTCATTTCCTTGTATAAATCCTACAAAGAATCTATCCAATATTCTTTTGTCTGATTCTTCTAATGCTGTGTCTACCAGTTCAACATGTGAACTATCCAGTTGTTACTCCTTGTTCTTGCTACATGACTGACCCATCCTGTTTTACAGGTACTTGGGTTTTTGGTCAAGCCTTTTATGCCACTTTTTGTGCACAAGACATTATTGGTACTAATATGTCTCCCCCCATGTACCTTTCCATCGCCTTTTCTGTCACCTGCCATTTTTATTGTGTATTCCATAATTCAGGCCTCTAGATGGCGCCATAGTGCAAAGAGCATCTGTTCTGGAGTCGGGAAGCCTCATCTTCCTGAGTTTAAATCTGGCTTCAGACACTTGCTAGCTGTGTGACCTCGGGCAAGTTCCTTAATGTTTGCCTCCGTTTCCTCATCTCTAAAATGAGCTGAAGAAGGAAATGGCAAACGACTCCCGTATCTCTGCCAAGAAAACCCCAAAAAGGGTCATGAAGACCGAAACGAATGAAAAAAAACGACGAATTTCATCATTCACGGCCATATGAGCTTTACTGGAAGACTGATAACACAAAACCAAGGTCTGGAGTTGGAGGCAAGCTGGTAATCCGGGAGGAAGGTCACCGCACAACTTGTGGAAAATGTGACTATGCCTGTTCTCCTGCCAGTCATTTGTGGCCCAGCTCCCGTCTACAGGCAGTGCCTATTCAAGAAAGACGAACTGATGGATTCACAACTGCCCATCTAACCGCAGAGAAAAGCCTAAAGCTGGAGGATTTAGAAATCAAGGGACCACCTAGTCCGCCCCGCCCCTTCCAGTCTTCTCCTTTGTTTTAGAAAGAGCTGTGGCAAAGTTCAAAGACTTGTCCAGGTTCACACAGCTAGGATGCACTGAGCCAACGTAAATCCAGGGCTTCCCGATTTTCTCTGCTCCCTGTGCTGCCTTTGTGACTTCTCCGACCACTTGTTTTTTCTTGTGTGGATTACAACGTCAATTTCTGCTGAGTAATTGAAGATTTCATTGGGGAAGCCCTGAGATAGTAGTTAAGAATGTGTGCCCTCCTCAAGCAGGAACATTTGGAAAACCTAGACCTGGTAGGGAAATCCCTCTTCTCTTTGGATTTGCATAGGACGTTGTCCAGGACATAATGGAGACCATGCCTCAATATTTTATTTCTTGATGCTGATAATCAGAATCACAATTGGCAGCATTTATTAAATGGCTACTTTTCTGACTGTGTCTATCAAGAAATTCTGTACGATTTTAACCTATTAAAAGAGAACTCTTTAGATTGTTGCTTTACCAAGTCAAATGCTTCTTTATACTTATCAAACTGTTATCACAAGACCTAGTATTCTCTACATCTCTTAATCAATTTTATGACTAATGTATGAAAGGCAATGTTTTTGCTTTATCCATTCCTTAGTCACCAGTTTGTTTATGGTCAGGTTGGAACTGTTGCAAACACTAGTCCTCTCTCATGAGGCCAAGGACTACTTCATATTGTCTTTGTATCACCCCACACTTGGCACAATGTTTGGTACATTGTAGGCACTTAAATTCTTGCTGGCCAATACTAATGTAGTATTAATTTTAAGGATCTCTCTAAGCAGTCATTGATATGAAGGCTGATAGCTGATTTTAAAATGACTGTCATGTCAGTAATTAGTTGTTTCTTGTCTGTTAAGACAAAGTCAACTTTATTTTTTTTAATATCATTTGACACTCATCATATCCAGTGATATTAATGATATATTGACCTGAGTTTTTCAAATATTCCATGCATCTATATTCTCTTTAATTGCTTAATGTCTAATTATATTTTCCAAATTATCTTTTTCCCCTCAGTCTCCCTATGCTTATCTCTGCATTCAGGTCACCAAATATTACTACAGATTTTCACTTGGTTTTGAAGATCTTGTTAGCTGCTTTGTAAAATTTCTCTTTCTTCATATCTTCAACAGGTTTTGGAGCATATGTTAGAGCTACCTGCATGATGGTCCCCCTTGTTTATAGTCACTGTCAACACTGGAAAGTGAGATACCTGGCTGTTCCATAAAATTATGTCTTGTCCTTGGGCACATGGAAACAGTTCCACAGACTCCTGAAGGCATTTCTCCAAGGAGAAACTGTAAGTCATTCTGCCATTCAGCATCAATATGGATGTGGTTTAGTTCTTCCAAGAACATATCACATCATTAGAGGCTGAGACAGTGGTCTCACACATTATCCCAAGCGTTAAATGAACGTTTATGGTTTGTTTGAAACCTCTATGATTCTTAATATCCTATTCCCCCTTTTCCAAGTCACCATGGTCACTGAAAGGTGAAAGAGATTGCACAGGACTGAGAGTCTTTTTTAATTTTTAAAGTATCCTCATGGCCAGTGAGTTAATTAACTGATGAACACCTTGCTTTGAGAACACTATCTTTAAATTTGTTGGGCTGGTCCTTGGACAGCAGGCATTGCTTGGTAAAACCTAGTAATGGAGTTTGTACTCTGCTGGCATGTCTTTTAAGAACCCAAGGCCATATATGTGCTAGAAAGAGGCACTGGTGTGGGACTTTTACGGAAGTGAAAAGATACAAATAACAAAGATGATGTCAGTGATAATATATGTAGATTAGAGGGAAGAGTATTATAGGGAGAAATCTATGCAGCCTCCTAAGAACAAAGTAACAAAGAAAAATCTCCCTAAAACCTAGTGAACTTTGAATCTGAAGTTGTGGGAGGAGATAGGTAGTAACCTTTCTTTGTACCCCCCCCCGCATTTCCCATCACGCCTGGTACTTAGTAGGCACTTACTAATGCTTCTTGACTTACACTTTTTATATGAATGTTGTTGAAGACTGACTCATCAAAACAAGTGTTTCTTAAACTCTTTGGATGGCCTTTGGCATGAACCATTCAGTGTCTTCATTTCTCTTATCTCTAATGGTGATATCTCATAAGATATTTTAAATTTAGCTAACAAAGACAATAAAGCCATTTTTATGTTCAGTGTTGTATAAGTGCTTTATGTTTGGTGCTGAATAAGAGTAGAATCAATCTAATGTGAAAAAAGAAAAGTAACTGCAAGTCAACTAAAAAGATATTAAAGATCCTAGACTCCTCAAATCTAGGAGACTAAAAACACAACATGCCCCCACAAACATTCATTGCAACTACCATTGATACTAATGAAATAAGTGCTTTGAAATAGTATGTATTTCAAAATTCTTACATATTTAACACTATATAAAGTGAGCTTCCTAGAATTCTTCTCTTTCTACAATATAAGATACTTTTTATACCAAAGAAATCAGGAAAACTTCCCCGATATTTTAATCTATTAGAATCTAACTGGAACCGGAGTAAAATCTTGATTTATTTGAAGAAAGGAAAACACTTTTCCTAGTTGATGACAACTGAGATCCATCTTATCCACTGACTATTCTTTGCCAGTTAATCAGAGCTTCTCTCTGATTTGTAATAGTTAATTTTATATATTTAATAATAATTTCAAAGGAACAGACCAACTTAGGCAGTCATTCAGAAAAACTAAGATAAAATCATTATACGTGAGACCATTTCTATAGTAAATGACTGTAATAATTGGTTTTACCACTTTTATTTTTTCACTTTAAAAAAAAATTTTGAGCAATGGTCAAATGTGGAATGAGGATTTAATTTAGGTAGGTTCTCCCAGGTTCCCAGATCTGGTACCTTCACTTCTCAGCCGGTAGCTAATCTTTCTTGCAGCCACACACCAAGAAACGAGAGGCAATGTAATGGGAAGAACTTTGTACGTGTGGGGTGGGGATGAGAGAGAGAGAATGAATGAGCATTTATATAATGCCTACTGTATGCCAGGCACTGTGCACTTCCTTACAGTTATTTTTTCATTTGATTCTCCTGGCAACACTGGGAGGAAGATGCTGTTATTATCCCCATTTTTACAGAGAGGGAAACTGAGGCAAACAGCATTTAAGTGACTTGCCCAGGGTCACCCAGCTAGGAAGTATCTGAGGCCACAGTTGAACTCTTATCTTCCTGACTCCAGACCTAGCTCTCTACCCACTGCACTACTAGTGGCCTGACTGGGAGGTAAGAGATCTAGGCTCTGCTTCCAGATCCGGCACTGACTAAAGGAGCTTGGGCACCTGGGTTAGGTCAGTTGTTCCCAACCTGTGGGTGAAGGACCGGACCCTAAGGCAATCTCACAGAACTTTGTAGTGGTATGAGTGAGTGTCTTTGAAGCACTGTTTTCTTAGTAACTGTTTTCCTTATCAGATATTTGGCATACATTTGCATATGGTGTACTTAGTGTACATTTGCAAATATGTAGTTAGATAGACACTACTATGAGTAATAAAGTAAATTTTATCTAAAAGCAGAACTGAATTAATAACTGTCATTAATATTTTCTCAAACGTACTCTGTCTTAACTTCTAGACTAATGAAAATCTATATTTAAAAACTGTGTATACATAATCCTCCTGTAAATGAAAAGGTACTTGCTAAATAGATTATGTGAATTTTGAAAAATTTTATTAAGAGCCCCATCATCTAAAGGTAAAATGCTAGTATTAAATGTCTCCATGCCAAATGCTTCATCAGTAGACAGATTTCTTATCAAATGAATTTATTAATAATCAAAGGTTGTTTTTGAAAAAACAAGAAGCTATTTTCTGCTTACTTTTGTTACTTGTAAATATATTTATTTTATTACATCTAGAATAGTATAGAAATTATTTTTCTAGTTAATTTAGAAAAATGGTAACATCCAAGATAGTTTTCAAATAAGTTAATTTTGAAATGGTGTGGGAAAACAGTATGTTAAACATATATTAAAGACCTATTATATGCAAGATATTGTGCCAGATATTTTGTGACTGTATTAAAATATTATCTTAAGTGTTTGTTCCATGGTAAGGAATGTAGTCCCTTTAAAAGAGGTCACTGTCAGCAGCTAGTCTACACTACACCAGGGCTGAGGGAAATATTTAATGAATCAATTTAAGCAATGTATGTAAATTTATAGCAAATACCTGATGGGGAAAACAATTACTGTCAAAACAATCCATAAGAGACTCACACAAATATAATATCATACTACAAGTCTTTCCTCTGTTAGCCCCATGATGAAGATTCAAGGGAACCAAATAATAAATAACTGATCAGGAATGCTAGGAGTAATAAAAGTGTCCCTCCCAATTAGTTAACAGCCTAAAGTGAGTTAATGGAGTTTGGAGAGAACATCAGAAGCAACAGAAATATTACCAAATTGTTCTGAAGCATGGACGCACTCAAATAATATGTAAGAATAATAAGACTCGAAAAGGTTTTGACTTTACATATAACTACCAAGGATTAGCTTTTAAAAAATGTCCTGTTAAAACACTGGAGAGGAAAAGCTTGCTTAAGTTAACAGTGACTGATAACCAGTTAAGTATAATATGACATCTAATCATACTCAAATACTCAAAATGCATTAGATCTTTTCTTATATTACATCGTAGAACATCTTTTAAAATATGGAGTTCCTTAAAGTTTATTCTTAGCCTATTTTAATTTTTTAAAAATTATATGTTATCTAAATAAAAAGCTCAGTTGAATAAAAAAAAGCATGCCATTCTTTTCATTCAGTCAACCATTCCTATGGTGTCTGGCTGTCTTGATGATAAACCTATAATTAATGCATCACTGTCTAGCTCATGGCAACTTCACCTACTTGCAGACCAAGCATCTATAAGGAAATATATAGCTACGCATCTAGAATATGGTAAGTGCTTAATAAATGCTTACTGAAACTTACAAGTACAAACCTGCAATGTACTTGCAACTACTTACTCCTACTTACTCCTCATCTAATGAATGGTCTGACCCTAGATTTGGAGTAAAATGTCTTTGGGTTCAAATTCTGAGTACTTTTGTGGTTGAACAAATCAATTATCCTCTCTGCTTCTGTTTCCTCATCTGTAAAATTAGGTGTTATACTACTAGATCGAGACCCTACATGGGGTCAGTTTAAGAAGTGCTGAAGAGGTAGTGAGTGGAAAAAGTTTAAGAAGTCCTAGACTAGATGGCTGAAAAGGGTTCCTATGGCTCTAAATCCTATTAACTCCTAAACAGTAATATTAAAACTTTATTTTAATCCTTTGATAGATCCTTGATTTTATAACTATGAATATCTCTGCCACTTATGTATATATCACAACTCCTCCAATCCCTATCCTTTGCAACTCCTGCTTAATGGACTCCCCACCCCAAGTGGGGATGAGATCAGGCCCTATCTTAGGCTGCAGTGGAACTGGTTCCATATGTCTAACAAAGCCTTCCCAGTTTGAGTAGTGTCGATATGAGGCAGCATGGCTGGCAGCACAGGTTGGATCAAGATGGTATCACTGGGTGATTGAGATGAGATCAGTACCAAGGCATAGAGGTTGTAGACATAGAGGGCTAGAAGGAGTAAATTTCAGCAGAAGCAGGCTTAGGAAGGTCCCCATTCTGGATCAAAGTGATTATGTATCCAGGGAATCAAGTAACAAACTGTTGAACATGACAGAATTCTTGTCAGTTTGTTCAGGGGGCATTTTTTTTTTTATGCCTGACCTTGTGCACCTGGCCCTGCCCTTCATGTTCTTCTGAATTCTCTTCAGTTGAAGAGCCCCTGCAGCTGTTACCCTCATTCTCTGACATGTCCAACAGCTGACTCTTAAATGACATCAGAAAATATTCCCCTCTCAATCCATCCCCTCCTCCCCTCAGGGGCCAACCGTGGAACACCACAAATGCCAGGAGCTGAAAGTTCTTATGGCCTACATTTATTTCAAACCCACCAATGGCTAGATGAAACTGAATGGCTCAGACAGTAAAGGATAGAATTCTTCATTTCATATTATAATTCAAGAATAATTCTTCCTGCTCCTCTGCCAAAGCCAGGAAAGAGGAAAAGTATGATTCTGGCTTATGCTGATCCAGGTCTGTGTGTGCTGGGACCAGTGAAATATCTGGTCAGTGCCCACTGAAGTGGGACAGTTGTGGGACAGATGGTGGAGAAGCCAGTTCTGTGAGCTCATTTCCTGCTACCATATTACAATTTATTAAGCCTTTGGGGTGACAGGAGCTGTGTGATAAACGGTAGCCCAACTGCAATCCAGGACCGCTGAGGGCTTGGTAGTAGTTTTAAGAGTTGGAGAGTGGGAAGGAAGGTGGTATTCTCTATGCGGTTTTTCATTGGTCCCAGGCCTCTCAAGACTAAACATATTAGATATCATGCTAGAGGTTAGACAACCAGAATTCTCAGGCCATGGTGCAAAGAAACTGTGCTCCAGTACTGGCCTGTTATGATCTAACTGATGTAGAATCATCCATAAAGCCCCTCAACATGGGAGGTCAACCCTTGTCCAAGGACAGAGGGTCCATCTGACACAGAGGGTAGATAGCCTGGCGTAAGTACATGCATTTTCCAGAATTACATGTACTATTTCCTATATTACACTATATTATGAGAGGCGATATATGTAGCATATGGAGAGCTGGCCAAAAGCCTGGGCAGACCGTGTTTAATGCCTTCCTCTTACATCTACTGGCTGTGTGACCCTGGGAAAATCACTTACCCTCTCAGTATCCCTAGACAGCTAACACCAGGAATTGCACTGGTAGAAGGAATTTCCTCTCTGGGAACTGTGTACACCAGTGGTATCAAATTCAAATAGAAATGGATTCCTGCAAGTGTATCGACTCAGAAAACTACAAATTAACATTATCTATGTTGCTATTTTTTATTTTGTTAAACATTTCCCAATCACATTTAAATCTGGCTCAGAGCACTGTGGAATTTTGGTGGTACATGGGCAGGGACCATGAGTTTGACACTTCTGATCAATACTAATGAAATCACAGTCCCAGACAAAATCAAATCATTGCATTATGTATTGCTTCTTTTCTACTTTTTGCCTGTGCTACACAGTATACCTTGCATCTAGAATACTACATTTACTAAACAGATCTACTAACTACATTTGGAACTGGGAACAAAAATTCCTTGAAGTATATGGAGCTAGGGCACAGGCTCCTCAATAGTAACAGCAGCCTCAAAGGAGAGTAAGGCTTAATTGGCTTTTAGGTAGGATTCTAACACCTGTAGTTTCCAGTTTGGGCACTTTAAAATATGTAGAGGTGGGTTGTGCACACTCATGTTTTATAGGCCCACTGATCTCTCATAAACAATGTAATGACTGATGCACTGTGAAACCAATTTATCTCTATCAAAGTGAAATGGAGAAGTGAAGCAACTGGCTGGGGAACTGAGACCCCAAACTTGCCTTTTCTTGAATTACCTGGATGCCTCAGGGAAAAGGCAATGAATTACCTCTGCTCTTTGCTTTGGTGGTGGCGATGTGCCTTTATAGAGTCGGGAAATTGCTGGTTAAAAACTTGCGGCAACCATTTATAGTGCAGTGGACTCTTAGCACTTGGTAAGAATCTGTCTGAAAATCAGTACACGTATGTCCATACACCCACACGTTACATCTCTCTTCCAAAAAAAAAAAATGCATACCTGTCTGCTGGCATCCTTGGGTCCTAACTGGAGTGCCCACGCTGAGACCACATTAAATCCTTTCACAATGAAGGAATCCGGGAACAGTGAAGCCAAATATTCTGCATTAGATTCTGGGTACTGGTTTACTCTCGTGTTATTGCTAACATCAATCAGGATTTTACCAACAAGAAGATGTCGGAGATCCCACAAAGAGGTATAATGTTCTCTGTGTATTGCAACGAAAATTATATTTGTTTTTGTGAGGGCATCTTCATGATGGGTGACATCGACCACATGTGGAAAGAATTCTGAAGCAAATTTGGGGTTTCTGCTTCCTATAACCACATGATACCCACATCTAATAAGTCGAATAGTCAGAGATTTGGCAAAATCTCCACTTCCAATTATACCTATGGTAACCTTACTTGCGTCTTTGATACCATTTATACCATTAGGTAAAAATGTTTCATTAAGACTCTTAGGGCTTCCCATCATTGATATGGACTCCATGATTTGAAGACTTGTACAGTACTAACCTAGAAAAGAAAAGAAAACATTTTAAAGTCACTTAGAGCCAGAACTTTAAAGTGGCTCCACATAGAGTAAGATTGAATTTAGGCCACTCTAAATCAGCTGGGAACAAAGTCAAGATCCTAGAAATAAAATAGGCCTTTGGATATCTGAAATAGCTTTCAGAGTGCTAATGCACTGAAACCCACAAGCTTTGTAACTGCAGGAGATGCCATGAGCCTACTGACTTATTTTTATACAGTTGTGACAAGCACAATTATCTGATTTCCCAGACATATCAGTGTATGAAAAGGCCTAGGAGAAATGGGTAAACTAACAGAAACAAGAATTAACAGCTGACATGAAGAAAGGAGCCAGCGAGGAAATAACAACTATAAAATGCAGATACAAGAATCATGAAAAAGGCAGTAGACTACAGGTATTTAGAATATGATCCAATATACTCTGGTAGCTACTCTGGTTGTGTCAAGCTCAAAGAGAAACAGCAGTCACTAAACCATACATAAAGATCCCTGCAAGCTGTATTTTGACTTAGAAAACCACATGTCAACATTATCTATGTTTTAATTTATTTTTATTTTGTCAAATATTTCCCAATTACATTTTAATCAGGTCTGAGCCACATTGGGGAAAGTCGTGGGCTACATGTGGTCCTTGGGCAGTGACATTTTATGGACCACTGCAATAATTGGTGGTAACAAGAATCACCCTGCATCATCAAGGAAATATAAAATGATGGCCTGTATATTCTGCTTAAGAAGGTAGAGAAAAAGGAAATAAATTCTTTTAAAATGACTACAGATGAAAGGTTTTACTCTTGAGTGAGTAAACTTCATATCTATGTCAAATTCACTTCTATTGAACATCTGCTGGTACAGAATAAGTCACTATTTTAATAGAAAATTATCTGCTTCAAGCTCTTTTTAAAAGTGCGGTTTCATTACAGACTACATCTCATAATAATTGGACTTCTCCCCCTTTTCTTGATCACTCCATTCCCCCAACGTTTACCAAGAGTGTACTGTATGCAAAATGTCATGCTAGAAGCTGGGGACAAACGGAGATTCAAACATTCTGTGCTCTCGAGAAGTGTATAAACACATGGTGGGTATGAGATACTGACAGAGCATTATAATACAAGACAGGGTGTTATGAGGGCAAAGAAGAGGTGTGGAAGTGCTATGGCAAGTTTTAGGATGGAGAGATTACTTTCACCTGGGGGAGGGGATCCTGTGAAACTTCTTGGAGAAAGTAGCACCTGAGCTAGAGGAGAAAGATTTCAGCATGGGAAATTGAGGGAGGAGGGGAAAGCCTGGGAAATGTCAGGCACTAAGGTGGGAATGGAGAGTGGAAAGGAGGGCTGGGAGAAGGGAGCTCTGAAGAAGGTCCATGTTCAGACAGATAAAACTCAAGAGAGCTTTCCCACCTTTCTTTATATAGCATAGTCACATTTTACCCATCTGTCTGTTTAGCTTCCAAACATACGAGGATAACGGTAAGACCAATCTTAGTCCTTGGATGGTGACCAGAGTTAAAAATTATAACTAAATAACTGCCTTTGTAGACAGAGTAATAAGCCTTAAAAGTATCAAAAATGTTTTACTTGCATGCATAATATTCACTAATCTCCACATTTTTGCCAGTGTGGTTTTCATCTGTGTCACTCAATAACAAGCATTGAGCACCAGGGAAACATATAAAATTCCAATTCTCAGGGAACTTATATTCTATCAGAGGAGACATTTACATTTTAAAATATATGCAAAATAAGGCTAAAGAGAATAAATATAAAATAATACAAGGTAATTAGGGAGAGAAGGGACTAGCTCTTGGGATCAGGAAACACTATGTTAGGTAGTGTGATATGATGAAGTAGGCACAACTGAACTGTGGTACTGGCTTTGCTAGTAAGCAGACAACTTCATCTATACACTGTCCCCTACTCTTTTGCCTCTTAGTCCTTAGTGCCTTACAAAACCCTAACCTCAGATTATCCTAACCACCCATCTCCTCTGCTTGTCTTTGCTTAATGCTATATGATATTGGAGAAAGTTATAAAACTTTCCTGATTCTGTTGCAAACATGCTATTCACTATCAAATGGACTGACCCAGCAACCTAGCAATAAGACAATTGTTTTCTTTCTTTCTTCCCTTCCTATATTTTATTCCCTACAGGGTTTGTTCCAAACCTTGTCTCCAAATATCTCAGACCACTCTTTGTGAAGCTTAAGATCACATTAGTTTTTTGGGGGTGCCAAATCACATAGGTGCCTCATTGAACTGTGGGACCCTGGGCAAATTTCTTAATCCTGTTTGCCTCAGTCTCCTCATGTATTAAATGAGCTGGAGAAGGAAATGGCAAATCACTCTAGTATCTATGCCAAGAAAACTCCAAATAGGGTCATGAAAAGTTGGACACAACTAAAAACAACAAAATCTAATAAAAATCCCCGATTTTGCTAATTCCTTTCTAAAATGTCCCCATCTAAGATTTTCAGTGTGATACTGCTAGCTACAGCTGAAACCTTTGTTATTTTCTACCTTTAGTGGCAGATTTCATAGTAATCACCAGCAACAAGGAACATCATAGAATCTCCAAGTTTGAAAGGACATTGAAGGCCATTTAATCCAAGGTGTAGTTATTTACAAGAATCTCTTCTACATCATCTAAAAATGGTCAACCAACCTATGCCTAAAGACCTCCAATGAGAAGAAACCTACTATAAAGCCCTAATTCTTAGGAAGGTTTTCGTTGTCTCAATTCCAAATCTGCCTCTCTGTAAATTTCAAATGTCAACCCTAGTTTAATACAGCAAATATTTATTAAGGGCCTAATGTGTGTGCCAAGCCAACCATAATTTGTTGCAGATAGAAAGGCAAAAGTAAAAATGGGCCCTGTCCTCAAGAAGTTTACATTCCACTGGGGGAAGGGGGGTGGCAGGAGTGAGGCATTCATCACACAGAGAAATAAATATAATGTAAGCAAAATAAATACAAGGACCTTTTTGGAAAGGGAGTGCTAATAACCAGGAGTCAGAAAAGGCCCTATGAGATGAGCCTGGAATGGAACTAGGTGGAGGTAAGGATGGGAGCGTTCCAGGAATAAGGGACAGTATGTCTAAAAGAACAGAGAAGGTAGAACCACTGAAGAGGCTATGTATGGATGACGTCAGATAGGAATGGGTGAGGAAGAGTATTGGCAAATGAGCTTGGAAATATAGTTTCAGCTAGATTGTGGAGGGCTTTAAATACTGCTTAATAGAAGAGTTTGTATTTTATACCTGAGGCAGGAAGGAGCCAATGAGATTTCTTGAGCAGGGGAGTGACATGGCCAGCCCTGGGATTTCTGGGGACAAGTGGAACAAATAGAATTTCTCTTTTCGCAGTTCCACATGAGTCTCCCAAATACATGCTTCCCCTTTGAGCTAAATGTACCTAGTTCTTTGAAATGATCCTTATAAGGCAAAGTGGAAAAATCCTCTCCCCATCCTAGGACTCTTCTCACTCAATATAACTACCCTAGACACACATGTACACATGCAAACACACACACAAACACGAGTTTTTAAAAACTGTATTAATATTCACCTTCTGTCTCAGTTTATTGTGGGCTTTAGAGCTCCTGAAAATATTTCCCCCTATTTTATACATATCTTAAAAAAGAAGAAATCTGAGTTTTGTTGATGGGTTTTCTATGTGTCCACGTTACTCTCTAGGCAGAAGCTCCCCCTTTTCCTTCTCATTAGGGGAAAGGATAAAGTTATTTATACAGTCATTACCACGTGCCATGCATTGTGCTAAATGCTCTACAAATATTATATTCATTTGCTGCTTCTTCAGAATTTCATTCTTGACAACCTTCTATCTCTTTCTGGCCAACTTCTCTGAAAACTATTAGGCGAGTAGATGCTACTTATCACTTCTCTGAGCTTTGAAATCTGTTCTTTGCTAATCAAAGGCATATGTCAGACTTCTAGTTTTCATTTCTTTCTCTTTCACAATCCATAAACCTTCATTAACCACATACTATGGGCTAACACGAAGGCACAATCGTTGGCCCTAAAGCTTCCATGACTGCTACGCAAGTTGCCATTTCCTCCTTGTTGGAATCAGGTTTTCAAAAAAAGAGAAAAACAACTTTAAGTATCACAAATGTTTAATTTGACAGAGAGCTTCAGCAGATGTCCAGACAGTGGAAATCACTAATCGCTTCAATATCGTCCCTCCATGACAGTTTTGTGATGTTTTCTTAGTTCCCTGTCAATTTCCTTCTTTTGCACAGGTGGTCTATAAAATACTCAAGTGACCAATATCACTTCTGTTTTCTCCTCCACTGATCCTTGCATAACATGTTATTTGCCCTTGAGTTCATGGACTTTGCCATATATTAGTGTATTATCTTGACAAAGGAATTCAGAGAACATGGACTCATGATCTATGCACGACTCTGCATATTCACATATGATGCTACTCCACTATCTATATTTTGTTCCTTCTGAATATTCCTTTCTACTGCCTCCTTGCTTTAGGGTCTCTGATTCACCTTGTTAATTCAGCATACTTTATGCACTTGTGATAGACACCTATAGCCATGCTCTCTTATGTGATGTTATCTACCATAAATTGCCAGGCCTTTTCTCTTGTTTGTTATTATTCTTTGCACGTTGTACTTGTTTCTTTTTATGTTACAAAGCTTGTCAGATTTACAAAGGCAGTTTTCAGCCTCTCCCTTTCTTGCCCTTTTTGGTTTAAAGTCCTTTTGGTTTGCTAGATTCTGGGAAAATGATATATATACATATGTATGCATATATGTGTGGTGCCCAGAAATCCAATTCCCTTTTCAGATAATTCCTTTTTAACCAACTGACTTCCAGAATCAACTTTATGCTTCTGAATTCCCTATCTACTGTCAGTAGTGGTGAAAATGTCACCTGTTCCCTAAAAGTCCTCATTTTTTGCTCATGGCTTAGCAATATTTTTTAGGCTTTTTCACGGTATTATTTGTCTTCGCCTGAATAAACAGGAGTAAGTAGTGGGTAATGCAGTTTGTTAAGTCTTGGGAGGCTCTGTCGCATCCCAGATACAAGCCTTGGGAAGACACCCATGGTTTGGGTTGGGGCAGTGAATGAAATGAACCTCAGTGTTTCTGAGTGGGGAGTTAACAATATTAGTGCTTCTGATGAGCTGTTTATTATAAGATGGTATCTTCCTTGATGAGACCTGTGGATTCACATCATCATTCCTTTTTAATATAAGAAGCTTCTTCTTGAGACAGTCTATCTCCCCCATATAGAGAGAGGGCCTCATACCTAACTGTTACTTAGTTCCAAATGTTTGGTTAGAAGACCTTCCCTGTCTTCTCTGTCACATTCTTCTATCCTTCTGATAAAAGTTAAATTCCCCTCTCTGTTTTCCTTTGGTTCCCCCCCCCCCCCCCGCCCTTTGGAATGCCTCTTCCATTCTTTCTTGGAATACTTCATTCTTTGGGATAAGCTGAGAAGCAGAAATACATCCCTTCAGCCCTTCCACCTCCCCAACTTGTGCTTTTGTCATACGCTTGGTACTTCCAGAAACATCATACCACAATCTCTGCCACTTCTCTTTTGTCCTCCCCAACTGCTTGGAATTCTTCAGGCCTGTTTTCTTTCTGGTGACTCCTTGGCCTAACCCTTGTGATTATCACTGTGGCAAATGGCCAGTTTGATACATGCACAGAGGGGCCAATTCCTGAGGCTCTGGAGTGAGACTGTATTTATGGCAATTTTTTTTCGGACAATAGGGCTAGAATAAATGTTCAGCTGTGTTTAATTGGCAGTTAACACATTCCTTTCATGCCCTAAGACAGAGCCAGAGGCAGAAGCCTCTGGGAGGAGCTAAGGTCAGTGGGCTCCGCCCTCCTGAGACTTTCTCATCCCCACCATTTTCTGCTCTTCCGCTCAACTGTTGCTTACCCCTTAAGTCTCTTGGGCTGAGAACTGTAATCAGATCACCACTACCACAGCCTCTGGAAATGGTATACTAATGGACTATTTTCTGGTCACACTCACCATCTTTCGTGATTTCACAAACCACAATTCCCTTCTTTGACCATCACTTCCTTATTAGAATGCAAGCTTCTTGAGAGCAAGGCTTGGCATTTTCATTTGTATCCCTAGTGCTTAGCAAAATGCTAGGCACAAAGTAAGCAGTTAATAAATTCTTTTCATTCATTTCTTCACTTAGTTACCCAAAGTAATTATTATTGTTATTATGGTGATTTCTTCTTGTGGTTGACATACACCTGTCTCCTTGTACCTCTCTAATTTAATTGTTTGGCCTCTAAGTGTCTTAAGAATTAGAGTATGAAGGATGGGGAGATACACTTTTTCACAGCTGAAAAATCCTAGGGAAGGCCAAGGCTTCACGTCACTGAACACTTTAGATAATGAATTAGCTATTTTCTTCTATATAAATAGGCATCTATACTGCAGCATTCTTCAGATGTCCACCTGGTTTTCTTGTTGCTGCTAACAAAACATCTCACAGTTCCATTAGGGAAGGCATTTGCAATGATACATTAAAATATAACCAAACATCTTTCGTTTGCCACAAGATATAAAGCTTCCTCACTCATTTTCATTTCCTGAACATAAAAATCACAATGAGGTTTTCTTTTGGGGGTAAGTCAGATACATTTTTTTTTCTTTCTGAGTGATGATCTGAATGTGCAAGTTTACTGTTTTTAATAATTCAACTTAAGAAAATAAGCCAGGCTGCCCAGAAAGAGCACCTGTGTTTTCAAATTAAAATCCCCTTTGCTTTCCCTGTTACATAATTTCTTGTAATGCTAATGGCTGATGTGTCCCACTCCAAAGGATCCAACACATTAATGGATTGTGTAGCCAGAGTTTGAGTATTGTGAAACACTGGGAAATGTGTCCCTTTTTTGGCTTCGTGAAACCAAAACCAGGAATTATCTATTTCTGCACACCTGAAATTGACCTTCTGGAATTAATCTGTCTAATAAAGTAGTAAATGCACCTTTAAGATGTCATTTTCTCCCTCATGTCAATGTTACTCCTTAATATTAAGTAAGAAGCTTGAGAAGGGAACCTGTTCTGGTGATAAGGGTACCTATAGTTAATGCTTGTTATTAATGAGATTAGTTAAAGTTAAGATTTTAAGTCTGTGAAGTCTGCAAAACTCTTTACATCTATTTCCTCATTTGATGCTCACAACGCTGTGAGGTCAATGATTATTATTCCCATTTTAAAGGTGAGGAAGCAGCCTAAAAAACGTTAAGGAAGTGAATTGCTCAGGGACACAAAATGAGTAAAGATCTGAGGCAGGTTTCCTGCTGCTCTGCTCTTTTCAGGTTTCCTCAAGGCTCAGTTAGCACCTCATGAGCTGAAAGTAAACAACCAAGAACTTACTTTAGGGACTTAACCCACGACAAGCAGAGGAGTGAAGGTGAGGAGGGGAATGACTTGGATACTAGAGAAGATAAAGCTGACTACTACTGTCTTATTTCTTGATATAAATTTCATTTCACAAAACAGGTTTCATATTATGTATGGTTTACCCTGGCTTGGTACAGAAGTCTAAGCTGAGGAATACAGGCACCTGCCAGCTTGAGAAAATCCCTCCTCATCCCCTTAGCCACTCCTCAGGGCTTCAAAAACTGGTTATTCCTTTTTTTTTTTTTTTTTTTGGTGAGGACAGATTTTAGGACATAGGATAAACTGTTTCTGGCACAGTGAGACTGATGGACTCACACTGAGAACGCCAGGCCCAGTCCTGAGTGCTCTTCTGATGAATTCATGCAGCCTCCTTCATGTTAGAGGAGTTTAAAAATGGAAAAATAATGCTGATGATAATAATAGCTAGCATTTATGCAGCACCTACTAAGTTCTAGGCACTGTGCTAAGTGCTTTACAGATATCTCATTGATTCTCATGACAACCCCAGGAGGTGGGTACTAATTACTATCACCATTTTACATTTGAGCAAACAGGCAAACAGAGGCTAAGTGACTTGCCCAGAGTTACACAGCTAGTGAGTGTCTGAGGCCAAATTTGGACTCATGTCTTCTTGACTTCCCACTCAGCCCTCTATCTACTGTCCAGCTGCCTCAAAAAAAGGCTTTTCCATGTTATAAAATAGCCCAGCGTGGAGTGTGAATATTTCACAAAGCCCGTCCAAGTGCTTTCTCTAAGTCTGTGTCCCTGAGCAAGTTACTTTATCTCTTTCAGCTTCAATTTCCTCATCTATAAAATGGGGCTAACATTAGAACCTTCCACACAGGGTTTTTTGTAAAGATCAAATAATTAAAAAAATATATAAAGCACTTTGCAAACCTTAAGGTGTTATATGTATAAATGTTAGTTATTACTATATTCGCAGGCTAAATTGTATTAGGACTAACTAACAGTCATCCACTAGCACCTTTTTATACTATAATAGTAATAAGTATTAATGAGTAATTATGATCTAACACTCAGCGGTTCTCAACCTGTGGGTCACAAACCCTTTGGGGGTTGAATGAGCCTTTCACAGGGGTCACAGGGGTCACCTAAGACCATCAGAAAACACATATTTCTGATGGTCTTAGGAACCCAGATACCACTTCTCTATCTGTCTCCAGGCAGGTCTGCCCACATGCAGATACACCCACATACGAGTATAAAAAGGGTCGGCATTAGGAAGGTTGAGAACCACTGAAACTCGTTTGGGCTTCATTTACATTGTGTTTCTTACAGCAAATTCTAATTGAACCTTTTAACCATGGTAATAATTAGGTGGTTGTAGCTAAAGATAGAAGGTCCCTTTCTTCACTAAAGTTATCAAAAATGTGACACTATCCATGCATGGGGGGAGAATTACATTTATCTGGGAGACAGTATTTGTGCAGAACGTAACTGTCCTCTCAGACAGCCGACCTCTCTGGCTTCCTTTAAGTCCCAACTAAAATCCCACCTTCTACAGGAAGCCTTCCCCAACCCCTCTCAATTCCAGTGCTTTCCCTCTGATAATTATTTTCTATTTATTACAAGTATAATACAGCTTGCTTTCTATTTGTTTGCATGTTGTCTTCCCCATTAGATTGTAAGCTTCTTGAGGGCAGGGATTGTCTTTTGCCTCTTTCTGTATTCCCAAGGCATAGTACAGTGCCCGGAACATAGCAGGCACTCAATGAATGTTTACTCATTGATTGATCGAAGGCAACCTTAATTTAATTCATCTCTAAACGTCAGTCATTGCCATGTTTCTAAAAATGATATTAAAATCTTATATCTAAAATCTAAATCTTGACTTGGGAAATTTTGGTTCAATCAAAAAAAAGATTAACTTAGAAACTATAGCTACAGCATAAGTAAATTAATTTTCAATTTTAAAACTGACCTGAGTACTAAATTTAGTAATACTACAAGAGGAAAGCACAATTAATCACTGTTACCTCTAACAACTGTCTGCAGATATCTGAAGGAGCCTTTTGCCACTTTTCATATTTCTTAAAAACCAGTATATGTTATCCAGTTATTCTTGGTTTTGTCTGGGATTGGGGTTTGAGGTGAAGAGGCAGAGAAATGGATTACAGGCATCTACTTCCTTGACTTTTCCAAACATCTAATTGGGGACCTTGTCTTTGAGAAGATAAGGAAGAGTCAGCCTTGTGAAGCACGGGATCCTAGTTGTCCTGCTAGACACCTGCTTTCCTCTGGGCCTGCCTCCATGACACTGGTCTCCTGGTTCTCCTACCTTTTCACATCTTCTCCATCGCCTTCCGTGGCTCCTCTTCCTCCTCTCTGCCTCCAGCTCTGACCTGTCCCCTTAGCCCTGGTGTTCCATCTCTAACTGTCCGCTGACCTTCAAAATCACTGCCTTCCTCCAGGAAACCCCCCCTCCTCCTAATTGTCTCCTGTGGTGTTTCCAGTTCATGGCATTATATTGTTCTTCCAGTCAGTTAAACTTGAAACCTGAGTCATCTTTCATCTTTCCCTGTTACTTATTAACAGCAAGATAGTTGCCAAATCCTAGTAACTGACTTCTGAAATACAACCTGCTAATTCCCTCCTTTCTCATTTCCTGCCATTCTAGTTCAGGTCTTCATTACCTCTCACCTAGACCTTTTTAATAGCCTCTGAACCGAGCTCCCTTACTCTGCATTTCCCCCTCTCCAATCTATCCTTAATCCATGACCATTACAACCATCATAATGTATGTTTTATTACAGGCGATTTCCCCTCATCAAAAATCTTCAGTGGCTCCTCATTGCCTACAATATGAAATATAAATGTCCTTCATTTGGCATTTAAGGCCCTCTGAAGTCTTGCTCTGACCCACCTTCTCAGTCTTTGTTTTAGCCAAACTGGATCTCTCGCCATCCCCTGAACTTGTTTCTTTCTGATGATGCATAAAGCTACATGAAGCTAACAGAACATTTGTCTTTGAATCTGGCCTCATGGACTTACGAGCTGTGTGTTCATGGACAAGCCATCCAATCTCCTAAGACCTTTAGTAACGTGACAATAATCATATTGTGCTTCTTAACTTCACAATCCTGATGATGAGAGTGTTTTACAAATTTCATTGCATCACATAAATATGAGTTTGTATTGTCCTGCCACTCCTGCTTTTAGGCATTTCCATGTGTCATTTCCCAAGCTTGGGGTGGGCTCTCAAACCACTCACTATCCATTAAAGTCTTATTTTGAGATCCAACTCAAGTAAGTGAGCTTTAGCTACTGCTAGCCTTAGTTCAATGTGCTTTAGACACTGGGAAAAGCTTTCAATGTGCAGCAGTGTTTTCCTAAGCTTGTTCTAATGAAAGCCTCTAATTAAGAGGGAAGAATCACCTTTTGACTCAGGGTGCTGAATGCTTTCCCTCAAGTAATTAGGGGAGATTGGGGGGCATGTTACTCTGGGATTTTCTAATGCAAATTGATAAATCCTAAACTCATTCAATTGTTTTCTGATAGTTTCTTTTGAGTAGATGGTGATTTGGAGCATGGTAATTTTGGGGCTATGCTGGAGCTGAATGCCTTTTTGTACCCATCACATGAATGAGTTTTTATACTTGTGACATTAAACTCATTTTAAATTAATTTAATTTTTTAGTAAAGGATTTGTGGACCTATGGGAAGAAGCCTATTAACAAGTGAGACACTTTCTATAAAGCAAGAACAATAGTGAATTTCATTTTGGGAAATAAGAAATGTGATGTGCTGAAGCATGATTGTATTACTTGGCTTTTTATTTACAGTTTCAAGTCTATGAAAGTTATATTATGAAATGCACTGACTCTGCCAAAACTTCTTGGTAATTTATTACACATCCTCATTTGAAGTATTTTCCCCTAAATTTATGTTTTAAAATTCCTCTGCTAAAGTCCTACTTTGATGTCTCACCCTAGCCTCTCTGTGACTGGAGCATAAACTTTGGTGGGCCCTGCACCATGTGAAAAGGCTTCTTGCTAGTCAGCCAATAAGCATTTATTGAGCACCTCCCAAGGGCTAGGTCCTGGGTTAAGCAATGGGGATACAGAGAAAAAAAAAAGGCAAAAAACAGTCCTTGCCCTCAGGAAGCTCACAATCTAATGGGGGAGACAACATGAAAATGAATATGTACAAATAAGCCATATGCAGGAATAATTAAGAGATAATTAACCAAAGGAAGACACTAGAATTAAGGGGGATCAGGAAAGGCTTCCTGCAGAAGGTAGGATTTTAGGTGGGACACAAAGGAAGGCAGAAGGCCAAGAATCAGGGAAGACTAGAGAGCAGTGAGTGTAGGCCCAGTGATTGTTAGCAGTATGGTTGTCACATAAGGCCCTCCCTAACAAGGTTCAGAAAAGGGCCTGTGATTGGCATCTGAGACACAGATATCCAGCCACACAGACAAAATCATTAATAATCTGAACTACTGAGGCATTTATAAATGATAAGAATAACATGAAAATACATTATCATAACAATATTGATTTCTAAAATTCCAAAACTGCAAGCTATTACAAGAATTCTTCATTGGTAAGAAATGAAAGGGTTGGACTATATTGGACTAGAGGGCCAACCTCCAAGATAATTTTTTGTTTCTCGGTAAATTTCTTAATGGTTTGTATACATATACCTTAATTCCTTTAAAAAGCTCCTTTGGTTCATTCTATACATAATCTCAAGGGAAGAAATATAGTTATATTTCACTTAACTGAACCCGCTGGAATACTCAATTATTAAAAATTGTTTTTTTTTTAAACAATCATCTTTTAGGAGAAAAAAGTCAAATGACCAGAAAACAATATTAGATCTGTCCAAGAGAAGCCACTTCCATTGTGCTTCCTGGGATTTGTATACATACATTCAGACTAATATTCTATAATTTGATTGCAGAAATTTCCCCTTCCTCCCCTGGTTAATTGTCTTGTCAGAAGTTACAGAGATAATACCTAAGCTGGGATCTGAAATCTTTTGATTCTAAATCTAGTTCTCTTTCCATTATACCATGTTTAGTATGTTACATCTAAAGTCTAAAAGCATTCCAATACAGGTAATAGCTTGCTTAGCATCCTTAGTTGATGCCACAAAAGCATGATGTTAGGTGAAATGATGTTATTTGGGTCAGTGGTTTCACAAGAATTTCAGAGATGAGGATGGGGATGGGAGAATTAGGGACAGAGAAAATAAGAGCTTCCTTCTCCAACAGAGATTAAACTTGGGAGGAAATAGGGGTGCCAGATGCCACATGGAGACAGTTCTGAGCTGGCAGGGATAGTGGAGGGAGAAACAGAGGGCACAGATAAAACTAGGAATCATCCTTTCTGTTCTGGTTGAGCTTCTGGGGGATGGATGAGGGAAGCCAGTGGAGCTTCAGCCGTTTTGGATGGAGGCCACATCTGGCAGAGTATGGCAGGTGAGGGGCATCAAGAAGCAGAAAGCAGGTTCCCAAGTTGAGCCAATGTGGTGACTGGCACCTCTCACACTGTGTGAATATCTCAGATTCCTCACCTGTAAAACGAGGAGACTGGACAGCTCTAAATCTTCCATCTATGATCCTAACCTTGTCTGAAGGGACTGGGGTGTGGGGCGGGGAGCGGCATAGAATAGAATGTGGTTATGTTTTGACAAAGCTGAAGAATACTTCAAGATATAATGGAAAGCAGGCTGGGTTCTACCCGAAACCTGGGTTTAAATCATGACTCTGATGCTCACAGGTTTTATGAGCTTCAGGCAGGTCATACCACCTGTACAATAGGCTGCAAAATGGGTGTAATAATCCTCAGACAGGGTTATAGTGGAGGGAGCTCTGTATCGATCTGCATTATCATCGTGACGTCAGTGGGGGTGATGCCCTAACGATGATAACAGTTAACATTTACGCAGCTGTTTGAGGTTTTCAAAGTGCTTTGTGCGTGATAATTCTTTGGGCCCTCACAACAACCCAGGAAGGGAGGTACTAGTGCTTTCCCTATCTTCCAGTTGCAGAAATTGAGATGGAATCTAAGTGACTCACCCAAAGTCCCTCAGCTGCTGTTGGAATCAGGATTCTAATTCAGTTCTTTCTGCTCCAAGTCTAGTGCTCTGTCCACTGGGGCACCTGACACTTTACGCAGAGTACATCTGCACATTTTAAAGAGACTTGACATGAAGGGAGGTACAAAGAAAACTCTCTGGCTAAGCTAGACTTAACCAGAAAAGTTAACACTGTTCCCCAGGGGCTCCAGTTAAAAGCTTTACTGTACTTTTAACAGATTAAAAAAATTAAAAACAAAACAACTCATTCCCCTTTCACGTACATGCAAGATCACCTAGAACGTCTTTTTGTCCCCTATGAAGGGGGAAGAAGGGGAAGAAGAAGAGGCTCATTCCCTCTCCCATCCCACAGGGTCCAAGGTAAAGCATGGGGTACTGGGTCTTCACGCAACTGGCAGTGATGATTGCCCATCCAGCAGACATGCTGCAGACAGCTTTTCTGAGGAGGAGAAAACAGCAACTGCAGCAAGGTAAGTATGAGTTTTTCCTCTGTGGCAGAAGCCTGCCTTCTCCTAGGCCAAGCCTGGTATTCTCCCAGGCCTGGTCTATTATCTGCTCAGTGTCTGGGTGACTCTCTGAGTGTATAGGTTGCAGAGAAAGTGCCAGCCTGCATTGATAAAGAGAATTTCCCTATATGGGAATTCCCAATACCAATTAAACCAGAGGTCCAGTCTCTCCCACTTATTTATGTAGCACTTATTGGTTAACAATGTCCTATTTGAGCCTCACAGAGTTCCTATGAGCTAAGTAGTTCAAGTATTACTGGCTCCATTTCGTGAATGAGTAAATGAAGCTTAGATGGGATAAGTGACTTGCCGAGCCAAAGCAAATAAATAGTGAATTAGTAATTAATAAAGGCTGGATTCAAATTCAGGTACTGACGGCATACTTTTTACACTGCAGAGCCTCCTTAGATCTCTATCATGTTTTATAAGCACTTACTAAGTGGAGCCAGATTAACCTTGTAATGGGCTTTTGAATGAGCCTATGTCACAATTGCTCACTCCTGTCTCTGTGTAGACCATTCAAAGGCAGCATTACTCAATACTCTTGAACACACAGATGCAGTACTAAACATCAGTATTTTCAGAAGCTACAGACTTCCGACCTTCTTACATTTTGTGACTCCTCTCCACTTCCTTGGACATTACTTAATAGGTGACATTCCACCTTGACTGCTGTATAGGCAATTTTATCTTTATTTGCTATTTTACAAAGGTCAGCATTCAGAGGGGTCCTTATGGAATTTTTTCAATCTGATATATACACGTGACTAAGTATCTTTTGGCCTCCAGTCAACCGTGAGCAAGTGTCAGCTTATGCAGAGCTGGCTTGTATGGAACACAACCTCAATGCTAAAAATATAATTCCTGGGTAATACTCATGGTTATGACCTCCATGTCCCATCTAGGGTAAGTCTTGGGTCCCATACCATATTTTAGATGTGATCACTGATCTGTAGAGATGGGCTCTCTCTAAAAACAAAATACCACATTGATGTCACATGATCTGATGGCCACTCTAGTGTCTTGTAGGTTTTTTAAAATTGGTATTTGACTCTTATTATCTATCCAGGTAGTGAACTAAAGAATGAACTAATAAGGTTAAATAATTCACTTACATTTCAACTCTTTGTCATTTACTTTGAATTTAATTATTTATGTATATGTGTTATCTCCTTGCTCTCTGCTCACTAAGAATGTAAGTTCCTTGAGGACAGGAACTGTCATTTTTAGTTTTGCATCCCTAGTGCCCAGCACAATGCCTTGCTCATAGCAGAAGCTGAATACATGCATGCTTGTTAAGTGGAAGTGATTGCCTCATAAAGGTCTACGCTTTCTCCAAGAGTTCTATATCTGCTGGCTCCTGTCCATGGTTAGGTTTTTCCCCATTTGTAAATTTCCCTCACTGTATCCTACCAGCCTCTCAATTTATTGGACTATATTTTTTTCCCTTTTACAGCTAAACACGGAGGGAAAAAAACTAACTACTCTCATTGCCTCCACTTCCACACTTTCCACTCATTTCTCAGCCTCTTGTGATCTGGCTTCATTCCTCACCATCCAACTGAAACTAGTTCAACCAAAGTTACTAGTGATCTTTTAATTGCAAAACCAAAGGGCCTTTTACCTCAACTGATCACTCAATCTTGTCTCAGATATTTCCTCTTTCCTCTGCTTTCAAGACATTTCAGGTTCTCTTCTGGCCTGACTACTCCCTAGTCTCCTTTGCCTGGCAGCTAGGGGGTTCAGTGGATGGAGCACGGGGCCTTGAGTCAGGAAGGCTTGAGTTCAAATCCAGCCTCAGAGCCTTACTAGGTGTCTGACCTTGGGCATACCTCTATTTCCTTTAGTTTCCTTCCTCTCTCCTTCCCAGGGTTTTTATGAGAATCAAATGAGATACCGTTTGCAAAGCACTTAACAAAGTGCCTAGCATATTGCTGTTACTGAGTCATTCAGTCATGATCCCATGGATGACACTGTCTGTGGGGTTTTCTTTGCAAAGAATGGTTTGCCATTATCTTCTCCAGTGGATTACGGCAAGCAAAGGTTAAATGGTTTGCCCAAAGTCACACAGCAAATGGCTGATGCAGGATTTGAACTCAGGTCTTCCTCCAAGCCCAGCGCTTGATCCACTAAGCCATCTAGCTGCCCCTGGGGCACACAGCAGGTGCTTAATGAATGCTTGTTTCCTTTCTCTTTCCTCTCCGTGATCCATGCCTCACCATCCAAGCACAGGAGTCCCCTGGGCTCTTTTTTCTCTTTATTCTCTTTCTCTTGGTGATCTTATCAGTTTCTACACATTCAGTTATCACCTCTATGGAAATGACTGCTAAAACAATATATTCAGTACCAGTCTCTCTCTTGAGTTCCAGCCCCGTTTCCAGCTGTCTGCTCGCTATCTCCACAGGAATGTCTTGGACCTGTCTCAAAACACATCTGACACCAACTCATCTTCTCCACTTCTCCCTTCGAAGCCTCCCCTCTTCCAAATTCCTCTATCCATGTCAAGGAAAACTAAGTTTGCAATCTCATTGTCATCCTTAACTTTTCATTCCATATCCAATTGGCTGCCATGTCTTATCAGTTCACCTTCTATGACATGTATCCCATTCATCGGCTTCTTCACACTCACACAGTTCCTACCTTAGTCCCTTTCCTGATTACCTCTAACATGGAAAACTGCAGCAGTCTTCTGTCCAGACTCTAGACTTATCATCTCCCCTCTCCAAATACATTTTCTCCAGGGCTACCAAAAAAATCTTGCTAAAGCACTGGTGTAACAACATCGCTCCTTTGCTCAAGAATCATTAGTGATTCCTTACTGCCCTAAAGATTTGACATTTAAAGTTCCTTACAGTTTGTCTTCAGCCTGCCTTCCCATACTACTAGTCCATACCACTCCCCTGTCCCAATCTCCCCTCCAGCCAAAGAGCCTGCTTACCCTTCTCCTCACTCAGCATTTCATGAGGTGGTACAGTACAGTGGCTAGACAGCTGGATACACAGTTAGGAAGACCTGGGCTCCAATACTGTCTCTACTTCTTTGTGCCTGTGTGACCTTGGGCTATTCCAACTCTGAATATGTGATTCCCCAGCTCTGTGCCTTTTATGAGCTCAAACGTGTTTCCTTTTTACCTTTCTTTCAGTTGCTATTTCAAGCCTTTTCTGATGCCCCTCATTGTTAGTGTGCTCTCCCTCCTCAAACGCTACTTTATTTGCTTATCTGTTTAAATATGGTATTCCCTGAGTAGAAGGTAAGCTCTGTGAAGGCAGGTACTTAGGGACCCATTTTTTGGATTCTGTTTTTCAATCCCCAGGGTCCGGCATGAGGCCTTGTACCTAGAGGTAATTTAGTGAGTGCTTGTTGAGTTGAATTGAATTCTCTGTTTTGGGGTTTTTTCACTTTCTAAGGACAGCTGGTCTGTACTCTTCCATCTTCTTCAGAAGGTGATTTATAATTTTCTTCCTTGCACGTGAGCTTCTAGGACAGCAAAATAACTGACTCTTTTTGGACCAGACCTGTGGTTTCTTTTGTATAGGGAACATCTGGTGAGGAAAGTCCTCAACCAAGGCAGACAGGCCACTTCTCTGCACTGTACAGAGTGGCCTGGGAACTGGCTAGTAGCAGTTGCTAAAGGCTGCCCTAGGAAACGTGGACATGTATTGCCTTAAGAGGCAGATGGCTGGAGAGCTTTTGTTAATGTGAGAGAATTTTAAATTTGTAAATAATCTGGGAGATCATCCAGCAGAATCTCGAACCCAGGGCTTCTGACTCCCAGGCTAGGCCTCCTTCCACTACACCAAGTTACTTCCCAGAACCCAAAGAAAGGAGACAGAGCTCACTCTTCCATGTTCTTTGTCCTGCCCCGCCTCATCTCTCCAGCTGCCCCCAAGTTCTCCCATTATTTGCCTTTATTTTATGGGAGCCAGAGGACTTTCAGTATTAAAAAATAGGACAGTTGGGTCAATCATTTGGCACAAGGGCCTTTCCTGTGCTATGAGACCCTAATGTGCCACTATCCATCCATTCCTGAGATTTTTAACGTTGTTCTTACAGCCCTCACTGCCCCCTGTAATATTATTTTGCCTTGCCTAACCCTGAGTTTTCAAAGAACAAATTGACATCCTAAGTTAGGGTATGTCTGTTGCACGTCTAAATCCTCATTTCAGAGTTGAAATATTTTTTTTAAACTGGACCTGTGACATCATCACTGTGGGGAGTTTCTTCTACCAGTGGAGAATGGCATCATCTCTTCCCTGTAGAGCCCTGCGAGTTCCCAAGTCTTCACCACTCTAAGGCCAGCTCTCCGCCCACAGTGCCAGTGAGCTACACACATAAAAAGCAAAGAGCAAATAAACTTTCCTACTCACTTCCATCCAGCCAGCCCACCTGGAACATTTATATTTCATAAACTCATCACAGCTGGATTATGATTCTCCCTCCTTCCTCCCTTTTAGGAATTGGATATTGCCCTTGGTTAAAAGGTGGGAGAAACATGTAGAAACAATGTTTGATTTGGAAGATCTTAAATTGCTAAGGACTCTGCAAAATAATAATAGCTAACATTCATAAAGGTTTGCAAAACATCTTAAATATACGATTTCATTTAATGCTCACAACCACCTTGGGAGGTGGGTGCTAGTAGCATACCCATTTTACAGATGAGAAAACGGGAGTCTAAAAAAAGTGGTGACTTGCCCAGGGTCACAAACCAGCAGGCCTGAGGATTCTGGTTCAGGTCCTTCCTTGGCCTTCAAGTCTTATAGATCTAGCCATGAGGTCACAAAGCAGCAAAAGACTCTTAGTTTAGATCATAGGGCCCAGGGTCCAAAGGGAGGCCAAAGACCATTTAGTAGCCCAGCCCCCTCATTTAAAAGATGAAGCTGCCCACGATAAGAGGATTTAAGTGACCTGCCTAAAGTCACTTAGATAATTGGTAACTCAGGTAGCCTTTGAATGCAGGACCCCTCACTGACTCCAGGTCCAGTGTTCCTTCCACAGTTATGGTCTGAGACCATTAAGGGAGGGATGGGGGAAGTGTTCACATAAGCTATGGAGGAAGAGAAATGAAGGAGGATGAAGGCCAATGGAATGGAATGGAAAGAAGCAGGAGTGGGGAAAGACCTCACAAGGTCCGTATCTACTGATTTGTTCCTAGAAGTTGAATTCGACTATTTTTTTTTTCACACAGAGAGGTATTAAAGAATTATTCTGCAGCAGATTTTTGCCCCATTTCTTCAGAGTTCTTTAGAATCCTTCTTAACCACGTCCTAGAAGTTTTTCCATCAGCAACTTAAATAGCCAAGGGAGTAAAAACTGCCCCCAATTTTTATTTCCTCACGGGAGTCGGAAGAGATAATAAGGAGAGGCCTCCGGAAAATACTTCACTTTTTCTGCTCTGTTTTAAAGGCATAATTTGCAAGACGCCCTGGATTAGCCTGAGGACAGAGCTCAAAGATAATGCAGGACAGTCAATGCAGAGGCTGGCCAGTGATTTCGTAACACAAGATGGCATAAAGACCATTCCCACGTCACCGGATAACAGACAAAATATTTACTAGAATACTTACTTGTCTGTAAAGCACTCTCAGCGATATCCCGAAGAACGGAGCTTTAGCCACAAAGTAGCACAGTATTTGTTATGCAGGCGAATGCAACCTGTATGTCCGTGATGGTGCGGGGTGCACCCCACCTGGGTGATTTCTCTACGGGGGGTCGTTCGGTCAGAGAGGAGTAGGATGGGAATTCCCTTCTCCCCTCCCCCAAATGGGCCAGGGAATCAGTGTCCCCGCTTCTTCCCTCGGAGCAGAAGCCCAGGAAGGATGGATGCACTCTCTTCCCCCAGGCGTAGCGGCAGCGGCGGAGGCTGGAGGTCTAGCTGCATCTCCTTCCTCCTCTTTTTCTGCCTCCTCCTCCTCCGCTGCTGCTTCTCAGGCTCCTCCCCCGGGCACTCTGCCTCCCGGTGGGTGCACCTGGCCGGCTGGGGCCTACCGCCCGCTGGTAGCCAGGTGGCCGCTTGGCCTGGCTCTGCGGTGTCTTTGCTCCTTCCCCTTCCTCTGGCCAGATTGCAGCGTGCGGAGGGGAGGAGGGTCAGAGGCGGAGCAGGGAGAGCTGGAGCGGCAGGGAGGTCGGGGATGTAAAGGGAGATGGAGGTGGGCAGGGGAAGAAGGGGGGCCGCGCTCCTCCACGCAGCAGCGGGGCTGCGCAGCCCACAGGGACGGCGGCCGCTGCGCTGGACGAGGCTGTGCGTGGCAGAGGGAGGGAGAGGGGGACCGACCGTGGGTCCGTCCTCAGCAGGCGAGGCAAGGAGAAGCAGCGCTGGCTGGGGCAGAGACCTACGCAGAGCAGCTTGGATCTCCCATCTAAAGCCCGTGCAGCCCACAAGGCTCCCGGGCCCAAGGAGGGGGAACCCTGGGTCCCTTGGAAAGCTGCGCTTTCTTCTGCCCTGCTTGGCTCTCAGTGACGTGTGGTTTCTCCTTACAGTCTTGCCTTGATTGTTTTTTATAATTCTCACCTTCTCAACCTTTTTCTCGAGTTTATAATTAAACCATCACCCTGCACCCCTCAGGCTTACCTCATCCCACCCTCCCAACTCCAACCCCGGCCTGCATTTTGCCCTATTGCCTCTTCCTAGCTAATGGTCAAGAGCATTCCTTTTACAAACCGCACATTCCGACCCCTGCTAGGCCAGGGGTTCCCAAAGCTGGCAGCCCGACTTCGAGTAGCATCCCTGCTATGGACCTTGACTCCAGCTTTCCTGTGAGCGCTTTGATCTTGAGATAATCAGCTAATTTGCTGATTTCCCCTTCAGAGTTGCCTAACGATCTACCTACTAGGAAGCCTCCAGACAGAACAGAGATTAATTCTCCAACAAGAATCTTTCAGTACTTCCTGGATTTGGTTCTTTTCTTTGTATTCATCCCATTGTATTTAAGGGATCAGCCTTTTAAAAATCTTTTCTCCAGGTCGTTTATTAACCAGGAATACGAAAAAGAATCTTTTTTTGATATCTCAGGCATTTATTTCACTTTTTACCCTGGTGACCACGTGCGGATTAACCATTACAAATGGCCCATTATTACCCCCCCTCACTTGGAAGCCCTGGTGGTCAGACAATAAGGTTGAAAAGACCTTTCTTTAAATCCTGCCACTTAGAAATTCCAAGAAAAGGCCACCACCTTTGTTAGCTCTCTTGAGGATTCATTAAAAGCAACTTTAATTTTTGTTAAATTTAGTGGATTTTGGTTGTTGATGCAGTTATAAGCATGAAAAAAAAACCCAAGCTATGTGGCTTTTAAAATTATTTTCATCCCAACCACTAAATATTCTGATGTAACAGACTAAAAATGTGGTCTTTAGGATATATTTCTAATTGTATAATATATGCGTGAGTATACACATGTATTTATGTATATCTTTAGCTGTATCTTCATGTGTTGGACTATCCAGAGATATTCCACGAATATGTAAATCAATTTATCTTGGAAGAGAAATCAGTGATTTTTTAGAGGGATAATCTGTTGGTTTTTTGTTTTTAATGTGAGAAATCTTAAAATAAATGCATCATAAGAGTAAATCCCACTTAGCCAAAGGGGTTTCCAAAAACATTTGGGATGTTGATAATGTTTTTTGGAGAAAATGGGGTAGGCTCAAGGATTATTTAGCTTCATTTCCATTTATTTTAATCCAAAAAATTGGGAGAATTTTTGCAAGATTTAATTCTTTCTGTTCTTTTCATAGTAACTGCTCTTTTAAATACCATCGCAAATTATTTAGAGTTTTGTAGTGTAAAAGGGAAGAATGTTGCAAGATCCTTCCAGGTCATGTCTAAGGTATTTTCTCAGAAGAAGCCTTAACATTTTCAAGGTACAGAATGGCAATTGATTGTGCTAAAGTATATAATATTCATTTACTCTATGGTGCCTATAGGACCTGGGCATGCCAACTTGAAAGAATCCCTGACGTCATCAGGGTGGTTACCATCTCCACTGCTACAGATCAAAATCCATACATACCTTTTAATCCTTTTTGATTCTTTTTTGTATTTTCCCCTAGATCTTCAAGTAGGTGCCATCTGGCACATTGGAAGCCTTTCTCTTCTAAGATTTTAGTCACTCACACTCACTCAACAAGTATTATTATTAAATGCTTGCTATGTGTCAGGCACTGTGATAAAGTACTGGAAATACAAAGAAAATTCAAAAGCAGTCGCCCTTCTCAAGGAGTTCCCAGTCTAATGCCGAGGCAACATGTAAATCTCTAGGGATTTACAAGATACAGAGGAAGTACACAGAGGTGATTTAACAGAGGGAAACTTTAGTAACTGGAGGAGGGAAGAAGAGACCATGAACAGCTTACTGTTTAAGTTGAGATGTGAGCTGAATCTTGAAGAAGGCAGGGAAATTAAGAGGCAGATGTAAAGGGCATAGACTTCTGGATTTAGGAAACATTCAGAGCAAAGGCACAGAGATGGAAGGTGAAAAATTGTGTTGGGGGAACTAAAAAGCATTGGTCTCAAATCCCTAATGCCTTGCTTGGTTTTTCTATTTTCAGTCTCATTTTGATAGTTGACTTCTCCCTCTCCCCTTTTTTGGTCACGTATATCTCCCTTAATGTTTTTAATTCCAAATCTGTGTTAATATCTTCTTTGGTAGAAAATTTGTACCTGAGAAAATTGTAATGGTGAGATTTGAGTCTATATTTTTTGCCATCAAGCCACATTTTATACCAATATTCTCCCAGTGATGCTATATGAACTAAATATTAGAAGAACACAATCTCAGAAGAATTCTGTTATTACCAGTGACCAAAAAGGCAATGAAAAGATGTGTGGAAGGTGGCAGTGACTGCAATGTATAAGCAATGACGACTTGTGTACAAAAATATGACACAAATATCATTTTAATGAGGAGCAATCTTTAGGAAGAGGCAGCTAGGTGGCACAGTGGAAAAGACACAGCCTGGAGTCAGGAAGACCTGAATTCAAATTTGACCTTAGACCAGTGGTTCTCAACCTTCCTAATGCTGCGACCCTTTAATACTCATATGTGGGCGGACCCGCCTGGAGACGGATAGAGGAGTGGTGTCTCGGTTCCTAAGACCATCAGAAATATGTGTTTTCCGATGGTCTTAGGCAACCCCCAAAGGGGTCACAACCCTCAGGATGAGAACCGCTGCCTTAGACACTTAGTAGCTGTGTGAACCTGGGCAAGTCACTTAACCTTGTTGGCTTTAGTTTCTTCATCTGTAAAATGAGCTGAAGAAGAAAATGACAAACCATTCAGTATTTCTGCCAAGAAAATCCAAAAAAAGGTCACAAAGAGCCAGACAAGACTGAAAATGACTAAACAAAACAACAAAAATCTTTAGGAAACCAATGTATTTCTCATTATGGGCAACTGATTGGTTATCTCTTGGTCTTATGAGACCAGCCTAACTTTTTTGACCATACATTTCTTTTATGATGTATTTTACAGTGATTCTCTTACATAATTAATTGTTGATAATGTGTCACTGTGTGCTCATGTCCATCCAAAGAGGCCATATTGTCCATTGAGTGATCCTCAACCTGAATTCTTTGAAGGCTTGAATGTCCCATATCTCATAACCATGCAACGTCATTGGTATTATACCTGTGTTTGTGGCACTGTTATCTACAGAATACTAAAAGAATCAGAGGAAAGCATCCAGCATGTTGGTCAGATTCCTAGCAACGACAACATGGACAAGAATTGCATGTGATGTGAAGGCATGGAAGGATTTGGATCTACACCAGTATAGGGGGTACTCACATGGGCAAGATCACAGATTCACCAAAATGTTGAGATATCTTTTATCAGTATTTCAGAAAAGTTCTTAAATCTATTTAATGCCATTTTGGCCACTTTGTAATGAGTGAGTTAAGGTCCCAAATGATATTTGTCTCACTAATGAGTTCTTTTAACTTAATTTCACTGGAATCAAAAGAATCAGTTATAGTTTCATAATCTGATATTTAAGCATATGATAAACATTTTCCTAAGTTAGGAATGTCTAGAGGCATACAGGTGTTAGAGAACCACCATTTTGGAAAGAATACTACCGTAAGGTTGAATGGTTTTGTTTTTACTGGTTAGTCTATAACTAGGAAATATGTGGGGCTTTTGAGCAAGAGAGATAGCCACTTCCTACCATCTCCCATGTAAGTGAAGGCAAGCCTTGTGGTTGTCCTTCTTTACTTGTCCTCATCAGCTTTGACTCATGTTCCCCAATGCCAACTGATGGGTTAATGTGTCAAGTTGGCATCAGATGTCAACCAGTTATTTTGCACCGGTCCCCTTCTGAACCAACCAGTATGGTTTTCTGAAGTCTGTTGCTCTTCACAAAAACCCTGTGAGAATAGATATGATATAATCCTATTTTACAGATAAGGAAATTGAGGCTTAGAGAGTGACTTCCTTGAGGTCATCTAGCTAGCAAGGGTCAGAAGTGGGACTTGAACAGCTTTGCCCTCCATTTTCGGGTATATCCCACTGCTTCTTCAGTCCCAGGAGGTTCTGGACTGTGCAGTATAGAATGCTGGACTGGGAATCAGTGGATGAAGGTTTGAATTAAAGCTGTGCTGTGTACTACCCTATCAGCTTGGGGAAGTCATTTATCCTTGGTTAGCCTGCTTCCTGCTCTATGAAATGAGAATTAAGCTTGATGACCGGTGAGGTAGGTGCTGCCTTCATCATGGATGTAACCACGTCCTTTGGGCTGAGAGCTAGTTAGGGGCCAAGGGAGACTCTGCTCAGTGAAGGAGAAAGGCTTGCAGGAGAAGTAGACAGAGCCCTGAGAGAGGAATATGTAGACTATCGGCCCCTGGGTCTGAGCCCTCAGCTCCTCTGACCTTCAACAAGGTCCTTAACTCCTATTTTCTTCCATTTCTTCATATGTAAAATAAAAGATGAGTCCCAAGGTCCCCTCTAGCTCTAAGATTCTAAACACTGTAGCAATAATACAATAAATTAAAATAATTCGTGAACTAAAAGGGAGTTCTAGCACAGTGAATAGAACACCGGCCCTGGAATCAGGATGACCTGAGTTCAAATTTGACCTCAGACACAACACAAAACTATCCGTGTGACCTTGGGCAAGTCACTTAACCCCAATTTGCTCTGCCTTCCTCCCTCCAAAAAGCAAAAAAAATGTAAAAGGGAGTTCTAGGTCTCTTAAAGTTTTAATGTTTTTCTTCAGTAACTTTAGGCCCTAAGGAGAGAGACTCTGGCTTCAAGTGCTTCCCCACCCTCTGGTGACAAGTTTGAAAATGCAATAAAGATGCTTAAAATAGTAGGAAAGAGGAAGAATAGAAATGGGGACAGATGGGTAATTGACAGAAGGAATAATCAGCTCCTGACATGATGGAGAATTGACTCTACAGACTCAGAGAAAGAACTCTGTTTTCTTTACAATTTCTTTTTTCTTTTCATGGAATTAGAAACTCTGAAGAAGCATAAATAAGCAAGTTGTACCATGTTAGGAACAAAAAGGTGAAAAGAGGACAGGAGATCCTGAGTTTTATTCCAAATGACTTTGTACCTGCACTGAAAAAGTACTTAGGGGCTAATTTTTAAACGTCCACAAAGCCCTCATGCATGTCAAATAATTTTCAGTCTAGCACTTATCTTTTATTTTGTTTTGTATAAGGGGTCCTAAAAGTCTTAGAGCATTTTAGAACTGCATTATCAGGGCTCAAACACATTCTTTATAATGAAGTTTTACTTTAACATGACAAAAAAGTTGATTTTATATCACTTCTTTGCAAGGTTTTCGTTTTTCTTTTTCTTTTTCTTTTTTCTTTTTTCTTTTTTTTTTAACACATATTACTAACTTAAATGTGCTGATTTCTGGAATAACTGAGTCAGCAGAATAGCGCAAGGTCTGTTGTCAATAACTGACAAAAACCCAAAACAACTCTCACTGGCTTTAAATGGCCTGACTCAACAACAGGAGCAACTGAACATAAACCTTTAACCTTACACGCTGCTAAAAGAATCAAAGGGAATTTAGGAGGGGAGTCTTACTTGGAGAGAAGAACTTATGGGCCAGAGCAAGAGCCATTTAGCCCTCTGGAATCCTAGACAATGGCAAAGTAGGTGGTTCTTTATTTGATCCAGTTCCACTTGGAACATACATCTTAGAACACATTTAGGTCAAATAGAACTAGTTGTTGGGTGTGGGAATGCACTGAATCCACTCAGCAGGAATTTATTAAGTGCCTAATATATGCCTGTTACTGTGTTAGGTGCTACAAAGACAAAAATGAAACAGCCCCTTCCCTCCAGGGGGATATTGCATTCTAATGGGGGACCACTATGCTCCTGTATAGGTGTATGCAAAACATGTAACGAGAAGATACAGGTTGACCTTGGAAGGAAGGCACTGATAGCTGGAGGGACTGGGAAACACCTCCTGCTGAAGGTAGTGCTTGAGTTCAGACTTGCATTTGATATTTGATCCTGGAGGGAATATCCTTTGGGCTAGAACCCCTAGAGTTGATTGAGTAGTGCAGTGATACAGTCAGTTCTTTGCTCTAAGGAAATCACCTTGGTGGCTTGCAGTTGGGAAGTCTGTAGGCAGGGAGACGTGATAAAGACCTGGACAAAGGTGGTTAACTATGTGAGTGCAGAGATGCAAGAAATGTTGGGGAGGTTGAAACAAGATTTGGTGATGGATTGGAGATGTGAGTGAGAGGAGGCCAGAATGACATCAAGGTCATGGACCTGAGTAAATGGCAAGATGGTGGGACCCTCAACAGAAACAGAGAAGATCCAGACAGGTGTGTTTTGGGGTAAAGAGAATGAATTTTGTTTTGGCCATGTTTTTGACATGGGTTTGAGATACTTGTGGGGTGTCTAGTTAGAAATGTCCAGGAGGCTATGGGCAGCCAAGCTCAGGGGACCCCTGCCCTTCTGTGGCAGAGGTGAGAGAGTATTAGAGGAGCTTTGCCAACCAGCAGCAGAGCGGAGAAAGAAAAGTTAGGTGGAAAAGAGATACTTGAAAAGAGTTACTTACCAAGAGGTTCACAATCTTAAACAAGACAGGACTCCAGAATGGTGGAAAACAGAGTCAATTTTATTTAGCTAAGAGTCCAGTATATATAGTGAAAACCTGCGTAGTCATCATAAGCCACTATCTTTGGGATTACACCATTGCCCTAGTTCCCATTTGCCTCATACATGAGGGTGGTATACCCTATCCTGGTTATCAGAGTGCAAGTACTGGGCAAGATGTTCCAAACCTTCCTAAACCTCCCTAGAACAGGATGGAGTTATCCCAAGGTTTCTAGTTAGTACTACATTGCAACAGTATGATATTTTTCCCTGAAAACACTGCATGTGTCCTTGTTCCCAGGCCAGGAGCACATACCACACTTCTCAGGAGAATGTGATGCTCATGCCTGTGAGCCTTTCTGGGGGGTGGGGAACTGATCCGGGCCTGTGTAAGAGGTGGGATACTAGCAATTAAGAGATAAAGGTGAAGATAGAGCATTCCAGGCTCATAAGAAAGATGATGGACTCTACAAGGGCATAGAGAAGACAGATGGAATGTTGTGGGTGAACAACAGGAAGAAGGTCAATTTGGCTGAGTGTGTGAAAGGATATGAAGTATAATTATCCAGAAAAGGCAGGATAGAACCAGAGAGGATTCAAATGCCAAGCAGAGGATTTTATCCTATCATTTTGTCTAGCAAAATGTACCCCTGGACCTTCTTTAGTAGGGGGCGACACTGTTACACTTGTGGTGTAGGGGTTTCGGTCTGGAGGCTCTATGGAGGATGGATTAGTTCAGGAGAGTCTTGAGGCATGGGTAGAAGCTTATATCAATATTCCAGGTGAAAGAGGATTGGGGCCTGAGTAAAGGTGGTGGCTGATGAATGGATAAGAGATGATATTTGTAAACATGATTGTGAAGGTAGAATCAATAAGACTTGGCAATTGAATGTATGTATGAGGGAAGGGAGACTGAAGAGTCAAGGACAACTGAGACTGTGCCTCTGGGTACCTAGAAGAATGCTGGTGTCTTTGACAAAATCAGAAAAATTAGGAAGAGGGTTATGTTTTGGGAGAAAGAATATGAGTTTATTCTATATGGAAATAAGGAATTTAGTTTATGTGTTGTTTTCCCCCACTAAACTGTGAGTTACTTGGGAGAGGAGACTTTTTGCCTTTCCTTGTATCTGCAGTGCTTAACACAATACTTGGCACATTGTGGTCACTTACACACTTGTTGGACATGTACAATAGGGGACATGCAGTTGTAAATGTACATAATTCACTTTGTTTCAGTACAGTTTAGTTCAAATTGCAATTCAATTTAATGAGCACTTACTGAATTCCAGCTATATTCTAGTGCTGAGCATACAAAATGCAAATTAAGAATTCCCTATCCTCAAGGTTATTACATTCAACAAGGGAGGATACATGAGGCAGTTATGTGGCAAAGTATAGAGAGTGCTGGGCCTGGAATCAGGAAGACTTTTTTTTCCCAATGAAGATCTTCTGATCTTAGGCACTTATTAGCTGTGTGAGCCTGGGCAAGTCACTCAACCCTGTTTGCCTCAGTTTCCTCATCTGTAAAATGAACTGGAGAACGAAATGGGAAACCACTTCTTTGCCAAGAGAAACCCAAAAGGGACTGAACAAGACAAGTATGATTCCTACTTTCTTAAGTACCATATTTAGGGCCATGATCGTAGAGGCCAAATGTGGTAGATTGACTGTAATAAATGGTGAAGAGAATTTATTATAGAAATCTTTACAGATCTTTTGAAATTTTTTCTGTTTGTACTATTTAAGTTGGGGTGACTTTTCTTCTTTGGGTCTTTCCACCAAACTTTCCATTTTGATGTATGTGATGCTGAAGTGAGCATTACCAAGGTTTCTATAAATTTCTTTTTTTTTCCCTTCCACTGCTCCTAGCAGCCTCCACTGCTTTCCTGCTACTCCACCACCATGAGGTGATGCTATTCACTGTTTTCCACCGTCTTCTTCCATAAGATCTTGCAAATGATTGGTAATCAGCTAGTTAATCAGTAAACATTTATAAACTGTCTTCTATGTGTCATATACTGTTCTAGTCACTGGGGATACAAAGACAAAATGAAACAGTTTCTAGCCTCAAAGAACTTACTTTCTGTTATGATAAATAATAGGTGCATATGAGTATAAACAGGGAAGGCCTAATGTAGAAGGTGATTTTTGATCTGAGCTTTGAAAAAAAAACCCTAGGAATTCTAAGAGGGAGGAATGAGGGAAGGGAAGGGAAGGGAAGGGAAGGGAAGGGAAGAAGAAAGGGGGAAAGGGATGGTATAAAAGAAGGAAAGAAGGAAAGAGTGGAAGGATGTAGAGACTGGAGAACAAATGTTGTATGTGGGGAACAACAAGAAGACCAGTTTGACTAGAGTTTTGGGTGTTTGGTTAATGTATGATATATCTGGAAAGGCAGTTTGGGAAAAAGTTGTGAAGCACTTTAAATGTCAAACAAGTTTATATTTGATCCCATAAGTATTAAAGAGTAACTGGAGTTTACTGATTCTGGAAATGACTTGATCACATTTCTACTTTAGAAACACTCCTTCAGCAACTCTGTGGAGGATAGATTGGAAGGGGAGAGATGGTGACCACAGAATAAAAGGCAGTCATTGGGAAGTAAGAGTGACAAAAAAGAGGATCGAGAAAACACTAAAATATACAAATTTGTACAATCGATGTCACCTATATTATTTGATGTTTGTCATATTCAGTTTCTTGACTTTCTTTTTGAAGAAAATATTCCTGGTGTATAGGTAGACTTCTGTTGAGCCTGAAGGCTCCAACTTCTCTTATTTTTTTTTTACCCATGAATCATATATTCTTACATTTTTGTGTCATTCTCCTCTGGCCTTTATACTGAAGTGACTGAATATTATGCTATATTAAGTATTTGTTGATTTAATTTGGAGGCTTTTATCAACTTTACTGAATTTCTCTAACCCTTACTCTCTAACAGATGTCATTGCAAAAGCCACCATTATTTTCATAGGTCTTCTTGTAAATGCCTATCATGATGACAGCATTACAAGATGACTAAATGTCCCGTGAAATGATGTTTCATGTTACCCTTGAATGCATCACAAAACCAACTCCACCAACTCCTTTATTTGCCTTTCCTGAGCAAATTGTGAATTATCTTTAACTGCAACCTTTTTTTTATTTGTCTTTTGGTTTTATTTCCATTAAGAGCATTTAAGTTGATGTGATTCAGTTCTTCTCATGTAGGAATTCTCAACGTTTTTTGTGTCATGAACCCTTTTGGCAGTTTTGCAAAGCCTATGAATTCCTTCTCAGAATCTAATTTTTAAAGGCACAAAATAAAATATATAGGATTACGAAAGAAACCAATAATATTGGAAATAAGAGAAATGATTATTTCTCTATTATATTAATAATCAATTATTGATTGAGATTAATAATTTCCCTTCTTTATTTCCTCATTCAGAAATTAGCCCCTTGTAGGTTATTCAGCCAGCATCTGAAGAGCATTGCTGATAGATGAGATTGCCCAAATCCTTGGGGTATATGTTTTTTGATCTCTGGTGGGATTTTACCCAACTAGGAGACCTTACAAATGGAATCCAGTCTGAGATCTTGCCCCTAGGAAATAAACTCTTGTCTGTCCTTAGAACTTTCAATTAGAATTTATGGTGATCTAGCTTATAAAGGGAAAAACCAACCAGTGAGGTCTGGGTAGAGATGGATTCTTTTGCCCAGATTGCTGAAGGCAGCTAAGTCTTATGATTAGGTCACAATCTCTGCAGGAGGCTCTCAAGACTTTTTGCCCAACTCCTCATTAACATGTCCAACTCATTGATTGTTTACCAATAGAAGTTGATTTCTACCCTCAGGTACACCCCCTTTTCTAAAGGTGTTTTGAACATTCAGAGGCCTCCAAGATTTGTCTTTGATTTACAAGAGAAATGACCATCCCTTTATTATTTATTTCCTAGCCATAATGGATAAAATGATTAATTCCTCAGGAATCATGTCTCTTGGACTTTTCAGAATATAGTTATCAAAATATATTTTTTACAAAGTTTCCAGATCGCAGTTTAAGGGCCTCTTCTCTAGTGGTATGTCAACTCACTGGTCATGGAACAAGGACCATATTTAGAGTAACAATAGCTAAGTTAACATTCATAGATAATAAAAAAATGATAGGATTCTCAGCATCCTGTGACCCCTTTTCAATTACTCCTCTGCCATTATTGCAGAAGAAGGGGACCACATGTGACCAAGGGCCATTTGGTATCTTTCTTCGATTCCTGGTTGCCACGGCCAAGGAATTCACCTCCAAGTAGCTAGTCAAACCAGTGATGAATTTTTCTATACTTAGCTAGGATAGCGCTCAAAACACAGTTATAGTTCATACTTGAAGCTTTTCCATCACAGGAAAATCTGCCAGAATTTTTGCCTGGGAAAAACCCGGGCTAGGGCCATGTCATGATGAATCACCAGAATAGGACTTTGTGGTCTTTTCCATAAATGTAATCAAAAATTCATTTGGATTCATAAGTGATGCTTTAAAAATGCAGCTATGGAAATGGATGGATGAACAGTTCAGCCTAATAGCCATGAATCAAGTAATTAATATGAATCAAGAGATGATAATTAATCAGACAGAATACTTTCCTCTTAGCTGACCCTGTTGTATAAGAATAGGAGCTTTAAAGAAAGGATGGAATTATGATAGTGGTAAAGGTGAAGGTGCAGGGTGAGTGTGTTCAGAGAGAGAAGAGTTACATTTGTGGATGGTGGTAGTGGAGTGGAGGAAAATAGGCCTGAGTGGAGGGCTGAAGGGAGGGTTCTGGGAGTCATGGAAGCAGAGTATGACGGAGCAGAGTGAGAAGATCAAGAGAAAGGCAGAAGAAGAACTCAGGGAAATACAAGAGGGGGTGGGGAAGAAAGGGCCATGAGAGTGTGCCAAAGACACTCCCCAAGTGACTGAAAAGAATCTCTCACTTGCTGTTCCATGCCATAGACTGCTGATGCCTGTTTTAGTGTTTCATATGACTGGGACTCGGATGAAAATCTTTGTATCACATTTCATTTAGAGGCTCTTTTGGTATCTCCTGGGTCAGATGCTCAGTGACTAACTTTTTTTTTTCCAGGACTGAGGAATGAATTTTGGGGAAGTTTATTGATTCTTTAAGGCCATTTGATAAAAAAAAAAAATCTCTTTTAGTTAAGGAGGTAAAATAAATCCATTTGAAACAGCCAAAGAATAAGAATACAATTTTGTTTCATCTGTGAGCTGAATTAAGGTCCTAATTACATGCTAACAAGAGCAGGGAAGGTTATAGGTGCCATAATAGGTTCAATACTCTTCTCATAATAGACTTGAGTTTCACAATATTGAGGCTCTTTAGGAATTATAGTATTTACTAATCAAGGGTGCAGAGACAGTGCAGGGGGCAATGGATGGAATCCAGGAATTAGATTCAGGAAGACCTGAATTCAAATTTTGTCTTAGAAATTTACTGACATCATGTCACTCAGTTTCCTCATCTGTAAAGCAAGGGAATGGACTCAAAGGCCACTCAGTTCCCTTCTGGCTCTAATTCTCTGATCATTTGGTTAATAGAGTAATGAAACCTAAGCAATGGTCTAATATAGACACTATGAGAGAGGAATGGACTTCTTTGGGTCATTAGGTGAAGAATTGAACCTGATGACTGTTCAGATCCTTTTTGGATCTAAGGTTTTATGATTCTATGATTTTATGGTATAAAAAGAATAATATGTTTATCTACTTAACAATTAGAGCCATCCTAAATTGGAATGGGATGCATTAGGAAGAGGTGGATTTCTCCCATATTTAAGGACGTTAAGCAAAGACTGGCTGACTACTTGTCCAGGATGTTGCAAAGCAACTTTCTATTCAGACTCAACTTGGAAAAGAAGACCTCTTCCAGCTATGAGAGTCTGTCATTCTGTGATAACATGGGCCGTGAACTGTACTAAGTGCTTTACGAATGTTATATCATGTGATCCTCACAACCCTGTGAGGCAAGGTGCTGTTACTGTCTCCATTTTACGATAAGAAAACTGAGCAGAGGTTAAGTGACTTGCCCAGGGTCACTAAGCTAGTAAGTGTCCAAGACTAGATTTGAACTCAGGATGATGAGTCAGGAGGCACCATGTAGCTGTCCCTTAGGCCTAATCTAGGAGGTGGCTTGAACTGGGCTTAGAAGGACCCTAGGGATCCTCTAAGGCAGAGGTGAGGAAGGGAGTGCATTCCAAGTAGGGGAGTATATAGCAGGTAGAAAGGCATAGGAAGTAGAGAATGGAATGGGAATGTGATGTTTAGTATAGAGAACAGCAAGGAGGCCAATTTGGCTGGAACAAAAGTTCACCAAGGGGAGGGTTGTGTAATAAGTCTGGGAAGGGATTTAGATACCAAAAGAGCAGTTTGTGTTTTATCTTAGAAGCAACAGGAAACTAATGAGTGAGCAGGGGAATGAGAAGGTCAAACCTTTGGCAGTCTGCTTGAATGGATTACAGAAGAGAGACACCTGAGGCAGAGAGACCAATTAGGAGGCTCATGTAATAGGTGAAAAGAGATGACACCTGAATGAGGGCCATAGCCAGATGAGTAGAGAGAAGCTGATGAATGTGAGAGATATGGAAACAGAGACCACAGGACACGGCAATTCACTGGACATGGACTGTGAGTGAAAGTGAAGAGTGGAGAATAACTCTGAGCTCGTGAGCCTGGTGAGCTGTGTCTGACAATATCTGCCTCGTTGACTCCTACAGGCCACTACCCCTCTGACAAGGGGCAGGAGGTGTCCCTCATTCACCATGAGCCCTGTGAAGGCTCTGATCATTGCACTGATCAGGGTGAGATCGATTCTGTTTTAGTAGAAAGGAAATGACCAGCAAGTCTTTCCCAATCAGTTGTTTATATACAGTCAGACTGCTGACTTATTATTATTGTTATTTTAGGTTATACATGTACAATCATAGTAAGCATATTCCCACATTAGTTATGTTGTAAAAGAAGAAACTGAAGAAAAGGGAAAAACCACGAGAAAGAAAAAACAGAACAAAACAAAAAGGGTGAAAATCGTAAATCGTATGCTTCAATCTGCATTCAGACCCCATAGTTACACTGATTTACTATTGGCACAAAGACCAGAAGCAATATCAAACCATCGAACTATTCACCTAGCCATCTTTCCTGCTGCCCCACTAAGGCCTCACACATGTCTGCATTCTCCTCACCAAAGTTCTCTCTGGTCCCAACCCCCAGAGAGGATATCCTTCCATTAGAAATTCACTTCTTTGAGGGCTGAGATAATCTCATGTTGTATGTTTGTATCTCCAGTTCTTAGAGAACAGTGCCTGGCACTCAGTAAGTACTTAATAAATGCTATTTCATTCATTCATTCATTCAGAAGCTCACGTGGCTTTCTCCAACTCAATGTATCTGTTTGTTTGTTTGTTTGTGTTTGTATTGGTAGCTTTGCCAGGAAGACAGGTTCTCTCTGCGAATTTTTGCAAGGAAATCAGGTTTATGCAGTATAAGGAGTAGGAATATCAAATCAACTGATAGAAAGGCTGTCCCCCATGCTAAGAAGGCTGTTCCCTCATTTCTGCCTCTTGGAATCCCCAGGTCCATTCCAGGTTCACAGAATGCACTTAACTCCAACGCAAGGTGTTTCTTGTTGGCCTCTGTTGTTACTTAACAACTCTTGTGAATTCTATAGTATTTCTGTCTATTCCTTATGCACTGGAGCATTGATCTTGGGTCTGGTGGTACAGAGGGATGCCTGATCCAGGTGGGGAAAAGTGAGACTATGGTAACAGGGCAGGATAACTCAGGGGGATGATTGGACAGGTGGCTGATATGTGAAGGGAAGCTTGGTCTGGGGACCAGCTGGAAATAAAGGCCAAATAGAGGAATTCCTTGCCATTCTGCTTTTGTTGGTTGACATTGCTTTTTTTGCATGAATGGATATTTCTAAGAGTTACAGCAAAATTTAAAAGAAGACAAAGATATCTTAAATGAACCTCAGATCATTTAATATAAATCCTATATAATATCTTTTTATTGTAGTTTCTCTGAGCCCATCATATATAATAGACCATTGTAAACCAGAAGTGGAAAGAATGTTAGGAATTTTCTAATATAACTTACACCTCCACTCTTTGACCTTCTCCCTACTCCCTCTTCCTCACCAACCACCTTCCCTACTTGGAGAAACCTGTACCCCAAGGCCTGTTTCCCTGTTTGGGTGAGACATTCCAGAACACTGTTTCAAAAGGGGTCCCAGCCTTGCTTCACTTTGCTCACACCTTGATGTATTGGACTTCTCTCTCTTGTCAGCTCTCCTCTTTACGTTTTTTTCCCCCATTAGCAGAGAAGCTCCTTGAATGTAGGGACTGGCTTGTTTGTATCCCTAGTGCTCAGCTCGATGCCTGGCTCTTAGTGTGTGATTACTGAATGCACTGTTTAAATTATCTACATGTATATCTGTGTTTCCATCTGTCTGTCTACCAATGTCATCTTCATTTTATAGATGAGAAAATCTCAAGAAGGTAAGTGTCTTGCCCGAAATCATGCAGGTAACGAAGCGGCAGAGCCGGGAATTTGAACCCAAGTTTTCTGACTCAACAGTCGATAGAGCACTGAGCTTGGAATCAGAAAGAGTCATCTTCATGAGTTCAAATCTTCCCTCCGACCAGCTGTGTGACCCTGGGCTCAACCCTGTTTGCCTCTGGAGAAGGAAATGGCAAACTACTCCAGTATCTTTGCCAGGAAAACCCCAGATGAGGTCATGAAGAATCAGGTACAACTGAATTGGCTGAACAATCCTGACTCCTAGTCTAATATTCTCTTCACTATCCTACACTTTTCTAGCTAGCTCTTGCATTTTAAAAATATTATCCTTTTTTCATTTTTTGAAGAAACATGATTTCCTCTCCATTCCTAGTGCTAAAAAACAAACAAAAGGCAATATATTTGACTTTGTTAATTCCCCCTGAATAAAAACAAACAAGGAAATGTACTTTTACCTAGCATAGCATAAGAAATTTTTGAATAAGAATTGCTTTGTTAATACAGTTTTTGATGACAGCTATATACACAGCTTTCTTTAATGATTTATCATTAAATTAGTGGAACTTTGAATGTACTTCTTTATTATGTGTTTAGCTTTTAGGAACATTAATTTTTTTGTCTTTATTAGGAATCTTTTTTTGGCAAAAGGTTAAACAATTTCTTTAATAAAGTTTGTGTAATCCAGCTAATAAGGAAGTAGGAAAGCACTAAAGAAACAGGTTCATCAGACTTTATTTATCCTGGTTGGATGAGCCAGCTTTATTTTTTTTTTCTTGAAAATTCTGGAGTAAACTGTTCTACTTGCATGATTTGGCACAAGGTCTTAGGGATTTGTCTTTCACCCAGTGTTCACCGAAATGAACACTGAAATCAAAAAGAAGACTTTCTTAGGAAAAAGTTTGCTTTAGAGATGATAAAGGAACCAAACAAATACATGAAGAGATAAGAATTTCTTCTGGCAAGTCTTTAAAACCATACAGATGGTTTCTATCATCATTCTCCGGTTTGCTTTTGCCACTTAACAATAAAGCCAAACATAAAATCAAGCTGATTCAATAAATATTCTTTGGCCAATTGAGGTGGTTTTCATAAAGATGATTGAGAAAAAAACAAACATCTGCTCCATATGTAAATCCCTTTATTTGCTAAATTCTCCTAGTGCTACGGAGAACAAGATACATCTACCAATGGTCCAACAAAAATTTATTAAGCATCTTTTATGTGCTAGAATAGATGATGGAGGTACAAAGGCAAAGAGACAAACAAAAGCCTGTGCCCTCATGAAGCTTATAAACACCATGTACATAAATGTGTACATACAAAATAATGCATCCATATGACACATTTGGGGGGGGCGGTGCTGATATTAACTTTGGCCCTGCAAACTTTGATCTCTCATACTCTAAATGGCTGGTTCCTCCCAGAATCTCCATTTTAAGGAGGGTACCCAGGGCAGGGAGGTCTTCATTCCTCTTTGAGCTGTATTCCTGAACCTGGATTTTCTCTACCATGCCCATCCCAGGGTACCTTCACCCCCCCATCCCTTTTCCCTCCAATTTCCTTTCCCAGTTTTATTTCTTTTCCTTTCTATTAATAAATGCTTATTTTGACCTGACATGAATACAGACTAGATTGAAAAGTTAGGGCATTTCTGGGCTATATTTTGTACTGTGTACTCTGTTAATGCACTGAATTGTAACCAAGTAGTTTTGATGAAAGCAGATCTGGTCATGTCACCCACGTACTGAAAACTCATCAGGGGAGTTCTCAGCAAAACATTTCTAGCCACCATGTACCTGATTAAGGGATCTGCCTATTTCACCGTCTGACACAATCCGCCCAAATCCAGACAAATAAACCAAGAAAGGAGGGTGGGACAGTCAGTCACCTCTGCAGGTGTCCTTTCTTCCCACCCTCTGGCTTGTAACTCCCCAGATTGGTATCTTGAGGGTACATCTGGTGATAGTCTGTTTGGGCAGCGGAGCTATTGTCCTACAGACAATGCCTTAGTAGCAGGCTGCCAAAGTGGGAGGTGAAGCTGCCAGGATTTATTCAGACCCCAAACGCTTTACACTCTTGTTGATCCTCTTAGAAATAAGACACAAATCCAGCCAGTGTCTATGGTAGCGATTTCAGCCTAAGTCTCCTATTATCCAGTTCTTCTTTAACTTGAGTTGCTTGAGCAATAAGACAGGTCATTTTTTAAAAAAGTGAGATCATACATAGAATTCTCCTCTCCCCTTGGTTAAGAGCTTAAATTGCAGTGAATTTTCCTTGATAAATACCAATAAATCACATTTCTCCCCCTATTTAGCAAATCTTATTCAACTAAATCAAGAATTCTTTACTTGTTTTATGTCATGGGCTTTTTTAGATGTCTGATGAAGCCTACGTACCCCATTCCAGAATTATGTTTTAAAAGACTTAAAATAAATTACACATGATTGCAAAGGATGCCCAAAGTGTTGAAATTCAGCTATCAAAATATTTTTTAAAACTCCATGGACCTCTGCAAAGCCTTGGCCTACATTAAGCATATGTGTTGAATTATAATTGTAGGGTAGTTCAAAGCCTGGAACATACATATACAGGAAGTTAATGCCTTGCTGTAGCTTCATTTATATTATTGTTGTTAGTTCTCACATTCTCTCCTCTATTTCGTTTGCTCAGGAAACCCAATGAGTCTTTCAGGGTTCACATAATCATGGGGTCTCTGATTCAGACAAGTTTTTGTTTTTGCTGACAATTGATCTCGACTTCTCCAATTGCTTGTGAATAAGGAAGACTCCTGTGAGCTGCTGGGCAGGGGAGGAGCAGAGTTGCTTTTATCCATGCACCTGGCTGCCCATGTGTCCACACACACACACACACACACACACACACACACACACACACAATTGTGCTGTCTACCTAATGCTTACAAGGTGAAGTTTAAATTCTTTTGACTAGAAGTCAAAGTGACGAGAGAGGATAGGTGTTTCAGAAATCCCAATAGCCAGAGTCCCTGGAAAATAGTCTGGAATGAATTCATGGAATCAAACATTCTTTAAGTCAAGGTAGCAAAGATTTATTGTTATGCCATACAGCGAGCAAGAGTTCTTAGGGAACCTGCAACCTTAGAGAGGGTATATTATAGTTTATATAGAATAACTATAGTGAAACATGTGCCAAATATGCTAACTAGGTGAGTCAGTGTGGGATTAGGAAGGAGTTAAGGAGTGGTCAGTTCTTAAAGGAACATGTACTTTTAATATCTATTGCATAGGTATTTTACCCAGAGTTCACTGGGAAATAGCCCAAGGGGGAGGCGCTACATGGAGGTGTGGTTTTAGGCTTGAAATGTCACTAAGTCAGCTAGTGGTCAGGGCTGACCAAGCTTCTACCTATCATTGTCATGTTTGACAAGATGGATATTGGGAGTGTGTATATGTGTGTGTGTGTGTGTGTTCCAAGCTAATGAGGGATTCAGTATGTATATAATGAGGTAGGGAGTTACTTATAGATAATCTAGTGAAGGATTCATAGGTGCAGCTGACCACTGTATCAGGAAGAGAGATAAGTGTTTTGATAGAGTATGCTGCCCTTGAGCTAGAGAGAAACTGCCTGAGACAGTGTTTTGAGACTAGGGAGATTTGAGGCTAGGAAGAAATGTGATTTTACAAACTGAGGTTCAAGCACAGGTACCCAAGCACCCCATCAAAAGCCCTCTTGAATGCTTATTTCATATTAACCTGTCCATGACCTCTGTGTTCCAATCAGAGTAGAGTACTCTGCCACTCGAACATATCCTGTTCTTTGTGTCTGTTCACAAAGTTACTTGTGCCTGGAATGCCTTCATTCTCCTTCTTCATCCTCTGAATTCCTCCTCATTCAGATCTCACTTTCTCCATGAAGTCTTCCCTCATCTCTCCAGTTGCCATTTCCCCCTTCATGCCCTTCACAGCACTTTCTTTTTAAACCCTCTAATGCATCTATGCCTTGTTGTGTGCTAATAGTTATTTATCGATCTGTGGTCATTGAGTCATTTTCAATCATGTCTGACTCTTTGTGACACAATTTCTCTCAAATTTATCAGCAAGCATTGTCTGTGTGCCAGGCTAGTTTCTGGGGTTACAAAGACAAAAATAAAAAAAATCCCAACCTTGCTCTTGAGAGCTTACATTCTATATATCAGAGAACATGCTCTTTCCACTATACCAAGCTGCTCTGGATGGGAGACTTCATCAAGGCAGAGAAACAACTACAGAATGATTAAATAAAACCTAGGGCACCTAAGTGGTACAGTGTATGCTGGACCTGAAAGTCAGGAAGACTTGAGCTCAAATGTGGCCTCAAACCCTTCCTAGCTGTGTGATTCTGGGCAAGTCATTTATCCCTGTTTGCCTCAGTTTCCTCATCTGTAAAATAAGCTGGAGAAGGAAAGAGCAGACTGCCATATTATCTTTGCCAAGGAAACCCCAAATTGGGTTGTGAAGAGTCAGATAGGACTGAAATGACTGAACAACAAAAGAAGTGGGTTGCTTTTCTAGATGCTTTTCCTTTGCATTGATTCTTTGCATTGAGTAGAGTTTACCATGGTAGACAATCACTTTAGGGAATGAGAAGACAGAGAGGTATCTGACCAACCTTGGACCTCCCTTCTTGGAGCCTCTACTTGAACTGGTTGTTCTGAACTTGAAATATTGTACCATGGGATCACAAGTTTCTTTCTGAATGTTTAATTATAAACTTTTATCTGCAATTATCAGCTTCTTTTTGCATCTATCCCATGTCTCCCTCTCTCCTTGTCCTGGTCCTTATTGTATTAAATATATCTAGATTCAATCCTTTGCCCATAACTTCCCAAATATCTCTAGTCATAATAAGTAGGGAGGAGGAATTAGTTGTGTAAGAATGCTGAATGCTTGATGTTGTACCTCATTGATTGAGAGGACTATGGACCTGATGAATAAATCTGGGAAGCCCCTAGGAAGCTTGCAAACAGCAGTGCAGAAGTATAAGAGTTTTCAACTGAAGTAACCCATCAGCTGCCTCTTATATGTCTTCATTTAAATATCTCATAAATCATGACAAACTCTAAATGCCCCAAACAAAACTGAATCTAGAGGCTTGAGGGCAGCAGTGGATAGAGTACCAGGCCTGTTGTCAGGAAGACTCCTCTTCCTGGGTTCAAATCTGGCTTCAGACCCTTTCTAGCTGTGTGACTCTGGGCAAGTCATTAGACTCTGTTTGCCTTAGTTTCTTCATCTGTCAAATGAACTGGAGAAGGAAATGGCAAACTACTCCAGTATCTTTGCCAAGAAAGCATCTGGGATGGAGTCCCTGGCTCTGACACAGACTAATTGAGTGACACCAGAAGAGTGACTTCTGTCCTCAATGCCCTAGGGCAGTTCCCTATAGCAATAAAGTCACAGGTACATTCCCTGCCCCTTGCCCTTCCCCAAAAGAAAAGAATCAGGACATGAACAGGACACGAAAACCTTCCAACAAAAGGATTCTTTGCCAGGGCATATGCTGAACGGGGCAAACAGTCATTTAGGTGAAGCTCAGAGCCTGTTATCTGGTATTTTTTTGCTGATTTAATTAGGCTGCCCCAATTCTGCTTTCTTCTTCTCTTTGTTCTCCTCCTCTTCCTCATCTGTTCCAGGTCCTAGTCTCTTGTTGCACAAACCAGATGTTCTGTCTCACAGCTCTGGGCGTTCCCCCTGGCTGTCCCCCATGCTTCAACTCTGCCTGCTGACTCCCCTGGTGCCTTTGAGTCCCAGCTAAAATCCTGCCTTCTTCAGGAAGTTCCCTCCAACCCCTCAATTGTGGTGCCTTTCCTCTCTTAAGTATTTCCCATTAAATCCTGTAGGTTGTTTACATGCTTCTTTTTTCTCCAATTAGACCATGAACTCCTTGAAGGCAAGGGACTGTCTTTTGCCCTTCTTTGTATCCCCAGAGCTCAGCACAGTGTTTGACACATAGTTGGCACTTAGCAAATGTCTGTTTGGCTCCTGTTTATTGGACCTGCCCATGACCTCCTGACCCCCCACATTGCTGTCCTTGATGCAGCAATTCCATTTCTGCTGACTCTCTAGTTTGACCTTTGGACATGACCTTGCTCTTCTCCGATGCTTATTCTGATTCCTGGCATCCTAACATCCCAATCTATACAATAGGAAGCTACTCTTCTCCTCAGTAAGTCCTTGGTGCTTATGGCTGATTAGATTAGTTAGTTGGTGCTAATATTGTGGCTTTGATGCCTGTGAAAGATAATTAGATTTTCTTTTTTTTTTTTTATTACTCTAGACCACAATTTAACCTCAGGCCAGCCTAGAGGGAGTATATGGGGCCTTGCCCAGGAGCACTGATGTTCTCTTTCTCTAGTTAATCAGTTAGTTAACAAACATTTGTTCCTTGTCTTCTATGTGCTAAGCACTAAGCACTGGGGAAACTGAAGCAGAAAAAGAAGCAAAAGACAAGCCCTGCCATCAAGGAGGTCCCAATCTAATGGGGGAAACAACCCAAATGTATGAACAAGCTATGTGTACAGGAAAAATAGAAGATAATTAATGGCGGGAAGACACCAGAATTGGGAGTTTGGGGAAGGCTTCTTGTAGAAGGTGTGATTTTATTTGGGGCCTGAAAGAAGCCTGGGAAGCCAGGAGGTGATGATGAGGAGGGAGAGAATTCCAAGCGTGGGGAACAGCCAGAGGAAATACCCAGAGCCAAGAGACGTGTCGTTCATGGACTGACTAGCAAGGGTGGTGTCACTAAATTGCAGAATATATGGCTGGGGATGAAGTGTAAGAAGACTGGAGAGGGGTGTACGTGTGACTGGGGGTAGTGTAGGTTATGAAAGACTCTAAATGCCAAATAGATGGTTTTGTATTTGATCAAGGAGATAATTGGAATTTATTGAGTAGAAGAGTGACGTGGTTGTTTCCGCGCTTTAGGAAAATCACTGGGGCAGCTGAAGGGAGGAAGGATTGGGGCAGGGAGAAACCGGCCTCAGGGAGACCCACAAGGGGCCTAGTGGGAGTGCTTTCTCTCCACAGACTTGCTGACCTTTTACCTCATGGTGCAATGTAACCTGCTCGTCCTGTCCTTGAATGGAGCTGACGGTAACGTGGTCTTGCCTCTGTGGCATCCCTGCATTCCCTCCTGCCTTTCTCCTCATTCTCACTCATTTTCTGACTTAACTGCACTGTTCTTTGCTATACTACTAGCTGTTGTTCATTTGTTTTAGTTGTGTCTGACTCTTCATGAACCCATTTGGGGTTTTCTTGGCAAAGATACTGGAGTGGTTTGCCATTTCCTTCTCCAGCTCATCTTACAGATGAGGAAACTGAGGCAAACAGTGTTAAGCGACTTGCCCAGGGTTACACAGCTAGTAAGTGTCTGAGGCCAGATTTCAGCTCAGGAAGATGAGTCTTTCTGATTCCAAGTTTGATGCTCTATCCACTGCACCAGCTAGTTGCCCTTTTAGAGGAATTGAATTGGCCCTAGGAACAAGAATTCCTACTTATGCCTTTGGACCCATCATGTTGCAAATGCTACACCAGAGGTTCCCAAATTTATTTGGCCTACTGCCCCCTTTAAAAAAAAATTGCTCATTGTATGCCCCCCTTCCCCTCCAGAAATCTACTTTCACTCTTTAACTTAAAAAAAAAATTGCTTCAAAAAAATGTAAAATATTTTTTTAAAATTACGTATCTTGAATTTAATAATTTATTGTAAATTTGTGGGGGTTGTTCCTGCACTGAAATTTTGATGGCACAATATCGTGTCATGTAATTGTGTTCATGCAGATGCATGCTGGACTTCCTGATAATGTGCCACACACTTGCCTACCAACGAGCATTAAGACGTGTTGGCTGACTTGACCGCTGAGTAGTTATAGCTTTCGTTTTGTGTGTTTACAGAAAATAATGGAATCACTACAGCTTTAACTTTGTTACACAACAGATGAGACATGTCCAAACATTTTTTCAAAATTTTCTTCTCTTTTTTTCCTTATGCTTCCAACACCCCCTTTTTTATTCAATGTCCCTAAGTTGTATCTGAGGCTATTACTGCCCCACCCATCATTCCAGTACTCCCCAGGGGGTGGTATCGCCTACTTTGGGAACCAATGTGCTATATACACAGGAGTGTGACTAGTTTAGTGCAGACTTCAACACTATGAGAGCTTAAATTGCATGCCCTACAAATACAGGATGCAAAGTATCATCTTTGTATACAGAAAATTAGTCAGTATTATTTTCATTATTACCCTTCCACACTCACTCCTGACCTTCTGGAGATTTGCAAATTAAAAATCATGCTACTAATTGAAATTCCTGGAAGTTATTGTAGATGAGACAGTTTTTTTTACTAAGTTTTTTAGCTCAGCTTCTTATTAAAACTAAATTCGGGGCAGTTAATTTTATACTAGTGTCCTCAGTCCTAGGAGAGAGAATACTATTTGGCACCAATCCAACTAAAACAAAAGCCAGCATTATTCTTCTAAGAACTTGTGACTTCCAAATTCAATATCTACAAATTCAATTGCCACAAGCACTTATTAAGCCCTTATTGTGTATAAAATAATGAGGTAGGCTTTATGAAAACAGTAAAAATTTTAGTACCTATAGTGCTAAATAATTAACTGCCCCCTATTTATTTTCCATTTTTGATAATCAAAGCTTTTGAATAAGTCCCCTTCCCCCCTACTTCTCCATGCCTGCTTCCACTTCCTCTCTACCTCCTCTCTCCTCAGTTTCAGCAATCTGGCCTCTCTGTTCTCAGGCAGCTGGGATAGGCCAATAGGCCCTGCAGTGGATGAGAGCACAAGCCTTAGAGTCAAGGAAGACCCGAGTTCAAATCAAGCCTTAGATACTTACTAGCTGTGTGGCCTTGGCTAAATAAATCACTTAACCTCCGTTTGCTTCAGTCTTCTTACTTGTAAAATGGGGATCAAATGAGTCAGTATTTGTAAAATGCTCTGTCAACTTTAAAGTGCTGTGTAAGTGCTGGCTATACTTTGAATAAGTCATTTGTTATTGTTGTTCAATCATTTCTGTTGTGTCTGACTCTTTGTGACCCTATTTGGGGTTTTCTTGGCAAAGATACTGGAGTAGCCTGCTAGCTCATTTTCCTTCTCTAGCTCATTTTACAGATGAGGAAATTGAGACAAATGGATCAAGTGACTTGGCCAGGGTCACACAACTAGTAAATATCTGACACCGGATTTGAACCCAACTCTTCCTGACTCCAGGTCCACACTCTATCCACTGTGTCATCGAGCTGCCTAGAACTCTTTTTTGTACAGAAATATTTATAACAGCTCTTTTTGTGGTGGCTTAAGAATTTAAAATTGAGGGGATGCCCATCAGTTGGAGAATGGCTGAACAAGTTGTTGTATATCATTGTAATGACAGACTTGTGTTATAAGAAATGAAGAGCAGGCTGATTTCAGAAAAACCTACATAAATGGATGCAAAGTGAAGTGAGCAGAACCAGGAGAACAGTGCACATAGTTAACAGCTATATTCTATGATGAGTAACTGTGAATGTCTTAACTATCCTCAAGCAATACAATGATCTAAGACAATTCCAAAGGATTCATGATGAAAAATGCTATTCACCTCCAGAGAAAGAATTGAAGGAGCCTGAATGCAGATCAAATCACACTATTTTTCACTTTCTTTATTTTTTTGTGTGCATTTTTTTTCCTTTGGTTCTGTGTCTACTTTCACAACTTGACTAATATGGCACTGTGTTTCTCATGATTTAACATACATAAATCTATCAAATTGCTTACCATTTCAGGGAGGGGGAAGGGAAGGGAAGAAGGGAGAAAATTTGGAAGTCCAAATAAAAAAAAAAGAATGTTAAAAATTATCTTTACATGTTATTGAGGAAAAAATAAAATTTTATTAAAAAAACTATAACAAGCTCTGTTTTGAACATGTCGAGGTGGAGATGTCCTAGGAGGTGGGAGACTGGAGCTTAAAAGGGAAGTAAGTGAGGGCCAAACATGTAGGTTTCTGAGTCATCTCCATAAAGGTGATAATTGAATGTGGAGGCCAGATGTACCAAGAGCACTGCAGAGCTGTGAAGTAACTTCTAGCTTTCTGAGGAAAGCTGGAACTCTGTGTTCTCACTAATTCCACCCTGCCCCTCACGCAGGGCAGGGCATTCATCTCTATCAATAAGGAGAGAGTCCCCTACCAATGGGCTTTGGGACAGGTGTGACAAATGCATAGAAACTAATGAAATCACTGAGACCTAATACAGCAGTGGTTCTCAACCTTCCTAATGCCTCAACCCTTTAATACAGTTCCTCATGTTGCGGTGACCCCCAACCATAAAATTATTTTCGTTGCTACTTCATAACTGTAATTTTGTTACTGTTATGAATCGTAATATAAATATCTGATATGCAGGATATATTTTCATTGTTACAAATTGAACGTAACAGGTTGAGAACCGCTGTAATACAGGGAGAGGAGAGGGGAGGGCCTCAGAGGGACCCTGGGGAACCACAATGAATTGGTGGTGGGACATGCAGATGATGAACCTGCAAAGGAGAAGCATCATTTCTGTTGATGGGAAGAGAACCACAATGGAGAAGTAATAGAAACCCAGAGAAAAGATAGTATCCAAAAGGAGACTGTGGTCAACTGTGTAAAAAGCAGCAGGAGAAAGATTTCTTAAACCTTAGGCTTTTTTTAAAAAATGGGTTTAATCACTATTCCTGAACCTGTCTTCCCCCTTTTGTGTCTTTTCTTCCACTGTTTACTTTGGCAGGATTTCTCTCCCAACCCCAATTTCCCAACTCTCACACTTCATCCATCTGTTTAAGGACCATCCACTATCAAGACTTCCCTAGTCACCTCAAGGTCTCTGCCACTCTGAACTTCTGTAGCATTTTGTAGGGTTATGGAAAAGCCCTTATCCTACTTTATTTATTTGTTTGTTTGTTTGTTTTGGCATGGTGCTTGACTCAGTGGCAGGAGATCTGAGTTCCATTCCTAACTCTGAAACATAACAGCTATGTGACTCTGACCAAGTCATTTAACCTCTCTCTGTCTTTCCTCATGGGCATGTAACTCTGTTCCTGAGCCCATTGGTATGAGACTCTCTTTTCATTAGTTTGGGTCAATGCCCCATACCTGAATGAGAGGCAGGATGGAATTGGCAAGAACAAGATGGAGGAGAATTTTGTGCTCTTTGGACTTTCTTCAGGTTTTTTTTGGTTCTACAGTCTCTTTGGTTGCTTCTGGCTTTTGGCTTCAAGAGAGGATGGATGATGCCAACCCTACTTCAGGTTTCTGAAGGAAAAGACTCTGGGAAGAAGCTGACATGAGAAGATCTGGCAATCTCCATCATGTTCCTCTCCCAGCTTACCACACTAGAGACTTTGGGGAAATTTTCTCCTTTGGTGAGAACTGGGACTCTCCTGATTGAGCTGAGCTAGTTTGTCTCCAATAGGAGAACTCCTTTACCCTGTATTATCTGGTATATATTGTTTCATTCCTGTGTGTGCATGAATGCATGCGCTAGCACACACTCTCTCTGATTTCTGTTTTGCCCTTGACTCGGGTAAGTGGGTTTCTTTGCTCCTTACTATGTATGTTCATTGTGGAACTGGTTTTTAGTGGGAAAGGGGTCAAGCCTTGGATATAAAACTTGGCTCTTGCTTTTCCCATTAAGAAAAAAAAAACTATCAGAAGTTTAATTTGAACCTGAAAACCACAAACTAACGATATAGCAGGGAGCAGATAGATAAAATTCCAGCCTGGCACCCCCTTTCTTGAAGGAGAACAATCCTTCATCTCCTGCATGCTGGCAGGAAATAAAGTCTTTCTTGGAGAAGGGCAGGGGAAGAAGAGGCTAGAGATGTCTAGTCCGCTTCCTTTGAACTGCACAATATAATCCCCATACTAGATGTGGGGGACAGTTTTGCTACACGTAAAATGGGGATATTAGTTACAGTGCCTGCCCTGCAGAGTTATTGTGAAGAAGGTGCTTTAGGAAATGTAAAGCATTACGTAAATGTGAGCTATTATTGCATTGTAGTCTTTTGATTACAAATCCCTTTCTTCTAAAAAGGGGAGCCTCTTTTGAAGCCTCATATCTTCCTATCACTCAGCACTTTGAACATACTCCATAAATATTTGTTGAATACATGAATGAATGAGGGTAGCTGTCCATTTCAGAACTGTATGTTTGCCTGTAGGTTGTGTTTACCAAAGCTGTGCACAGGCCAGGGTTGGTGTACAAAGTCCTTCTTTACTCTTGGATTCCTCTTGTCTAGAAGAGGCTCCATGGGACCAAGAGAGAGAGCTTTGGAAATGTGATATGGAAATAAGAGGCTTTGAATTTCTTCTTAGCTTCAGACATTACAAGTAAGATTAATTGTGATCATTTAATCTGTCATAGTACGGTGTAAAGTTAAGCTACAGAAAACAAGGAATTATTGAAGGTTCCTCAAAGCTGATTTGTTTAAATCAGCAAGTGTAGAATTCCTATGATCAACTCGTCATATGACCTTTCAGCAAGCTGCTTCATCAGAGGTTTCTGCTTCTGTAAAAGGAGAAGGCTGGACATGGTTCAGTTTGATTCAATTCAATCTTGCCTTTTCTTTATATCTGTAGCACTTACAATTCTTGGCACATAGTGATACTTAATAAAGGCTTGCTGATTGAGTGAATTAAAGAATAATTTTATTTATTTTTAAGGGTTTTGTTTTTACATCACCATAGTTTCACCCAATATTGCTCCTCCTCTTCCTCCTGGAGAGCCATCCCATATAATAAATGGTACTTTTTCAAAGTAAAAAAAGAAAGACAGCAAGAAAAATAAGTGGAAAAAATTGGTGTAAATTGATCAATATATCAAAGAAATATTTTATCAAAGGTCAGCTCTGAGCAGGGCAAAGGCGGTTCTGTCCTGTAAGTTTTCCAAAGCATTTCCTATGCATTCTCTCCTTTGGTCCTCACTGTACTTCTGTGAAGAAGGCACTTGGGTTACATTATTGTTACCTCCATTTTACAGACCTGGAGTGGTGGACTGGTCCAAGGTCCCCTCTGCTAGTAAGCAAAAGAAAGGGAATTCAAACCTGGGTTTCTGAGTCCATGTCTCACACTTGTTCTTCTGAGGAGCTACCCAAAGTAAACTTTGCTGTTTACAATTCTGTCAGGGATAGGATAGGGTGGCCAGCAGTGGTTTGGTATGTCTCCTCAATGCATCTGCATCTTAAGAACCTGCTGCTTCGGGACGTTCTGAGGCAATCACCCAGCTCCAGGGTTGCCCTGATGATCCGGCTGCCTCATGACCCATTCCTTGTGAGGGATCCAGAGCCCTGGATTTCCCTTCGCTGAAGGCCTTTGGCCAAAGCTCCCATGACCCCTTATCAGGTTAGTTGTAGAAGGTAACTTTTTCCTTACAGGTATGAACTGGATTAGGTGGCTTCTCAGTTCCCTGATAATTCTGAAATTCTGTAAGAACAATCATCACAGAGAGTTGCTTAGAACACTGGTAGGTTAAGTCATTTGCCCAACATAGATTCTACAGCTGGTATGTGTCAGAGGCAAGACCTGAACCTAGATCTTCTTGGCTTCAAGGCCAATTCTGTGCATTGGAAATGCTTGTTTCTTTCTTTCTCCCCATCCCCTCCTCCTCCTCCTCCTCTTCCTTCTATGAGGAAACAGGACCAAGTCAGTGCTATGACTTGCCCAAAGTCACAGAAATAATAAATGTCAGAGGAAGGATTTGAACTCTAATTCTCTTACTGGGGAGCCAATGCTTTTTCAATTGTATCATACTGCTTCAAAACACTCATTATTGTTGCTAAGGTTTCTCTTTGTTTTGAATAAGTGTTTTTTGCTTTTTACTAAAAATAATCATTGCAATAATCTAAAGTTAATAATTTCTTAATTAAGCTAAAGCATGTGATTGATTTCATGAAATAAGAGATTATATAATTGAACTGGTCTATAAATTGGTCATTTGACAGAATCTAAAAAAAACTCATCTGCAGGGAAAAAAAAGATTTTCATTCTACAAAAGAATAACTTTTTAGCTTAGTTCAGATCTAGCTTGGGTTAATTATAATCTTGTAATTGTCATTAAGGACAGCTCTTAAGAGAAGGATTTCATGCATCTGGTTAATTTTCATTTAAAAAAGATCTCCACAAATTTATGTTCTTGCCACTCCTAAGCTCAAAAACCCATAGTGCTTCCCTTTTCCTGACAAATAAAGTACACACTTTTTACCCTGGCCTTCAAGCCCCTTCATGATCTGGTACTACCTTACCTTTTGAGGGTTCTCTAAACTTCTCTGAAAGCTCACAAGACTCCAAGCAGACTGAAAAATTTTCAGGCTCTTCTATGTCACCATGTGTTGATAAATATTTAAAAAGTGGCCCTCCAATGGAAGAATGTCGCAAGACACATTTTTAAGTTTAATGGCCATTATTAACCTTTTCCCCATCACTTTCTCAAGCCCAGACAATCAACAAAATAATCAATCAATCTCTGATTTGTAGTGTTTGCTGATTTCTGAGGTGTAAATGTTCACACTGAATGTTGAACAATTGGCTCACTCCGAACTGAGCAGGCTCCAGCACATTTCTGGGAGCGTGTGTCTTGTGCTTTCCTGCCTCTTGCTTGAATTCATTTCATTCTCTACCTTTGGAATGTTCTCTCTCCATCTCCACCTGGAGAAATGCTCTCTATCAGGACTAAGCTTAAACTCTGCCTCTTCCATAAAGCCTTCTTTATTCCTGACAAGGGCAAATGCCTTTTATTTCATTTAAAAATTATTTATTTTTAGTTTTCAACATTAATTTCCACAAGATTTTGAGTTATAATTTTTTCTCCCCGTCTTTCCCCTACCCCCACCCCAAAATAGCAAGCCTACTAATTACCCCTTCCCCCAATCTGTTCTCTCCTATATCCTCCCCCATCACCCCTGCCCCAACTTTCTAGTAGGGCAAGATGGATTTCTATACCCCAGTGCCTGGATATCTTATTTCCCAGTTGCATGTAAAAAACAATTTTTTTTAA
>CM053585.1:512744172-512770327 GCA_028646515.1 Pseudochirops corinnae | reverse complement strand
ACTGACTCTTTGTGACCTCGTAGACCATAGCACATGAATACTGTCCATGGGGTTTTCTTGGCAAAAATACTGGAGTGGTTTGCCATTTCCTTCTCCAGTGGTTTAAGGCAACTGGAGGTTAAATGACTTATCCAGGGTCATACAGCTAATAAATGTCTGAAACACAATTTGAACTTCATTTATTTATTTGTTTTTTGGAGGGCAATTGGAGTTAAGTAACTTGCCCAAGGTCACAAGGCTAGTAAGTGTTCAGTGTCTGAGGTCAGATTTGAACTCAGGTTCTCCGGACTCCAGGCCAGTGCTCTATTCACTGCACCACCTAGCTGCTTCCATATGCCCTCTGAACATAGTAAGTGCTAGATATATCAATCAATAAACATTTTTTGAGCACCTATTATATGCTGCTACATAAATATTACCTATATTATTACTAGATGGTGAGCCTATAGTCTAAGAGCAATGTCTTGTGTTTCTGTGTAACTCTTCTTGCATGGAGACATGTGCCATGTCTTCATGGGACCTAGAGTGGGAAGGTCAACCAGCATAATCCTCTCAGTTTTTATAGCTGAGAAAATAAAAGTAGGCTCATAAAATTTAAATCACTTGATTAAAGTCAGAGGTGCCAATTTTGAGTATTAACTCCTCTGACTTCAGATCCTCAGCTTTGTTCTCTACACTATGTTACTTTTTTTTTTCTCATAAAGACTGATTCTCTCTATCTTGCTCAGTCTGAGAGTTCGGGGGCTCTTTACAGGCCTGAATCCAGTCCAATTGGTGCTGCAGCTTTGACCTTCCTTGTTTGATAGCTGGCTGGTCAGAACCTTCTTAGGCAATTTAAGTGTTGCTAGGGGCTCATTGTATTAATGCCAAATTTAGTGTGGGCACTCAATCAGCTTAGAGAACAGGCTGAGAACTCCTGGGCTCGGGAATCAGCCAGTCTCAGTTTCCCTGGTAGCATGGATTAACACCTATTTATAGCTCTAATTTAATAAACATTGCTGAATCAAATTGGGAATTAAAATTGCTGTTGGCACCTGTGTTGTATTGTTTTGTATGTCTGCAGATTCTGAGACTCTACAATTAATTAGGATAAATTGCCATCCAGTGTTGGTGAGGCTTCAATCATGTGATTTGTAGTCAGAAAAAAGGCACATGTTTTCATCATATATATGTATATACACATACACACATATATTACATACTCATATATATTTTAAAATAATGTTTAGGATATATATGTATATATGTATGTGTGTGTAATGTTTAGAAGATACACACATATGTCTCTTAAATATTACACACCCACACTTATATATACATATGTATCTATCTCTATATACCCTAACATTGTTTTAAAATACCTAAATATAGTTGACAAACAGTAAAGATGATAGATCAGGGGTGGGGGAAACTGTAGCCTTGTGGTCACATGTGGCCCTCTTAATCCTCAAGTGCAGCCCTCTGACTGAATACAAACTCCATGAACAAATCCCCTTAATAAAAGGATTTATTCTGTAAAACTTGGACTCAGTCAAAAGGCCACACCCAACGACCTAGAAGGCCACATGTGGCCTTGAGGCTGCAGGTTCCCCGCCCCTGTGATAGAGTTAGAAAAGAAGAAATTCATATGTAGTATAGTGTATGCATATTGAGTAAAATATAAGAAAAGCAAAATATCCACACAGAATTAGCTTGCAATGCAGTTAAAATCAGACTTTTTTTTTTTTCCTAATCTTTATGTTTTAGGATTCCTAATTATCTTTTTCTATCAGGGGATTCAGGAATAGAATCTCTGGTCTCATTTCTGAACTTACTCAATATCAGAAGGAGATCAGGAAAGGATCTGGAGGTAGGAGAAGGGAATGAAAAAGACTAATTTCCCCTTTAGCACTTCTATCTAAAAGTAGGCCATTTTTCTCTTTGAAAAGAAAGAAGGAAGGAAGGAAGGAAGAAAGAGAAAAACAGAATTCTGTATGATCCTTTACAATTCTTTCTCCAACCAGAATATACCTTTGCTGCCTGACCTTTTTGGAAGGGGTGTGTGTGTGTGTGTGTGTGTATATATGAAATCTCTTCTCTTACCCACCCCTATTTTTTTTTTTTTTTTACCATCTCTAGCTGGAGCTTTTGAAAACTGATATTTGAATACAATAGAATTCTGCTAGACAGCTGTGGCTGCTCAGAGCTCCTACAGCTTGCTTCAGGTACAGGCCACCCTCTTTCTTCTCCAGGGCTCTCAATTACTAATTCAAATTTGTGACAGAACATGTTTCTGAATTGCATTTAAGCCCCACTTAAGAAGTAGAGATTCTGTATAGTTTGATCCCAGCATACAGGATTGTAACCGCATGGCTACAACAACCAAGTATCTTCTTGTTAGGTCCTTTGATTTGGGAAGGGGAAGGCTTCTTGACATAGTAAAAAGAAGCTCCCCTCTGTTTTTATCTGCTCTGTGTTTTCTTCTGGATAAAAACAAAGATGACGATTGTCCCTGGCTCTGCTAACCAGCTGTCTCCAACACGTAGTAAAATCAATTAGCAAAGGCCACAGCTCATTAAACCTAACAGGAACTCTGCTAACATCTATTTTTAAGACATCCTGTTTCAGTCTACATATCTGAGTAGCTGGTCTCCAGAACACCTTCCTATCTGTAGGATCAGCAGGGCAGGAATTAACACTAAAGGTCAATTCTGCCAGATACTCCACAGTGAAAGGGCTGGGAGGGAGGAGATATGAAGCTACTGATCACAGTGAATGTGAAACAGCATACTAGGGGTTATTTAAAAATTTAAAAAAATGTATTATTGGGCTGTTCTTAGAAAACTTGCTTTGAATCACAACCTACACTCACTAATCACTTAGTTTCTGCAGGGGCAAATAGCTCCATTGGCTCTTTTCAGGATTAAAATATTTTGTTTTTTTCAGTTAGAATCATTCACATTAAACTGGAATTTACCATTAGTTTAGCATCATCCATCTGTGCCTCAGTTTCCTCATCTGTGAACTGAGGAGGTTGGTCTCTGTGACTTCCGGGGACCCTTCTAGCTCTATGTCTGTGATCTATGATATACAGAGATTTGACTGGCCCTATGATTTTATTAGTGCATAGAGCTTCTTAGTGAGGAAATTATCATCCTAGAGAGTTGCCTAGGGCCCTAAGAGGTTAAGTGACTTGTTCAGGAACATGAGGCCAGTATGTAGGAGAATTAGGACCTGAACCTGCACTTTCTGCCTCTGAGACCAGGACGCTTTCCACCATATCATCTGCCTCTTAGATGTAAAAAATACTTGAACATATTTTTTTTAAGGGAGAAGACAGTATATTGCTTTAATATACTTTTTTTTTTTTTTTGCTTTTTGGAGGGTGAAAGGCAGGGCAATTGGGGTTAAGTGACTTGTCCAAGGTCACACAGCTAGTAAGTGTTACCTGTCTGAGGCTGAATTTGAATTCAGGTCCTCCTGACTCCAGGGCTGGTACTCTATTCACTGTGCCACCTAGGCCCCAATATACTTTATTCTTAAGATGGAGGGATCATGGTACAGTTGAAAGAGATCTCTATTTAGGGTCAAAAGACTTTGATTAAGATCTTGATGCTACTGACCATGTGCGAGACTTTGGAAGAGCTGATTAACTCCTCAGTGCCTCTGTTTCTTCATCTGCATCATTAAAGAGTTGGACTCGATGATCTCTAATGTCTCTTTGGGCTCCAGACTCCCTATAAGCCTGTGTACCTTGGAGATCATTTAGATCAGGGGTGTTTAGCCTGGGACATGAACTTTAAAAAAATTGCCAAAGGCATTTCAACATAATTGGTCTCATTCGTAGTCCTATGTATTTTATTTTACGGATTTGAAGGTGTTACTCTGATAAGAGGTACCTAGACTTCCCGAGATTGCCAAAGGGGTCCCTGACCCACAAAAAGCTAAGAACCTTTGACTAGACCAGATGGTGATAGAACCAGAAGGGCCTTTAGAGGTCATCCAGAGCTCCCCCTCACCTCCAATGTATAGATGAGGAAACATGCCTCGTTATGGGTTATGACCTGCTTGTATTCAAGGTCAAACAGCAAATTTGTGGCATTGCCAGGACGTGAAGTCCAGCCTCTTGATTTCCAAGGCAGAAACTAAAATGTATATAGGCAGCTGGCTTTCAAGGGCAGACTGTGAAGTAGGCTCTTTGGCACCCCCAATCTTTCTGTTCTTCCTCTTCTTCCCCATGGGAATGGCACAGATCTTCCTTCCTATATAGAAAACCTTTGTGTTCTCATTCCCCTCCCTCCTGAAAAACCTGTTCTTAGAAATTCTCAGCAGTTTCCTTATAGGTGTGGACTTAAATCAATATATTACTTCTGGGGATGATTTTCTTTTAAGCCTGATATCCATCCCCTTCAGTAGAGTTTTAGATATTTTAAGGGAGCAGAAGGTGATGGGGTGAATGAATGGGGAATGTTGACTAAGTTCCTCCTAGGTGATAGCCACTGTGCTAAGAAATGGTGCTTCCAAGATAAGAACAAGGCAGTGGCTGATCTCAAGCAGCTTACAACTGAGTATGGTAACCTTGACCTTTTGGCTGTTATTGCACAGGATTCCCATTTCATATTTTTGTGCCTTTTCACTGGCTGTCCCTATGCTTGGAAGACTCTCCCATCTTCACATCTGCCTCCTGGCTCTCTTGGCTTTCTTTGACTCTGCTCACATCCCATTTTTTGCAACAGACCTTTCCCAACCCCTTCCCCCAGTCTTCCACTGCTAATGTCCACTTTCTGAGATTAGCTCCCATTACACTGCTTATAACTGCCCCTTTAGAATGTGAGCTCCTTGAGGACAGGGGCTGGTTTTTCCTTTTATTTGCATCCTTAGGGCTTAGCACAGTGCCTAGCACATGGTAGGTGCTTTTGGCTTGGTATCCACGATTAGTGAGCGTGACATGGATGAAGATTTAGCAAAGCAGATAGAAGAAATGTCCAGACAAGTAGGAGGAAAGCTGAGAGAGCTATGTCATGGAAATCCCTAATGAAGAAGAGGGGAGCACAGATGCTTGTAGACAGGTTTCCCTTGGCAAGAAGGGCCTCCTTGGAATTAGGCAGTGGACTAAAGGAGGAAAGAATGGTAGATGGTATTAGATGTGGAAAAGAGGGAGCTCTCAGTGAATGGAAGATACAGACTTCACATAAGGAAGAAATCTTCATTGATTTGAGCTATCCGAAAAAGGGATGAGCTAGCTTGGATAATAGGAGCAGCGAGGTGGCACCACATGGCATTGAGTGCTAGGTCTGGAGTAAGGAAGACTCCACTTCCTGAGTTTGAATCCAGCCTCTGACACTTACTAGCTGTGTGAACTTGGGCAAGTCACTTAACCCCATTTGCCTCAGTTTCCTCATCTGTAAAATGAGCTGGAGAAGTAAATGATAAACTATTGCAGGATCTTTGCCACAAAAACTCCAAATGGGATCATGAAGAGTCAGACAAGACTGAAAAGAGTGAACAGTTTCAGTGGAACCTCAGTGGAGCTCTTCCAGCAAAATCTAGATGGCTACATTGTGGGTAGCCTTATTAGGTGGATGTGGGACCAGAAAGTATCTGAAGTCTCTTGTAATGAACTCTTGAGTTTCTGTGATCCCAAAGGGATGCAGTAAACCCAGATGTGACCGGGAGACTCATCAAGCCCCCTCTTCTGGGGCTCACAAAGACTGCTTCAAGAGCCCACAGAGCGCAAGCTGTGGGCGAATCTTTTTGTTTTCTTTTATTCTGCTACACATGTATAAACGCTGTTCTGGGTCTAATATGTATATATGTGTGTATATACATATATACACATGCATATGTACATACAACACACACAACCAGTTGGTGAAGAAACCCCAAATCTTCACGTGTACTTCCAATAAAGAGACAGCATTCTACTTAAGAAACTGAAAGAAAGTTCCTTTATAAAACATAAATACAAATGGAATGCTTTGTGATAGGAGAATTTAATATTTGGCAAAAATCCATGTGTTCTACAGAGAGAAAGCCATCTCAGCTTTATTAATTTTAGTGGGATCTTCCCAGCCGTGCCTTATCTTCTGTATCCTCTTCCTATAGCATGGAAGAAGCAATATGACTTTACATGTCAGGACAACAACAGGAAGTAAAATTGCTATCATAAAAGTTGGAGGGGTGTACCACACAAACTGCTTTACATCCACCCATTTGTTCCAGGCAAAAATCAATGCGTGAATTGTGCCCAAAAAAAGGCAAACGATTCCCAGCTTGCTCTGCAAGGGAAGAAGGAAAAAAAAAATTAGTCCAGCAACCATAGGTACAATGATAATTAATCATCAATGGCTAATCATCCAGTCTGAGAGGTATTGAACTGGCCACTCTCTATTGCCACAAATCAAGGTATAGCACAAAAATTCATTATTGTCCATTCGTTTGCTGGATTATGAATACCATTAATTCAAGAGGACTTCTTATCTTTGCATCTTTTTCCAAGTGCTTAGCAACAGTGCTCTGCAAATAGTGGCCCCCTTCACTGACAGTGGTTGAAGTTACTCAAATCTTAATACAATTTTATTAAAGAATGGTGAATTCTGTTAACTTTTACTTTTTAATCTATTTTGGTTAAAAAATTTTATAATACTAGAAACAATTAGTGTATTTAATATCTGTAAAGTACTTACTGGTGTTTCAAAATGAAGGAAAACACAATATTGTAGGGAAGAATTGCAAAATTATTGACTGGGGGAAAACATTGTATTTCTTAAAAGGTTCTTTTATTCAAGAAGAATACAATGAATCTCATTTGCCACAGATGTCCACAATCTGGAAGTCCTTGATACTTTCAAAGAACATTCTATTTCCAATATAGGTGTAACTGATCATGCTCTTTCTAGAGATATTTTCATTTTAATGAGGTCTCCTAAAGACCGAAAAGCTCTTTAAGGATCCTCGGTGCTGAAGCCTCAGGTACTATAACAGGGAGGGGAAAGGCTGAAGGTTTGGGTGGGAGAGAATCTAGTTTAGTTTCAAATTACCCAGTGTAGGCAGCTATCTCCTGATGGAAAATTAATAAATCACGATCAGTTTGGCTGTCATGATACATAGCAGTCATAGAGACAATCGCAATGATCAAGTTTACTGTGTTCTGGTCATACTGCTGATGGAACAGCGGTGCCAGTTTGGCAGGTATCTCCACACTCTCTAGTGCTCACCATGATAGAGTAGAAAGAGCCCTTTTTTTGGAATTGGGGACTGGTTTTTGAATTCTGACTCTACTATCAACCAACTAGGTGATCTTGGGCAAATTGGTTCAGTAGGCCTCAGTTTCCTCAACTATGAAATGAAGGGGTTGGACTAGATTATGACTAAAATTCCTTTTAGTTCTGAAATATTATATGAATTTAGAATCCAGATGAAAACTAAAAAATGCCATCCAATGGTGACCAAGACACACAGCTGAATCTTTGAAAGGATTTTCTAATTTTTAATCTGGATTATATAATCATATGTTACTGGGATAAAAGGGACTTTTTAGACATAAGCTAGTCTATTAGTTAATTTCTCTGTCTCTCCAATTTTTTTTTGACTGTTTCTTGATCACTAAAGCTTTGTGGGATCCTGACAGTGGAATGTTCCATTACTTTGGAATTACTTTAGTCTTTTTAATCACTTATTTACCAGGCAGGATCATTGCCTCAATGGAATGAGTTCACGTGACATTTATTTAGGGTTATAAAACTCTCTCATTTTACAGATGAAGAAACCAAGATGCAGAGAAATGATTCCTCCAACACCATGAAATTTCGACTCTCATATCTCCTATTTTCCTTCTTTTTTCACTCTTTACTTCATCCCTCCCTTCTTTTGAACACATCTTGACCTCTGCAACTGTGTGGCATCCTGACAGTGGGATTTTACTCAGGATGTTCAGTCACTCAGGATGCCTATATTTCTGATGAACTCTTACAGGAATAGATCCAGTTGGCATTTATTCAGCACTATAAGTGCATAACAAACAATTCAGTCATTGGATATTACTCTTTTTCAGAAGAAAATCTTCAGGACAAATTATGTTGCAATCATTTTTCAGGTACTAAATCAAAGTCCAGGTTGGCAGAAGAGATCATGCATCATTGCTATCCGGGTGATGTGGGAGATGAGCAGATGAATTCATGAGAAAAGCATTTATTAAGTGCTTATGTTTTTCAAAGCACTGTGCTAAGTGCTGGGGATTCAAATAGACAAGGAAGTTAATAGGCCCAGCTTTTACAGGATTCACATTCAAATGAAGAGATAGCAGCTGCTAGTCAGATGGAAAAGTGCCCTGGTCCTTAAGCTGCAGAGGCAAAGCTTTTGTCAATGTCTCTTCTAAGAGAAGTTTATCATTTGCACTGTTAGAATGATATCAGTTTCTGGATTCTGGGGGAAGTAGGACATTGTAGTCCTAAAGTTTTCTTGTCCCAGTTCTTCAGTATCAAGTGTAGGCTCAGCTGACATAAGGTGCACTTTGTAGTTATCGCTTAAGCCTGGAAAGTACTGGATGTGTTCAGGGGGGTTGACAAAGTAGGAGATAAAAAAAAAAATCCTACAAGACTTAAAAGAATTTCAAAAGACTTCAATGAAGAGTTGAACAGGAATGTGGAGAATTTAGGACTATTGGCAGAAAGCAGAGGCTTCCAGCCTAATCCTGTTAGGGGAAGTGTGGGTGTGTGGAAGGGGAGACTGGGATATATCTTTCTATGAGGTCATCCCTCAAGGTCATCCCAAGTCAACACATCAGAATCATTTGAAAAAATTCTATCAGTGCCTCTGTATGAATTAGATGCGGTGAATCTTATTCTACAACTCAATTTAATTCAATAAACATTTGTTAAGCACTGACTTCATCAGGTATTGGGGAATAGGAAATCAAGGAGTTTGCTATAGTGAGATTTGAGTGGTCCAGGATAAGATAATAGCATTATACAGATAAGTAGAAGGTATACACAAAAAAATTTCAAGGAAGCAGATCACGAATCAGGAAAGGCCTCATGTAAGAGTTGGCACTGAAGATGTGCTCTGGAGGAAGCTATAGACTTTAAGAGGCAGAGATGAGGAGAGAAGCCATTCTAGAGTTGGGGGGAACCATGTGTGCAAAGGCATGGAAGTGGGAGATGTCCTATATGGGAAATAGAGAGGAGGCCAATTTGATTACAATAAAGAGGGTGTGTGGAATAAGTCAAGAAGCTCCTTGATGTCAGCTGTTCCATTTTTTGTCTTTGTATCTCCAGTACCCAATAGAGGTTGGCATGTAGCAGATGCCTAATAATGCTTGTTCATTTGTTGACTGAAATGTTTCTGTTTGACCCTGAAAACATTAGAAATTTCAAGGAAGCCATTTCCTTATGTATAAAATAAGGAAATTATATCAGATCAATGTTTCTTAACTGGGGGGGAGGAATGTGATTTTTTTTTTAGTATTAACTATTAATATAGCAAGTCAATTCTGCTGATTCAATTGACTGAATAACTGTTGAATGAATTCAATATAACTGCTTCAAAATAACCAGTCTCCTTTGTAATTCTATGCACTTTATTTTATGAATTTAATTACATTATTCCAAGAAGGGCTCCACAGGCTTCAGCAGATTGATATTCATGGGATTCATGACACATAAGAGGACTAGATAGTTTCCAAGGTCTCTTCCACATCTATTTTTTTTTTTGGGTCTTTGAAGGGAGAAGGTAGGGCAGTTGGGGGTAAGTGACTTCCCCAAGGTCATACAGCTAGTAAGTGTTAAGTGTCTGAGGCTGGATTTGAACTCAGGTCCTCCTGACTCCAGGGCTGGTGCTCTATTTATTGCGCCTCTTCTCTTCCATATCGAAAACCATGAAAGTTGTCTTTTTTGGATAATTATTTTCACATGGACTACGCTTTAAAAGAATGGATAAATGTGAATGTGGAGGAGGTGTAGGAGAAAGCCTGTTTTTATTTCCAGATAAGAAGGATAGAGTTCTGATAGTTTACTTCAAAATCACATTTGTAGGTAACAGGCATATAGCAAGCTATCTGAACAAAATAGCTGGCAAGTTTCAAGTCCTTATTGTAAAGCGTTCTATGTAAGGAGAGCCTTGTTTGTGTTGTGCTAAGCCTAGTTTTTTTGTATCTGGTAAATTTTTTGTTTGTTTATTTGTTTTTGATTTTCTTTCTAGGAACTGGAGGGAAAAGACACAAATGTACATTTTAATTACACTTACTAATAGAATAAGAGGGTGGAGCATTGCTTTCAACTAACCAATTTATTTAATACCTTACTATGTACCAGGTACTATGTTAGGGTTAAATAAAAAATGATCTAGTGGGTTAAGAAACCAATATATTGGCTATCTTAGGAATGCAAAGAGAAGATGTCTTCTCAATAGTCTTATTGCTTTCTTTACTATGTACCTGAATATAATGAAATTCTCTCCAGGTCAAGGAGTTGCTGACAGATGGAATGGAGGTCACTGCCAGCAGGGCCAACAAAGCAAGTCCCACAATTCCTAGAGAGACATAAATTTCCATTCTCCAAACATCATGCTCGACCCAGGCATCGTCTTTCTTTTGTTGGACCTACCAGAGAGGCAAAGAAGAAAGGAAGAATCTGTTTGTAGTATAGTCATTTCTGTCACGTCCTACTCTCCATGACCCCATTTGGAGTCTTCTTGGCAGAGACACTGGAGTGGTTTGCCATTTCCTTCCCCAGCTCATTTTACAGAAGAGGAAACCAAGGCAGACAGGGTTAAGTGACTTGCCCAGGGTCACACAGCCAGTATATCTCAGAGGAAGGATGTGAATCCAGTCTTTCTGACTCCAAATCCAGTGATTTCTCTCTACTGTACCTCACTGTATAAACCACCCTTAAAAGTTTCAAATGAGAGGCAGCTAAGCAGCACAGTGGATAGAGCATGAGTTTTAGAATTAGGAGGACCTGAGTTCAGATCTGGCCTCAGATACTTATTAGCTCTGTGACCCTGAGCAAGTCACTTAATCTCATTGCCTTACAAAAAAAATCCAAACCAACAAACCAAAGAAACCCAAACCCCAAACCAAAACAAACCCCAATAAAACAAAATCCCACAAAAAACATAGAACAGAAATTTGAAATGAAAGCAGAAAGGCAAGACATTTTGTTGATAGAGATTTTCAGGGGGTTCTGAAGTAGAAATAGGAGGGAGGAATCATTAGTTGACATAGAATTTTAGGGTATTAATATCACAATGAGAACTGTACCTGTTCATATGCCCAGTTTAGCAGCTTGTATCTGTAAGACCTCCTCATTGGATAGGACAAACTGTAAATGGCATGCATTGAGGCAAAAAAGAAACTGAGAAGGCCAAATTGCTTCCTTGCTAGCATCCACTTATCCAACCAATCTGGAAATCTCTTATACTTCGTTCCGTTATGAAGCTGGAAAGCAGCTGCAATTATACCTGGTAAATAAACCAGTGCCAAGAGAGTGATGGACACCACTGGCAGAACTTTGTTGACGACCAGGATTGGAATCTTATAGAAAAAGTGTGCCCGAGTCATTACAAAAGGGTGGATGACGTCCCTTAGGCAAGTATAAAGGAAGGTTGTTAGGGCTATGATGGCCGCCATCTTAATGGGCAGACGCCATTGTGGAAAGAGCTCCTGCTTGTGCTTTAGATCGGCAGGGCACTCAAACCCATCAAAGCCAGTCATTTCATGTAAATGGAAAAGGTCAGGAGTTTTGGGGATGCTGATATTTCTTGAGTCCTTTGTCTAAAAGAAAGAAAAGGAAACACCTTCAGGAAAATTCGAGAAGGCAGTGAAGTGCCCATATCATCCACTATTTATAATTCATATGTACTCATATGTAATTTTATAACTTCGGGGGTCCAGGATTTCACTGGTGGGTCCCTCCACCAATATAGCTCATGACCTCTCTACTATGACTCAGTAAGTGGTCTTTGAGGATTGCTGTTGTGAAAACTTTGTTACTCTATAGACCAGTGTTGTCCAGCTTGAATAGAACCAGAGCCCTGTGCCCCTCCCCCCATTAGGGACTTAGAAAAGCACAAGGTAACATTGTCTCTATTGTATTTCATTTTTTATTTATTTTGCGAAACATTTCCCAATTTTATTTTAATCAGGTTCAGACTTCACTTAGGAGATCTGTGGGCCACAAGCAGAGGGCAGAACATAAATTTGATACCTCTGCTATAGATAAACTCACATGGAGCTTCTGAGACAGCCAGACCCTCAAAAAACAGACTGATATCTTGTCATTGGGCCTGTACTCACAGTTCCAGGCTGGTCAGGGTCTGCCAGAATTTGTGTTCTGCTGGTATAGCCTTCAAAACCCCACACAGCAAGGCACCAGAGGCAGACTTCAGGGGAGGCACTGGTGGATATATGCTATTACATGTCATAGCCGAGACTGTCATTGGGGGACTCCCAACTTTTTTTTTTTTGGATTCTGGTTAGCTAATGCTGTTATAGTGTAGGCTTCACTGTCATCTTACTGTTTATTCCTTTGGAAGGGAAGGGGAGAGAAGAGAATAAACACTTACATCGTGCTTGCTGTATACCAGGCAGGGTGCTAAGTGATTTACAAATCTCATATGATATATAGTAAGCAGGATATGTGGTGCAGCTAAGTGGTGCAATGGATAGAGTGCATGGTCTGGAGTCAGGAAGACTCATCTTCCTGAGTTCAGGTCTGACCTCAGAAACTTCCTAGCTGTGTGACCCTGGCATCAGTTTTTTCATTAGTGAAACAAGGTGGAGAAAAAACCCCAAATGAGGTCATGAAGAGTCAGACAAGACTGAAAAATGACTGAACAAAACAGTATATGTACATGTTTGTGTATCTGTATATAGATATATATCCTCATACACACATAAAAACATACAAATAAAACATACATGTATATATGTAGCATATATAGGTGTACCTATATGTACATATACACACTCATATATATTTGTGTGTGACATGTATACATACATATACACATGGGTTCGGATCCTGTCTGTGCCACATGCTGACTATGTGACCCTAAGCAAGTCATTTCCCTTCTTAGTGCCCTAGGCAAGCTTCTAAGACTATAAGTTGAGGGAAAATGCTGACCTGCATCAGTAAAAGGAGTTTTCTCACTTGAGGGGGTTTCCTGTACAAATGAAATCATAGATAAAGTTCCTCTTCATGCAGGGTATTCCAAAAGTCTTAGTGCAGCTTAAAAACATTAGAGCTTAAAACTGCAACTAAGATTTTTAGAATCCATATGTGTGTGTATGTAAATGGGTAGTCTATACCCAGATATATACAGTCCATCTATATGTGTATGTGCATGTGTATATATGCATATTCACACATAAATATGTATATATATATATGCATACACACATAGAATGTGGGAAACAGTGAGACAAAATATGCTTACATGCATGTGTACATATGCATACATATAGAAATACAGATATTTTTGCTGTTCAGCTATTTTTCATTAGTGTCTGACTCTTAGTGACCCAATTTGGGGTTTTCTTGGAAAATATGCTGGAGCGGCTTGACATTTCCTTCCTCAGCTCATTTTGCAGATGAGGAAACTGAGGCAAACGGTGAAGTGACCTGCCCAGGGTCATACAGCTAGTAAGTGTCAGAGGCCATATTTGAACTCAGGAAAACGAATCTTCTTGGCTCCAGGTCCAGCAACTCTATCCACTTTACTGCCTAGCTGATTCCAGTCTATGATTTTATTGAAATTGAAAACTCTCAGTGCTGAAACTCCTTGCACCAATCCATATTCGTAACTCATATAAACCTAGTTTTGGAGAAGTAACTAGAGAACTGAGCTGATAAGTAAGTCTCTCATGGTCCCAGAGGGAGCATGTGTCAGATCCAGAACCTGAAGGCAGGTCTTGTGACCCCAGGATGGGCCTTCGATCTGCTGTGGCATACTACCTGTCCCAAGCATAAAACACACACGTGCTTATGCATGTACACACCCGAGATAAAGGCTTCTGTACATAGAAGAAGATAAGAGGGTGGGGAGAAATGCAAGTGTAAAGCAAACATGAAATCTACTCATAAATCAGGGAGTGAATGATGTTTATAAAACTTGTTTTGAGAAACAATATCTTCTTTATAATCTTTTCATCCCATAAGCCTTGAGGAATTAGTACTTCATTGATCCATAGAAAAAAAGAAAGTCACAGAATCACTGAATTTCAGAGCTGAAATGGATCTCAGCAGCAACTCCTTTCTATTCTGAAAGAAATCTCCACTATACCATATGATGGCATCCTGCCTCTGTGGGAAGAGCTCCAATGTGTATTATTTATGTCATTTATGTAAGTCAGCAGTATTGAGTCCATGGGCATCTAGGTGGTGCTCTGGATAGAGCCCTGACTCTGGAGCCTGGAGGACCTGAGTCCAAATGTGACCTCAGACCCTTACTAGCTGTGTGATCCTGGGCAAGTCACTTCACCCTGTTTGCCTCAGTTTCCTCATCTGGAAAATGAGGTAGAGAAGGAAATAGCAAACCACCCAAGTATCTCTGCCAAAAAGACTCCAAATGACGTCATGAAGAGTCAGACAGAACTGAATGACAATACAAAAAGTATTGAGTCCAAATGTGTGGTTTCCACTATTTGTTCCAATATTGTGATTTTGTTTCTAAAACAATTTAGCTATCTGAGAACTGATAGATATAAAAGTTCCACTGAGAAATATGTGACCAGACTTGTACTTAGGTCAAATAAAAATGTAAATTTGTAGTAATATATTTTTATAATGTGTTAAGAGTTTATAAAGAGCTTTTTCTCATTTTTTAAATAAGGGAGGTAGTTTATAGCATCACAATCCCTTTTTTAGTATGAGGAAAATGAAGCCCCCAGGAAAGTGGAGGTGAGTGACTTGTCCAAGGCCACACAGCTTCTAAATGTCAGAACTAGCATTTGAACCTGTGTTTCCTGACTTAGAAGGTCAATACTGTTTCCTGCTTCCACGTGTCGCTTAGCAGGGTGAATTTATGTGCTTTAGAGTGGGTGATGGATGGTGTGTACTTCTGAGGCTTTTGAGGTTGTCAGAATTCCAGAATTTTGTGTACCCCCAGCCCTTCTACCCCCACCCCAATGAACTGATGCAGCAACCATTTTAGAAGTTGCCCAGATAGAAATTTTGGGCCAGCCTCAGTTGCCTTTCCTTGTTGTCCTGCTACTTTATGCCAAGATTATTCATTAAATTTGGTGTCTTTTCATTGTTCTGTGGCCTATAGAATCTTAAAGCTATAGACTGTTTCCAATCTTTTGATTTTACATAGAAAGCATTTTTTTTTTAGAAAGTGTCAACTTCCTCAATTTATAACTACATATGACCTCTAGTACCTGTCCTATAGGGATATCTCTGCTAATATTTAAATCCTGACTATTCTTTAACTCAATGTTTTCTCTGTGTTTCATTTTCAAAGAAACTGATAAAGCTTATATCCTGTCTGGATATCAAAAAGAGGTATGAAAATGAACTCAGGCAGGTTTTCTTATGGGTTGAGAAGAATTCAGGGACAGAATATTGTATAATTAACTTTAAAAAGGCAAATCACGTCAGTGCAGGTGTGCATATTGGAAGGGTTGAGGAAGAATGTATCAGTGATGTCTCAATACAATTGTCCAGTTAATATATACATTTCTAAATTATTTTAAAATCCTCTTCTCCCTCAAAAATTCCCTGCAACATTTCCTTCCAACAACTTTGCAGAGAGGGAAAAGTTTGTCTTAGGGACATGCAGTAGAGATGGAATTTGTGATCTTTTATGGATGAACTTAAAAGATCATAGATGTTAGGGCTAGAAGGGGATTACAAAGTTATCATCACTGATTTTACAGATGAAGAAATAGGACTAGACATGTTAAATTATTTACCCAAGGTCATGCTGTCAGTAAATTGCAGAGAAGTTTGAACCCAGGTCCTCTGACTTCAAATTCGGTCCTCTCCCAATCCAAGTGTTTTTTCTCTATCTAGTCGATTCACCATGGCGTGACTGGCATGAACAATGTTTATGAAACTGGCAGGGTTGGAAAACAGGATCTGGTTCTACCTATTTTTCCCTTAGATGAGCATGTTTATATATCTCTAAGTTGTTAACAGTATTTTTCCTTTTCTCATAATAGTCATTAAAGATTATAGAAAAGATTGATAATACTCAAAATGTTATTATATGTAGTTAGTTATTAAAGTTATTTAAATGCTGTCATATTTGTGGTAAGAAAGAGAAGCAGTATGGTGGAGTGGAGAGAAGACTGGCCTTAGAGTCAGAAGCCTGGTTTCAAGTCCTTCCACTGACATGACCTTGGGCAAATTATTTATCTTTTTGGTAACTCAGGCCCCTGCCAAGAAAGACTAAATTATACATGAGTTGCTGATCTGCGTCATTGGAGGATGTTTCTCCACTAGAGAGTTCCTCACACTGATATAGTGACAAGTTCAGATCACGAGAAAAAAAATGACTGTCACTTTTATATCCTTAGAGGTAGAAAGCCAATATCTGGATCATGCTTATGTGTTGAGAGGCAGTGTGATGATATAGTGAAAAGTGCACTCTAATTAGACTCAAATATGTGAGTGCTAGTCCCAGCTCTTATGACTTGCCAAGTTTGTGACTTTGGTCAAGTCATTTTACCTCTGAGTTTCAGCTTTTTCATTTATGAAAATGGAGATAATAATTTCTCACAGGTTTGTTGTCAGGAAAACACTTTGCGACCTGCAAGTAAAAGTGAGTGATTGCTTAGGAGATAGGTGTGGTCTATTAGAATGGATGCTAACACCAATAAACTTCAAGTGGATTGGCAGCCTAATTGTGAAAGGATCCAGTATAAAATAATAGGAATAAGAAAACAGAGGAACAACTATGGTTCAGGACAGAATTCATTGCCTAATAAAGGAGAGAGGAAATTACAAAAGAAAAAATATGCAATTTTCATTTTACAAAATTTAAGTGCTTTTGCACAAACAAAATGAATGTAAGTATAATAAGATAAGCAGGTGAGTTGGAAAAAAAAACTTTGCATCAAACATTCTGATAAAAGTCTGATATCCAAAATATAGGGAAACGAAACAAATTTATAAGACTAAAAATTTCCCAGTAGATGAGTGATCAAAGGATATGAATAGTTTTCAAAAGAAGAAATGTAAACCGTCAACAACCATATGAAAGAATATTCCAAATCACTAATGTTAACACAAATGCAAATTAAAACGAGGTTTTACCTCATACCCATAAAAAGATGCAAAGGGTGAAATACAGAAAATACAGGCAAATACAGAAATAATGTTGGGGGCCAGTAGGAAGAGAGGCACACAAATGCACTGCTGCTGAAGTTGTGAGTTTGTCCAGCAGTTCTGGAAAATAAATTGAAATTTTGCAAGAAAAATAACTGAAGAGACCCAATGATCCGCTTAGTAGGAATATACCTCAAAGAGAACAAAGACAGTTCTATATATACAAAAGAACAGTTCTATATATACCAAAATATTAATTACGGCACTTCCTGTGGTAGGAAAAAACTAGAGATAATATCCATCCCAGTGATTAGACAATGTCTAAACAAATTGTGGTATGTGAATGTAATGGAATTTATTGACCCCCTAAGAAATGAGGAATTTGAGGGATTCAGAGAAACGTTGCATGAAATAATGAAGTAAAAAAATAAGACCCTAGATAACATAAATATATGCATAAAGATCACAATAATCTAAATGAATAGAACACTAAAAGGCAGATGAACTTGGATAATGCAATGACCACTCTTGGTTCCAGAGACAGGTGTAGAATATCATCGGTGGCTATCTTGTATGACTGCTATGTCAGCTGTTTTCTCGTTGTTGCCATTTGGTTAGCCCTATGACCTTGGGAAACTCATTTAATGTGACTTTGAATGTCTTCATCTCTAGCAATGAAGATGCTAATAATATTATCCACCTTATAGATGTCTTGTGAGGAACAAATGAAATAATATGCAAAGTGATTATGAACCATAAAATACCACATGTGCTACTATTATTATTGCTGCTTGTATTATTATCACTATTATTACCAAGTGATCATGTTCTTCCATCTTCTTCCTAGTCTTCATTTCACAAAGTTCCTCTTGGTTTGTGATATCTTTTGTGTTTTCCATCCTAGAGAGAATCTGCAATATCATATATAGTGAAATAAAAACATGTCTTAATGAAAATAATTATTTTTGTTATAAAATAGAATGACTGATCATTTTGTGAACTCAAAATAGAAACTGTGGTAGAAAAATTGCAATTCAACAGGCAATCGAGGCCTATTGACTACAGTGTGGGCAAGAACCTTTGTGGGGATGGAGAGTTGGCTTCCAAGGAAGGAAGACTTGAATTTAGGTCCTGCCTCTGGCACATACAGACTGTATGACCCTGGCAAAGTCACTGAAATCTCCACTGTCCCGCAAACCTCTCTGAGACTTTAAGTTGAAAAGCATTTGCCAAGTTTCATTAGTAAAGGGAATTTCTCCATTAAGAGTTCCTTCTTGTTGTTGTTAAGTTGTGTCAGTCATGTCCGTCCCTTTGTGACCCCATTTGGAGTTTTCTTGGCAAAGATACTGGAGTAGTTGGCCATTTCCTTGTCCTTGCCATTTTACAGATAGCCTAAACTACTTGCCCAGGGTCACACAGCTATCTGAGACCAGATTTGAACTCAGGAAGATGAATCTTTCTGACTCCAGGCCCAGAGCTGTATCCACTGCACTACCTAGCTGCCCATCAAGAGTTCCCAACTTCGATTCAATCATAGGTCCACAACAAAATTTATGTGTATGTGTGGTTGTGTGTAATTATACAAGTTACATAATGTAGTGGTTAGAGAGCCAGGCTTGAGGTCAGGAAGACCTGAGTTCCAGTCCTTCGGATATGTACTGGTTATGTGACTCTGAACAAGACACTTATCCTTTTCTAAGTCTATCCCCAAACTCCCAAGAGCAGGCTGAACCAGATTAAAATGTAATTGGTAAATATGTAACAAAGTACATAAAAATACAACACAACAAAACACAGATAACATTACATTTTAAAACTAAGTTAATACGTAGCTGTGGGGATGCTTACACAATTGCTCCAGGCACCTAACTCTCTAGCAGTATTACTTTTAGAGGAGGCAGAGACCTGCATCGGTGAAGGGCAATTCCTCACTCGGGAGTCAAAATAAATATACAAACAAATAGGGATACATATATGTATGTGTGTATATATATATATATATGTATATATATATATGCATATATACAAACATACAGATATATTATATATATTATATATTAGTGAAATCTGATTTAGTTCCTTTCTCCATCATGTATATGAGATGTATCTCATCTATATCATATGTATATGATAAAAATATATGTACATCTACGTATATGTGCATTTTTGACTTACAGATAATTGTTTAACTTAAAACTACTTTTACACATGAACAGATGGTGAAAGATTAGGAATTGTAGCCCACCCTCACCATTCCCTTGCAAACTGACCATTATTCTCCAATTTGAAATATCCAGAGGAAAAAAATAAGAGAGGTACCTGGCTCTTTTATTGTTACAGAAATATCAGGAGGTGCCTTCTGCCCCACAGATGCAGAGGTGTGGAGATTTAACTAATTATGGGCATCCAGGAGGGGCAGGAGTTACCTAGAAGAAGGGCAGGAAAGAATATGTTTCTGAACATTTTACCATAGAAATTCTATCATAAAATATAAGTGTACTTAAAGTAGCCCTATTAGTACCCAACTTCAAGTCTGGTGAGTTCGATATGCTTCTGTGGGCTGGCCTGGAAAGTTAACCAAGAAACAGACTCATACAAACTTTTTAGGGCAGCCTGTTCTTAAGTTCAGTATTTTCCATATAGTGAAACTGGTTTGAGATATCACCTTCCCCCGTACTTTCAATTTCCTGCAGAAGCCATGTGTTCTATGTATGTGAACATGCTTGTATGACTACAGTAACATTCCATATTGGTTTTCCAGGCAGGAAGAGGAGTTGCTGGCTCTCACCTGGTACCCTTAGGGTCTAGAATATCACAATCTGAGTATGGAGGGAGCTTAGAGTTCATTTAGTCAAACTCATCACTGAATGTAGGAATCCTCCTTACAATATCCCCAACACCTGATTATATAGCTTTTGCTGTAAATTTTTCTAGTGATAGCAAACTCTACCTCACAGGTCAGCCTATTCTATTTATGGACAGCCCTAATTGTTAGAAGGTTCTTATTGTTTAGGTGGATTCCTAGATAGAATGGGGTCATAGCCCATGGAGAAACACAACAGTTTCCTTTGCAAAATAGCATGACACAAAGCATGGAAATAAAGCATGGTGCAGGGGAAAGGTCACTGGCTCTGGAGTAGGAGGTAGGTGAACTCAGTCCCTATGAATATAACTAGCAAGATGCTCTATGTCCAGATACCTTTTTCAGGTGAGAATAGCTGTTTGATTGGTTTATAGAAGAATTAAGGTGTAAACTAGTAACAACTGGATGAAAGTGGATGACAACACAGGAATAGAATCAACTTATGGTTGGTTGAAGACACAAAGTCACGCCCTGTAGAGTTTGGATAAAAGAAGATTCAGAATCTAGGATTTCAAAGCTGGGTAACCAAGTTGCGAAACAGTTCTATTCAAGCCCCTGAGAAACAGTTGCTTAGAAGGAGGAGGATAGAGTCTTCATGTCCTCCCCTTCTCTTTAGGAGAGGAGGACTTTATGAAATTTGAAAGGTCAGAAGACTTTCCAATGGATTTTCCATTGGAAACCTGCAGAGGAAGCATCAGAATTCTCCAAAGGCATTGACCCTGAGTGTCCAGAAGAGAACGACATACACTAAAGGGTGGAAAGGACTTCCAGAAACCCAGCAGTTGTGAATTACCTTTTTGACACGTATGTACTTTAAGGTTGAATCCACTTTCTCCTGAAGTTCTGTAAGTACTTGGGAGAAGGTGTGTTCCAGACTTTGGGGACAAATGTTTTGTACCAACTGTGCCTACTATATTACCTTAGTAAATAAACATTTCTAAAAGTTACCAGCTTGATGGCTAGTAATCAATGCGGAGAATGCCAATGGGGACTTATGAGTGATAGAAACACCCCAGACCATCAGGGTTACTTCAAGAACTACTGATGGGGAGAAATAGTCACGCTCTGGGGACCCTGCCTGCCAATGTTAGTAGGATTTGGAAAATGAACCCAGAGGGGCTGCTACATAGAGGAAATAAGTTTTTAATCCTGGCTGTGTCACTTCAAATCAGCAAGCATTTATTAAGCTCTTATTATGTGTCAGGAATTGCTAACATTATAGATCTAGAGTTAGAATGAACCTCTGTGGCCTTCTATATAAAAATTATTTTACATATATGAAGAAACTCAGGCAAATAGGGTTAAGTGACTTGCCCAGAGTCACACAGCTAGTAAATGTCTGAGACCATATTTTAGAGGTGAGAGAACCCAAGGATCAAGAACACTAAGTGACTTGTCCAGGATCATACAGGTGGTCGACAGCAGGGGTAGGATTTGAACTTAGGTCCTTTGTTTCTAGAGCCAGTGCTCTTTCCACTATGCTAAGCACGGGATACAAAGACAACAACAACAAAAAAAATATTCTTTGCCCTCAAGGAGTTTGCATTCTATTAAAAAATATTTTCTAGCTTCATGACCTTGGGAAAGTCATTTCACCACTTTGAAACTTAGCTTCCTCATTTGTACAGTAGAAGTTTGGCTTGAGTGATTCTTAAGGTTCCTTCTGTTTCTAAATCTATAATTTATTCAATTTATTTTAAAAATTTTGCAAATATCAACAATCTGGGACTGTGCAGATAAAGCCACAATCTTGGCTTTAATAGCAGCAGCTTCCAATACATTCTGAACCTTCATCAGGATATCACTTTAATGTCTCTGGACTGGAAGTCTTAATTGAAAATAATAATAATAGCTGATACTTAAAAGAATATCTTAAATTTTGCAATGTTGCATATATTATCTTGCTTAATCCTCATAATGACCTGATTCTTTCAGGTAGATTATTCACATGAAGGAAAGTAAACCTTTAAGAAATGATAAACTGTAATAATTCTGAATATGAAGCCTATCTGTCAAAAACATCCCTTTCTTCTGAAATGGAAGGTGGTTTCCATGAGTAAGTTTTACTATCATCCCATATCAATGCTCCAGTCCTCCAAGATTCCTCTGGGATCCACCCCTTTCTCTCTAATCTCATTACGCATCTCCGTAGTAAAGCTTCTCATTGCCCTGCATCCTGACAATTGCAATTGTTTCTCTTTTTTTAATAGCAAAATATGTCTTGATTCCTTCATGCTCTATTTACTGCATCATGATTCATATGCTTGGTGGATTAGTCTTCCTAATAGAAGAACCTGGGCGTGGCCATTTTTTGTTCAAAAGGTCACATTCTTCAGTCTGTGTCATTCAAAGCCCTCCCTACCCTGGCATAATCTTACTTTTCTATCATTATCTCCATACAATTTATCTTGTATTACCTATGTTCCATTACTCATGTTGATCTCTATGTCTGGAATGCCCTCCCTTCTGTCTTGTCTATTGAAATACTACCCAACTCAAATGCTACCTTTTTCCCCAACCCCGATGGCCTGGGTCAATAATGCTCTTTTCCCTTCATATGCGCCCCCAGCTACTCGGTTTACATTTGTGACATTTTTCATTATTATTGTGTACATATTGCTTCCTTGGCGAGGTAGTATGATATAGGAGCAGCTAGGGCAGTGGTTCTCAACCTTCCTAATGCCGAGACCCTTTAATACTCATATGTGGGTGTATCTGCATGTGGGCGGACCCGCCTGGAGACAGATAGAGGAGCGGGATAGAGGAGCCATGTCTCAGTTCTTAAATCCATCGGAAATATGTGTTTTCTGATGGTCTTAGGTGACCCCTGTGAAAGGGTCGTTTGACCACCAAATGGGTCACAACCCACAGGTTGAGAACTGCTGAGCTAGGGTGTGCCATAGTGCACAGAGTGCCAGGCCTGTAGTCAGGAAGACATATTCCAGAGTTCAAATATGGCCTGAGGATATTTACTAGCTGTGTGACCCTGGGCAAGTCACTTAACACAATTTGCCTCAGTTTCCTCATCTATAAAATGAACTGGAAAGGGAAACCATGCCACTATCTTTGCCAAGAAAACCCCAAATGTGGTCATGGAGAGTCGGATATGGCTGAAAAATGAATGAACAACAGTGAATTGTGAAGAATGCTGGATCTGGAGACAGAGAAGCTGGGTGAGGAACTCAACTCTGCCACTTGTTTCCTGGATGATTTTGGGCAAATCATTTAACCCAGATAGGCTTCATTTTCCTCCTACTTAAAAATGAGGGGTTTGACTAGATGACTTTTAAGTTCTTTCCAGCTTGAAATTGATGAAATTATGATCCTAAGAATAGTAGCACTTGATTTTAGTAACTAATTGTACATTTATTTGGAATAGTGGAAAAATCAAGCAGATAAGAAGAGATTTATTCAGTAGTTCCCATACACTTGCCCTGTGTTGGGAATTCAATAGGATATAAGAAAACTTAAGACATGATTCCTATTTGCAAGGATATTGCAATCTATTTATTTGTGAGATACTGTACCAAGGAAGAGGATATCTTGTCCAGTGTTATATTAACAGCAGATGGCTGGGCCAGGAAAAAAAAATTTCTATTAAAACAAACAATGAATTCTTTGATGTTTGAGAGGTAACATTAATGCTGAAAAGTAAATGGAACAAAGGTCACATTAACATAGGGAAATTTACATTACTTTCATGTTTTATGATATTTTTGCCTCATCAAACCCTGTATAATATATCTGAATTTACATCCCTTTGGGGAAGTCAAGCTTGTGAAGTTTGTTAGGAATAGCTGCCATTAATTATTGCATAATTTTTGTCTCAGCATTTGCCAGGTGAGCAGTGATTGAAGTGTGATTTTCATTTGAATAATGCCATGTTGCATACCAAATGAGTTTCAATATTGAAGGATTTTTCTATCTCTAATAAAACTGTCACAGTGTGTATGAATTCTGAATTCCCTGAATTTGTTCATTTCCAACCTATTTTGGCTTCTGTATTAGTTAGGTGCTAAGCATGCTTAACCAGAGATAGTTCTGCCATGTAGGAGCATCTTCCCATGCTGCTGTCCAAAAGGCTGAGATGACTTTCATTTTCTGCAATGAATTACTTCCATTCATGACATCAGAGCCCTAACCAGGGTGGGGGCAACCGGGACTTTGACCTGGGACATCAAATTTAGGGGGGCCTGATAGCACTTGCAGTCTTGTTCTTTAGTTATTTTTCAGTTGTGTTCAACTCTTCATGACCCTTTTGGGGTTTTCTTGGCAAAGATTCTGGTTTGCCATCTCCTTCTCCAGCTCATTTTACACATGAGGAAACTGAGGCAAACAGGGTTATGTGACTTGCTCAACACCACATAGCTAGTAAAAGCATCTGAAGCCATATTTGAACTCAGGAAGATGAGACTTCCTGACTGCAGGCCTGGCACTCTATCTACTGGTCTATCTTTAGCAATGTAGAAACAACAGGGTTTAGCACCTTATAGGAAGACTGAGTGAAAATTGGAAGGTTATCAAATGGTTAAGCTTTTCTCTTTTGCCCGTACTCCACAACTAAGGGTACCTTTGTGCCGTTTGCCATGGCCTTGGTTTGTGGCACACTCTCCCCTCTCCCCATCCCCACAAAAATTGCTAGCCATCACTGCACAAAAGCTAAGCCTTGAACGAATACATATCCAGACTTCTGAATCAGAGGATCTCTCAGGAAACTCCTTCAGATGTTTGTGGAGGCTGGACTCGACAAAGAGCTGGAACTTAGTAGAATGAAAATCATTTGACATTATGAAGAGAAAATAGTAGAGAGGAAAAGGAATGGCAGATAGGATGAGAAAGATGGGGAGAATCCTTCTCTTAATTTGTGTTCTAGAGCCTGCCTCATCTAGAAGCCAGGACAGAATTGCTTTGGCCATGACACTGAGCTGGGGAATAAAGGTCAGGGGGTTCTTCTCTGGGGCACCCACCAGACTGGCAGGGCTGGGAGACTTAGGGTCACTATTTACACACAATACAAAGGTAGCTTGACAAACTGGGCATATGGCCAGTTTGTATCCAACTATTTGTATGGGAGAGCTGGGAGGCCATTTTGGAAAGCACTGCCAAGGAAAAATCCAGGGCAACAAGCTAAGTGTGGAGGTGGAGGGCAAGGGCCCATAGATGGAGAAACAGACTGGGCTAATCCAGACACTACGTAAAGTAAATCTCACAGACTGTAGTCAAAGAAGTTTTTGCTTGTACCTAGACATGGGTAATCACTACAAATAGTGGTCTTTGTCTATTTTGTTTACTCCTGCTTGATTTCCTCATTTTAAGCAGAAAAATCTTGGATCGGACACCTCAGAAGGCATTACAGTATGGAGGTGTTAGGCGCTCCAGGGACTGACTCCTGCTGTTCTTAGAATATTTTCCATTTCCTTTGGCTGCTCCAGGGCTGTTGGGCTGCAGTTTGTGCTAAATATTGACTCAGTCATAACTGGCTCCTGCTTGTGTTGAAGTCATTTGAATATGAGGAAACTGAATGACTAGAAGACACTGCAGGCTGCTTTACATTCCCAAACCCTCCAACAATTACTTGTGTGTGCTTGTTTCACCATATTCAGCCGGGAAAGGCAGATGTTTGCCTTTGCTGTTTTTCTAAGCCTTTGCCTTCTCTCCCCCCTCCTACTTAAAATTCATCCACCAAAATCCTCATGAGGTGGGGAGGCTCTTGGAGTCTCAGCCTGCGGAGCTCAAGCTTTGATTAAGTCACAGAATTTGAGGGCTGGAAGACTCCACACCCTCCCAATACCTGAAAAAGAATGCCTACCACAAGCTATCTAAAAAGGGGTCATATAGCCTTGGCTTGAAGACTTTCTGTGAGGGCTAGTTCACTACTTCATAACGTAGTCCAGTCTACTTTTGGAGAATAGCATTTCCCAGATAGTTCTTGTGCGCTCTCTCTCTCTCTCTCTCTTTCTCTCTCTCTCTCTCCCCCTCTCCCCTCTCTTCTCTTCCCCCACCCAGGTTATTTCCCAATTACACCATGTGTGTGTGTATATATATA
>CM053585.1:512698057-512743672 GCA_028646515.1 Pseudochirops corinnae | reverse complement strand
CTATATATACGCCCTGATGTGAGGTTTTGCTTTGGGGCTCACTTTGAAAAGAGTTGTGTCATTTGGCCAGATGAGACTCTGGGAAGCCGTTGAGCCCCCTGGCTTTGAAAAACCCAGATGTTGATGCTTCCCTCTCTGGTAACTGAATAGGTAACTGATGTAATGGTCAGATGCTGATGTTTCTCTGTCTGCTTATAACTTGTCTTTGTATTCTCTGAAGGTCAGGGGGCTGACTTTTCCCCCTGAACTAGGTAAATGATATATGTTTGATTGATTAAAGTGAAACCGTTAACCCATTTTGAGTTGCTTTCCTTTACGAAAGCAGATCTAAGAACCTGTGCTAGCAGCCACCCTGAGTATGCTAGGGTGCTTGCTGATACATCTTATATCAGAGGTTGAGTGTGAGCCTCTGTTTCCCTAGCTCCGAGACTGGCCCCCAATCCATCATATTATACTGGCTCTCTGAACTTCTTAGAAAGTAGATAAATGGATTTGGTTTTTTGTTGTTTGAAGCTCAGCAGGCTTCTGTGACAGTGAAACCCAGTTAAGACAACCAGTTTATAGACATTCCATAACTCTAATGAGAGAACTTTGGTCAGGAAGCCTGTGTTATTCATTAGCATTTCTGCCATGAAGCATTGGGGTAAGACCTTAGTAGAGGAGACTCTGGGTTCTCAAAGGCTAATAAAAGCTGGGTCTACGAAACTTGAAAATTTTCCAACACAGTCACAGAGATAGATTGGTTACTGTCCAGGCCCTAGCTATACCCCTAGAAGTTGGCCATTTAATAACTAATATTTTGAATGTGATGACCTATGGGGTAGTCAAGAGATTGGAATATTGTTGTGTGATCATGGACAAGCCTCTTAATCTTGGTTTCTTTTAAAATGGAAACATTTAGAAAAATAGTATCTATGGCACCTTCCCCTGAGGGTTATTGTGAGTATCAGATGATATAATGTCTGGAAACCACTTTGCAAACCTTCAAGGGCTATGTGTCATTATCATTGTAGAACAAAACAGATAATTTTAAAATATTAATTATATTAATTACAAATATTATAATTGTAGAACAGAATAGATACAAAATACACAATGGCCTTCAGTCTTTTGTGACCCGGAATGGTGGGAGCAGAGTGGAAAAGAAGACAGAGGATGCTAAGAATCACACAGTTCTTAGAGTTTCCATAAACATTAACTTTTGGTCCTCATAATTCCTGTCTTATTTGGTACAGATGCTATGGAAAGTACATTTCTAACTGATAGAAGTTTCAGTGAAGATCAAGTGGAAAGTATTCATTGCTGGTTTGGATCAATACCAGTAGCACATACTTTTCAAAACCAGTATGGCTTTCAGTGGATAATGTTCTGTTTGGGGAGACAAACATTAAAAACAGGCTTGTAGCTAGCAATTCTAGCCCCTGATGCAAGCACAATTCATCTTTAAATACACTTTGGACCCTAGAACCTTTTCCTACCTGCTGAAGTATGTGTACTGTCAGTACCCTCTACATTTTAGTACCCCCTGAGACAAAACCTACATTGTCTCAGCCTAGTTAAGGCTCTGGTAGAAAAGATTACACACACACACACACACATGTGTATGTATGTGTATGTATGCATATATGTTTATATTCATATATGACCATTTTTATATATGTATCTCTAAACATTTAGAAGCAAAGACTTTTTAAAACATTCAGTTTTATCACTTATATAAAGAAAAGTGGATAGCTGTGTTATTTTTTGTAATCAATAAATCAACAATGGCAGAACTATGTAGGACTGGGGTCAGTAATCTTATCACTATGCTCATTTTATATTGCGGCAGACCCACCTTTTCACCATAACTCAGTTGTACTGTTACTTCGAGAAAGGCCTTCCATGGTGATGAGATTGCACACTTTGGACACTAAGCAATTGATTAACTTTGTATCCTTAGACAAATCACTCCCGTTCTTTTGGGCTCAGTTTCCTTGTCTGTAAAATGTGGCATCAGAGGATCATAGATTTGGAACCGGAGTAGTTCAATTTTCTCATTTTCCAGATGAAAAAATGGAAGCAAGATAGTGTTGAAAAGCCCAGAATAGCAGAACCCCAAAGTATCTGATATGAGATTTTCCTGACTTTTTAGGTTTGTCCTAGTTAAAACCTTCTACATAGTCTTTCTTCCTTTTTCTTTTCTTTCTTTCTTTCTTTTTTTTTTTTTTTTACCACAGCTAAGAATGACAATCTAACTATTTAGTCTAAAAAAATTATTCACAAAGCAGGGGGACAGTGTTTAGATGGTCAAACATCATGTTTAGCATTTTTTGAATATGATAGGGAAATTGACTTCCTATGAACTGCTGGGCTCTCAAAATAGAATTTGATTTCCAGTGGATGGATGCTGAATAATACACAAAGATCTTGTCACCCATTTATCACTTGCTGCCTTTTGTTCATTCCCATTTTCATTCCCTTTAATAGTCTGGATTTTGAATTTCATCACTTACAAGGCTACAAATGAATTGTTTCAAAGAGGAGCAGTTCTGTTAGCTTCCTAGACATCAAGTTGTTTTCATCAGACACAAGTACTCCTAAGCACTGCATAATTATACTTTTCTTCAGCAAGTGTTGGTCTATAGAATCATCAGTTAAGTATTTGGAATCATCAGCATAACTGAATCCAGGCTTTTTGACAAGGCTGTTTTTTTTTATAGCATGATTACAATAAAGTGGAGCTGAAGAGATGGTATCTATCTCTGCTTTATTACAGATGAGGCTAAATGTGCCAGATTTTTGAGACATAGGATGCAGAAAAGATGAGTCTTTAGGAAAAAAAAAGTATCTGTGCTTCACAATTTCGCATAGGCCCTTGCTTTTTGATCTAAGTGTAAGGAATTGTCTCGTTATGGTCCTTTTCAGATAGAACATTTTAATACTGAAAAGGTGTTAAAAAGATTTAAACCACTATTAGAAGATATAAGGGGCAGTTAGGTAGGATAGTAGATAGAGTACCAGACCTGGAGTCAGGAAGACTCATTTTCCTGAGTTCAAATTTGCCTTCAGACACTTATTAGCTTGTGACCCCAGGCAAGTCATTTAAACCTGTTTGCCTCCATTATCTCATCTGTAAAATGACTTGGAGAAGGAAATGGCAAACTACTCGAGAATCTTTGCCAAGAAAACCCCAAATGGGTTCCCAAAAAATTAGACATGACTGAAAACGACTAAATAATAACAAATTAAAAGATATAAAATATTGCTGTTATTAATTATAGAAGGGTATTTTGACACCTAAAAGAAACTGGAATATTTGTTTGAAGAAACAGCTTTCAGATGGGATTTTAGTAATTTGGTATATAAAATTAATCATGGCATAAATATAAAGACTTAAAACACCTTGTGAAAGATGTAGGGTCACACCCTGTTGGTTTATGAATGGTGAGTTTAAAGGGGTGAAGACAGAACTTTTATTTATTAAAAACTGGGTAAACATCAGCATGAAGAAATAGCATCCAGGACACCAAGAGAGATTTTGGACTGAGTTAACATTTTCCCAATGTCCTTTTAAGGGTGACTGTAAGTTGAAAGAGCTTGTAAATGCTATGTTAGTTCCAGTGTAGAAGGGAAGAGGATTTACCTAGTGGGAGAACAGAGGATCAGTAAATAAGACAAGATCAGTAGAGAAGTGTGCCAATGTTTCTGAATGGATCAATGACATCCAAACTTTTTTAGTCTAGAATTGGGAGTTACCCCTAAAACACATGAGTTTTCTTCCTTTGTAAGTTTCCTTAACAGGGTCTTGTGTGGGTGTGTTCACTCTCAATCAATCATTTTTTAAAGGACCTACGCTCTGGTGATATAAAAGAGGCAAAAGATAGCTCTTTCCCTCAAGAAATCTAGGATTTAGAGCTGAAAGAAATGTCAGAAGCCATCTCAAACCTCCTTATTTCATAGATGAAGAAACTGAGACTCAGAGAGGTTAAGGGAGTGGTCCAGCATCACACAGTAAGTAAATGTCAACAGCAGGATTTCAACCTAGGTCTTTCAGACTACAAGTCCAGTACTTCCACACTGTCTCTTTCTTTAGTTTGTTCTTGATTTATTGACTAAAGAGAGACTATCGGATCTTAAGGAGTTAGCACTACCATCCCCTTGCTCTGGAGGACAAGTCTAGGTTTATGTGAGTTAAGTAAAGGTGAGTTCAGAAGAGCAGCCCAGGCTGAGAGAGAAGGGAAGGAGAGGCCTCAGCTTCTTCCTTGGTCAAGTCTCTTTTGTTTCCCCTCCCCCTTTGCCTGTAGTAGGACCTTCCAGCATCAAAGGGTACAGAAGATGATGAACTATCCATTTTCCCATTGATGTCCTTAGTGATGTCCCTAGATCAGTTGGTGGCAGCCTCTTCAATGGAATCCAAGGACTAAACGGATGTATGTTCACTCTGCTTCATGGGAAGTTTTCAACTACCCTTGATTGGGAAGAAAAAGACTTCCAACAATGAGGAAGTGAGTTATCCCAGATGTGTTCTTTAACCTTGAGTCTATTTTCCCCTGGCCTCTGTATCTACTTGAGGAAGAATGTACCATAGATGTTTAGGGGGATGTTTTGTTCCAATTGTACAACCTCAGTAAATACCCTTTTCTTTTCCTTTTCTCCTCCCCTCCTTTTTTTGAGGCAATCAGGGTTAAGTGACTTGCCCAGGGTCACAAAGCTAGTAAGCATTTTAGGCCAGATTTGAACTCATATCTCCTGACTTCAAGACCAATGCTCTATCCACTGTGCCATCTAGCTTCCCCTTTAAATACCCCCTTCTTAAAAACAAACAAAAAACCCCATAAAACTACTTAAGGCTGGCTGACTAATTTGATTCTCAACTGGTTCTTGAGAACCAGTGCATTCTCAAGAAGCAAACCAGTAGAGACTTGAGTTGATGGCAGTACAGAATCACTTCTTACTCCTGAGGAGCACCCCAAGAGACCTGAGGGGGGAAGATATAGCCAGCCTAGTTACACTGGAAGTGAAATTGGGAGAAGGATTTTCAGAGCTTACATGGGCTACATACAGAAAGTAAATACAGATTAGTTGGGGGTGTGTGGGGAGAACTGCCAACTGGAGGGATTAAATCTTGTACATCAGATACTCTGGAGAGTACACAAACTAGGAGAGTGCACAGTTTTTCCTATCCACTCTCTCCCTCTTGGACATGCCTGGTAATTAGCTTGTGAGAGAAATTCAATAAAGAAATTTTTAAGGGAGAGAGTTGGGGAGGAATCCACATGCCTTTGCATTTCCTGAACAATTGAGGAGTGGAGTGGGCCCTCCCAGTGTATGAGGGAGAACAGTTTTGTGGCCATTACATCTGATCCCTCATGGTGATTGTGGTTGTTTTGGAGAAGGGCAGGCTCCTCTTTCCTGATGAAGTTTTAGTGGTGCTAAAGACTGGCAGGAGTAGTAATCAAAGTCAATAGCTTTAGTGAATAGTGGTCTCCAGTCTCCCAGGGAGACGAAGGGACATCTGTGTCTCTGGGCCAATAGGGTAAGTGGGGGTTATCCCTTCTACAAAGGTGAGCCTGAGACCAACAGCGCAAGTTTGCTTTGAAGACTGAGTCCTGATGCCATCTACTGGGGATTGTCATAACTGCAGAAGCATCCACCATCGTGGGACTGAACATCTTTTCAGAGAATGTTGCTCATTGGACCATGTCTCTGATATGAACTCATTTTTTTTCTCTTTCATGTTTCAGTAAAATTTGCTTTCTTTAATTTTATGAACTGTATGCTTGCAAGGGAGGGAGAGTGTTAAGGGGAATTATTGACAACGTAACTGAGTGGTTTTAGGGATTTTCCCAAATTTTGAGTGAGGGCTACAAGTCAGAAAATTAAGAAATTACTCCCAATGTGAACCTTTATCTCTTTGTATTGTGAGAACATATGATATGAGTTATAGTAATTTTAGGGGCAATGGAAAAAATAAATCTCACTACCTGCTTCTTTCTTTTTTGAACCTTTCTCCTGAAATTAGACTACTCTTTGGCTCACCTTTGCTTTTTTTAAGGTTCTTATCTTTTTAAAAAATTATTTTCTTTTCAATTCAGGGAACAAAACAAGCATTTCCATAACATAGTACAATAAAAAAGATGATTGCACAGGAAACTGCAAATCTGTCATGTACAACTGTTCCCTTGAAATATACAACAAAGTTATCATATACATTTCTTTTTTCCCTTTTTTTCTTTCCTCCCTCCCTCCATCCCTCCCTCAGGAGACTACCATTAGCCACAAGTAGGTATACATTTGGAAAATTATCCTATACATACTTGTATTTATCAGTTCTTCCTCTAGATGCAAATAGTGTCTCTCTTCACATATTCTTTATTTTTAATTCATGTATTTATAATAGTCAAAGTGACTTAGTTGCCCAGAGTCATTCTTAAAACAATATTGCTATTACTTTGACTCACCTTTCCTATACGATGCGCCTTTGCTCACTTCAATGCAGCCCTCTTGGGATTAGGGGCTTCCCAGAAAAGCAGAATTTAAAGTACACACAGATTTACTTCCCAGCAATGATGATAAGGTTTCCTGTGGGCTAGAAGCTTGCTTTATCTTTATTAAGATACATGTAAATTCCTTATTTACCGAGGGCCAATATTGCTTCCACAAATCAATCAAAAATATTTGTAAGCACTCCATGTGTGGAGCACTATAGTGTTAGATACCATGGAGGACACATAAGAAAATTAAAATTAAAAAAAAATTCACTGTCCTTAAGGAGCTGCTTATCTAATTGGGGAAATAAAAAAGGAATTAAGTGGGTCTATCAAGAACAATTAAAATTATATAATTAGGTGCCAGATTATAATATCTGTGCGACTTCAGACTGCTCCAGAGGGGATGCAGCTAAGCCACATAATCCTAAGGGTAGATGACTGACTGACTAGATGAAATTTATAGAAGGACAAGTAAAAACAAAATACCTTTTACAGCATTTCTGAATATTACAATGGAAAGAGTCAGAGGATCTGTGTTCAAATCCTCTCTCTCTAGTACTTTGTGATCTTTGGTATCACTTTATGCTTCTGTGTCTGTTTCCTCATCTGGAAAATGAAAGGGTTGGAATAGATGGCCTACGCAGTCCCTTGCCTATCTTTTTATTGATTTTTTTTGTGTTATCTTCATTTCTGAACATATTCTTTCCCTCTCCTCTGTTCAAAAACAAAAAAAACAATGAGTAAAGAAAGAGAGGAAAAAGTAGCTTAGCAAAATCAACCAACAATGACTCCTCTGCCTGACTATACATTGCCGCACCCTTCACCCATAGTGGGCAGCTAGGTGATGCAGTGGATACAGCATTGGACTTGGAGCTGGAAAGACTCATCTTCCTGAGTTCAAATCTGACCTCTCAAACACTTACTGGCTGTGTGACCCTGGGCAAGTCACTTAACTTTGTTTATTTCAGTTTCCTTATTTGCAAAATGAGCTGGAGAAGGAAATGGAAAACCACTCCTGTATCTTTAATCGAGAAAATCCCAAATGGGGTCACCAAGAGTTGGACACAAGCAAAAAATGACTGAACAGTCCCCTACCTGTACAAATAGTGGCGTAAGGTATGTTTTCTTAATTCTTCTTCAGGATCAAGCTGAGCCATTATAATAACACATTGTTCAAAGTTTTTATTCTTGTTCTTTCTACTCATATTATGATAGTGTCTTTTCATCATCCTCAGTATTGATTTTAGCCCCTTCATCTTAGTTGTTGATGTATTTGTTCTTTGTCCTTGGTTCTCAAAGAGGATGTTATGATATGTAAACAAATTGGATTTAAGTGAGGGAGAACTGTGCAAAGTCAACAGCCCCACTCTCTCCTCTGGAACCATTTGAGTACAGTGGCCAGATATGAATCAGGACGACTGGAGATAACCTCAATGCAGTGGGAGACCCTGGACCTTTTAAACTAAGGTTTTTCCCAGGTATGTTACATGAAGAAATTGAAATGACACTTAAGAAGACAAGATTGAGAACAGCTGAACTGAGCTAAAGATAATGCAATCTTAGAAGTGTTAAGTATAAGTAAGCATCAAGGAGAGAAAGACCAAAAGTATAGGAAGAAATCCCCTCCCTCCCTAGTCTAGTCCCCTAGAAAAGTTATCTCAGATTCAAGATACTCTGATGGTTCCCAGCTACTCAAACCCACTCCTAAGCTGATGTGTTTCCTTCTTCTATTCAGTCAGAGAATAAATTCAAAGCAAAGACATTTCACAAAGTAGTGGAGAAAAAAAGTAGCAATAGAATATTTCCCCCACTATGGGGCATCTTTTCCACAAATATGCACATCATCAGTGGGAGAGTGAACACACATAGGGAGTGTAAACAGGGGTAGGAAACACATATGCCCAGGCATGGTTCATGCCTCCAACACGACAGGACCACTGCTGTTTTCTGGAGATGGCTTCCTGCTACTCCATCTCTTTCTGTCTCCGTCTCTATCTCTCTCCTTTCCTCCTGGACACTGCCCTCTGAACCTGGGTTGTTAGCTCATGTAGTTTCTGTGCTTTGCTTCTCCACCTCCGATATGTTTCCTGCTCCCCTTGGTTATTCCCTGTTTCTTTCTTCAGCTAGAACCCTCAGCTAAGGTGCTACCTCTTCTCAATAAGAGAAATATTTTCCCCTGTCTCTCAGCTTAGCCCCCAGAACCTAAGATTCTGTCCTTGCATATTCAGGCACTGGGCTAAGAATGAAAACTTTGGCTGCCTTCTTTCCAAGAGATGTGGGAATCTTTTCATTCCCAGCGTCTTTGCTGCCATTGGCCAAATTCTTCTGGAATACTGAACATCAACCCAACTAATTAGAACTGACAGACTAAAATGAACATTATCTCTCTATCTGGTAGGTCCCTGTCTAAGTTGGGATTAGAAAATCCCCTTGATCTCCTCTCATTTCCCCATTGCCAACTGTTCTGTTCCTCATCAGCCAAGTGGGCTGAGTCAGGCTTATGCCTTGGTAATTTATGTTCAATATTGGAACAAAATAAGACACTTAGACATCATTCAACCTTTAACAAAAGGATTTATTTAGCCATATCAAGAGAAGGCTATTCAACCAGAAAGTGACGTCAACAGCACTAGCCTTTACTCTCCAGAACCAAATGAGACTTGAGGATAGTCAGTACCTTTTAAGGAAAAATTAGCCTAAGTCACATGAGGAAGGGGGTTAAGATATTTCTTCTGCTACACCAAACTTCTCCCCTGCTTAAATCATTTCATAGACTGCTTTATTACAGACTTCAAAAGGCTATTTGGCTCTGGAGAATGATGCTTTTGCTCAGGTCTTTAAATCCCTTTGTTTTGCGAATCAAAAGAATCTGGCAGATCACAAAAAAACTAAACTGAGGAGTTCAGGTCATTGTCTTTCTCTTGACCCCTACTCCTTCTTTTATCACGTGTGTCTTATCTATCTATCTATCTATCTATCTATCTATCTATCTATCTATCTATCTATCATCTATCCAATCTATCTACAGATATACACGTATATATGTATATGTGTTTATATTATATTCACACATGTATATATGTCTCAACAAATCTCCCAGGCTTAAGGACATTCTCCATCCAAAAAGTGTTAGAGAGAAAAATAATAGCTATTGATTCAAATGTCCACTTTTTTACCTTGAAAAAAATCTTTGGGAGCCATATACATACATATTGAGAACATCCTTAATGAAAATATGAGAGGGCAATGAGCAGATTTTGCAAATGATAGACTACAGTTGATTGCATCTTTTTAATAACACAGTTTATTGAAAGGTATTTATTAATTACTAATGAATGGAAGATGCAAGGGGGGTACATTTGAGATTGATGTCAGGAAAAGTTTCTTAATAATGAGAGCAGTTCCAAAACAGAATGGGCTGCCCAGAGAGGTGTTTGGTTCCTTCTCCTTGGAGGTCTTTAAGCAAAGACTAGACGGCCCCTCATTAGTCATGTTGAAGTGGAGAATTTTTTTCCAGCAAAGATTGAACTAGATTCCATTAATGTTCCCTCCAGCTATGAAATCATATGGTTGTGTGATGATTAAACTCTTGAATGCCTGGGGAAAGACTATGAGCTTCCTGAGAATGGGGTTGTTTTGTAGCCATCAAGCACCTGGGATAGACACTTGATTGAAAGGCACCTGCAGCATGAGGCAGAAGAGTGAGCTTGGCAGGCTGTCTCCAGCTGAGCCAGATAAGGCCTCACTGAGAAGGTAAGGAAGCACTTTGTGAATAGAGATTGTTTCATTTTTTTGCATTCTGTATGCTCAACACCTAGCAACAACAAATTCTTGTTGATGAGTTGTTCCTTTTGATTATATAAAAATATTGATCGTCTATCAAGGAGATTGTATTTGCTTCACCTGTCGTAGCAGGGGACTGAATAACACCTGTCTTTGATTTGCAAGCTGGGGTTGGGCTGGAGAGCTATGGCCACATGATGGCTCCAGAGCCATTTGTAATCCAGTGATACATACCAGAAAGGCTGATAAACTTGTCTGTTTGCAAACCAGACTTTGCCACCATCACTCTCTGCTAGGATGCTTCCACAGCTGCCTCTTTGCAAACCCAAGCTGGAAAAGAGAGAAAAAGAGTTGATGAAGATAGCATATGATCTGTCCAAGATGGCTCCAATTAAGGTTTATCTACAAACATGTTTATTGCAGTAAGCAAAGGGAGTACTATTCTAGCTGGTTTGTTAGGGGTGGGAGATAATGAATAGACAAAAAAAATTTCTGTGCCTAGTAGGGGGATGAGACACAAACAACTATAAATCAAGACATTTTATAATAAATTCATAGTAGAGTCATAACATTGCATACAGGGAATCCCAAAAGTCTTATTGTTAAAGTTCAAAATTTCACTAAAATATGGTGTACACAAGGTCAGAGAGGATGTAGAGAGTCTGGCCATTGTTTGCAATGTTACAATTCAGTTGAGATAGCCAGTTGCCTTTCAGGTGTATGAAATGATGAGAAAGAGGGACAGGGAGAGGGAGAGGGAGAGGGACAGGGAGAGGGAGAGGGACAGGGAGAGGGAGAGGGAGGGAGAGGAGGGAGAGGGAGAGTTCAAAATGACTCATTCTTCTCCCACCTGACTTGGTTCCAATCAGAACAAGAGGCACCAGGAAAGAATGCCCTAATACAAGTCTCTGGATTGGTCTGAGGAAGCAGCTTTCTGTTTTTAACACATCAGGACCTTGATTAAAAACTGATTTGCTCCTTGAAAAGAGGCACCTTCAATGATCTGGCCTTCAGAGCCAGGACTGCAAAATGCACTGTGTTGCCTCTAGTCTTCAAGAGAGAGGAACTAAGCTGGCCAAGATCCTGGCCAGAAGATATGTACCCAGGAGCCTGTGACTTGATTGAATCAGAGGTACTAGATGGGGCTTAAGCATCCAGGTGTTCTGAAGTCTCTTCCTCTTGGTCTTGCTTTCTTCTTGGAGAATGGAGGGGAAGGGTGTGATCTTCTGCCTTCTTGCTATCTTTCTGGAACAGTATTCTCCTCTTTCCCTTTTCTCCTGGACAAATTGTAGCGTGCTTCACTCTCGGTTTTCTGCCTTTTTTCATAGCTACATGGGAAATCAATCCACTATACTTTGGCCAAGTAACTGATGTTCCATTCCATCTTTCTTCCAGGACTGTTTGGGGGTCTTGCGTCTTTAGTGTTAGAGAGGAAGTGTAATGGACTAGATAGAGAACAGGCCTTGGAAGCACAAAGACCTGAGTTCAAGCCCTTCTCCTGATACACACTGGCTAAGTCCCAACCTCTCACTGATCGAGACAACTCTTCCAGACTCTAAGTGACACAGAAAATACTCACTTGGCTTTACTCACTAGGACTCCCTCATACAGGGGCTCTCCCTATCTTTACATGACATAGTCCTATACAATCTCCCCATCTTTAGGGATGTAGATTGGTGACTTGCCTGCAACTTAAATCCTTAGAATATTGCCTTGAACATTGAAAGGTTAAGTGATGTATCCATGGTCCTACAGCTGGATCTGACAGGGGAAGCATTCGAAGCCAAGTCTACCTGATTCCAAGGCCAGCTTTATATTTATCATATCACACTTTCACATGAGATGAAACCTCAGGTGTGCTTTCATTCCTGCTCCTACCCTTCCCCAAATTATTAAGAATATTTAAAATATATTATATTCTCAATTTATCTTTATTTCATATATTTATTATTAAGCCAAAAATTCCTCCTACAGTTATAAGCATTGTAGTTCTCATTAAATATGCCTCTTTCTCTCTGCTTGTCCTCCCCGACTCCAATTCCCCAACTCCCCATTCCAGATTGCCAATTTATTCAGTGATGAATGGCCTGCCCAGCATTCTGATGGTCACTGCTACAAAAGATCCCCAGGTAGACAGAGCACAATCCTTTAGAGAAAATCCAGGCATTCTTATGAACATACTATAGTGGTCAATACAAGGTGTAGAGTTTAGGAAATCTTTCCCCTTCTCTCCAGTTTTGTTAACAGTGAGAGATCTTGCTTACCTGTGAGTGGGGGTGGTAAGGCTTGATGGAAGATTGGGAACATTTGAGTTGGGATTTAAAGCATGGACAGGACTTCACTAAAGGGGAAGGAAGAGCATTTCAGGTAGAGGGAGCAAAGGCAAGGAGTGGGGAGGGCATGGGACATGGCATGCCTAGAACATGCCATGTATTCAGTGTCGTCATGTGAGATGAGGCTGGAATGGAAATGGGGAATAGAAATGGAGTATGGAAGTGGGATGGAAAGAGATTGTAGAGGGTCATGAATGTCGGCAAAGGAATTTGATCCCTCCTTAATAGATAATGGGTAGACAATGAAAATTGCTGAACTGAAGAGTGCCGGGATTAGATTCCTGCCTAAGAATTCATCAAATAGCCCTGCTGTTTACACTGGAGCATAGAAGGAGCGATGATGATGAGCTTGTGACCACTGCCATGAACCATTGTAGAGAATTTCTGTGCTTGATGGGCTCTTCCAGATTATGTACTTCAAACCCTCTCCTTTTTACAGATGAGTAAAGAGAGGTCCAAAGACACCCAGTGATTTATCCTGGGTCAAGGTTAACAGCTATAAACTGGAGAGTCAGAGCAGCGTGATGGAAAGAGAGCTGCGTTTGGAGACAGAAGTCATGGGTTTGAATCAGCCTGTGCTCTTACCTACATAATAGTCACCTTGCCTCTCTGAGCCTCAGTTTCCTCATTGGCAAAACATCAAGTTTGGCTTAATCATCTCAAAGGTACCTTCCAGGTTCTAGGTCCTGCTACTAGAAGCCATGTCTCCTAACTCCCATCTCAGTGTTCTTTTCATCTATTAGAGAGTTAGTACTCTCATTCTTCCTAAACATTATTGGAGGTGGTGCATTTTGGGATGTGTGATAGAGAGGAAAAAATGAGAAGTGAGGTTTGATGGGGTGTAGCAACCCCCCAGTCATTGAAGGGAGATTCAAGTTAGAAGATTTTAGGGAGTGGAGTAGGGGAGGTGGAGGGTGAAGGCAAATAGTTGTAGAAAGGGAAAGTGGATGGCAATGAGGCAGGAGGGAGGGTCAGGTGACAATGAGAAGAACAGGGCACACAAAACAATGGAACTTCCCGGGACCAATAGCAGCATTTGGATCAATGACCCTGCTGTCAGCTCTGATGACTATCAATCTCTGTCTCTCTCTGTCTCTCTATCTCTCTGTCTCTCTGTCTCTCTGTCTCTCTCTCTCTCTCTGTCTCTCTGTCTCTCTCTCTCTCTCTCTCTCTCTCTCTCTCTCTATATATATATATATATATATATATATACCTTTTTTTTTTGGAGGGCAATTGGGGTTAAGTGACTTGCCCAAAGTCACATGGCTAGTAAGTGTGTCAAGTGTCTGAGGCCGTATTTGAACTCAGGTCCTCCTGACTCCAGGGCCAGTGTTCTATTCACTGCATCACCTAGTTGCCCCTGTCAATCAATATTTTTGCTGTTGTAGGAATGAAGTAGTTATCGATATCGTATGAGCTTGTTCAAGACATCTGAGGTGCTAAGATAGAATAAAATCCAGGCAAAGTGAGTTATTGCAGCTTTTAATGAGAAAGACAACATGATGTGGGGACCCAGATCTCCTTGGCATCAGATCTTCAAGTCCATAATGTATTCAATATGTCTCTGGATAAAAAGGTCATACATGATGGGAACTTTTTTTTTTACACTATGAGAAAAATTATGGCTTCTTCATGTTCCCTTCAAGCTGTTTTCTATTATCTCTTCTTATGATATAGCAAGAGATAGACATTTATTGGTAAGGTTTCTAATAAAAATGGCAGCTGCTTCATTTTATGGCTTGGTGTATTTTCACCGGAAGCTATGATTGCTGAACTTTCCTTAAAATAAGTCTGACTTGTATGTTAGTTTATATATGAGAAGCAGGATGGGGTGGTATAGAGAGAGCCAGGCTTGAATTCAAGGAAGATTCGGATCCAGCCTCTCACAGCCCTTAATCTCACACTGCCCCCAGACCAATCTTAGAGATGAGAAATTGCGGAGCAGTTGCTGATCTGAGCTGGTAGAAGAGATTTGTTCCCCAGGAGTTTCTTATTCCGATGAAATCACAGGTAGGGATAAAAATTCAACAACTCAATTAACTTATCTAGGCCTTGTTCATTCAGAGCCATTCAAAAGCCTTGATGGGACTGGCATCAGGAGATCTTGGTTCAGATCTTGCCCCTTAAGCTGGGTACCCATGGTCTGAACTTTGTCTTCTTTGGTTGTAAAATCTACCTTACAGGGTCTTTGTAAGGCTCAAATGAGATTATGTCTATAAAGTGGTTTGCAAAACCTTAAAGTACTAGGCCAGTTATTTTTACTGATTCCTAGCAAATGAAATATGTTTTGTTGCATGATTTCTCAAGTTGTGGGAGTACTAAAATGGATGGTTTTTATTTGTGGAAATTTGAAATACAGACAGTTCTATTATGAATGTTAGTAGGTCATGCCAAGTTCTTCTCCATGGAAAGCCCTCTTTCCACTCTTTATTTTACTCTTCTTTTAAACATTTCATAGCCTAGATTTTAGCAGGCCAATATCTTCCATATATAATATTTTCACAAAGGAATTAATAGCCTCCTATATCATTGTTTCATCGTCATGTTTTTGCAGAACCAATTAACGTTATCCAGGTGTGACTATATCAACACAGTTTGTATACATATTATTTTACATACCAGTGTTGGTTTACCATTCCTCTGTTGTTAGGAATTGGAATCATTTCGTTTCCTCTACTCCCCTCCCCTGTTTCCTTACTTCCCATTGTATACAGAAACATGAGAGGTAACCAGACACAACAGAGTTGGCCTTGGAGTTAAGTTCAAACACCAACTCTGACACATGCTGTCTTCGTGTTGTAGCCCTGGGCTAGTCACTTAATCTCTTAGGGTTCCTTCCCCTCCCTATCCACCTTTCCCATTCCTGTTCTCTACAAGTTACAGAGAAGGTGCTTATATGTACTGGCATAGGGAGTTTCTCCTTAGAAACTGCCCACACTGATGGAATCATAGATCTTGTAGAAAAGAAAAATGTAAAAATATAAACACACACAAACATGCAGAGATGGACACATTGGAAATGCTGTTGGATTTGAGTTCGGATCTTCCTTCTGCTCCCTTTGTGATCTTGGCAATCACTTCCTCTTGTTGGTAGTCAGTTTTCTTATCTATAAAATGGGTGGAAAGGACTGACTGTTCCCTAAGGTCATTTCCTGCTCTAAATCTTTCATCCCTTGATTTGTAGATCTGGAAATTTGCATGGGCTGGAATTTTACTTCTGTTTAATCCATAGACTCTTAGAGCAGGAAGGGACCTCAGAGTCTACCTAGTCCAGCCCATTTCTGCACGAGAATTTCTCCTGTGACATGCCAACTAGTGATTATTCAGCCTTTGTTCAAAGACTTACCGTCTCCTGAAGGAGCACATTCCAATTTTGGTAATGCCAAGCCTTAAGAAATGTGTCCATATGTCAAGTCTGAATTTGCTGTTTTGTAACTTCTTGCCAGGATGCCTTGTTCTACCTTTTGGGACCAAGAAGGATCTGGGGCCAAATTGATCCCTCTTGTAGAGAAGAGTCCTTTGAATAAGTCATCTCTTTTCCAGGCTAAACATTAACAATTCCTTCACTTAATCTTCATATGGCATAGAGCAGTGGTTCTCAACCTTCCTAATGCCTCCACCCTTTAATACAGTTCCTCATGTTGTAGTGACCCCCAACCATAAAATTATTTTCGTTGCTACTTCATATCTGTAATTTTGCTACTGTTATGAATCGTAATGTAAATATCTGATATGCAGGATGTATTTTCATTGTTACAAACTGAACATAACCCACAGGTTGAGAACCACTGGCATAGAGACTCTACCATGCTAACCACTCTTTTCTCTGGATAATCTCTAGTTTCTCATTGTCTTTCCTAAAATGTGACATTCAGAACTGAATACAACATTCTAGATGTGATCTGATCAGTGCAGAATATGGAGGGACAATACCCCTTCTAGTCCTAGAGTCAGGGATAGGGAACAGGCACCCTTGAGGCCACATGTGGCCCTATTTAGTCAAAAGGTCACACTTGAGGACCTAGGGAGCCACATGTGACCTTGAAGCTGCAGGTTCCCCATTGCTGTGAACTAGACAGTATGTCTCTCTCTTATGTTTCTGATCAAATTTAGTTTATTCCAAACATTTATAAAGCATGCATAAATAATATTCTAGGTCTTAGATATATTAAGTGGATCTATCAGGATGCTGGCAAAGATTGATATTGTAGCTTCATTCTAGTAGATATGGAAAAGATTCAGGGCAAAAGAGAAGGAAGGGGATAATAGTCTAATTGTTTTAAGTGTCAAGTCAGCTGCCTCAAGGATAGGGGAAACTCCTATGGTTTAGGAAGAGATGGCATGACTAATAAAGGAAATGATACTTTAGAATTTGGAAATTGTGTTATAAACAGCTAGCTAGGGACTACAATTCCCAGCAAGCATATATCAGTTGCAGTGCTGCATATAGTTCCCATCATGCAGTGCTGTTGACCACCATCTTAACTCTTTCCTCACCCAACATTTTCAACTCAGAATATTATACAATTTTTATAATGGCTATAAATTGGAAAATTACATTTGTTTCCTTTATTTACTGTAACATCTTTTCATTGTTGTTGTAAAGTAACAGCTATATTTGAGTAGATATATTTGATATATTTTTCTACTTTCTCCTCCTTTTCTTAAGAAGCAAAAGCTTCTTTGTATGTACACCATATACATTTGTGGTATAATGGAACAAATATTGGATTTGGGACCTGAAGGCCTAAATATAACTCTTGTCTCTGTTGTATGACCTTGGGGAAAATCACTTAACTCCTCTGAGACTCACTTGTCTCATCTGAATATGACATCCTTTGGGGTTGCCAGGGAGATATGGATGCTGGAGATGAAAGCCTTCGGATCTAATCCGTGTTTGTTTTCTTGACCCTCGTGAGTTTTTCCTGACCCAAATAAATCTGACCAGAGAGTGACAATCTAGCCTTTCTCATTCTTAAAGGAGTAGCTGATACCACATGAGAAAAGGGGAGTGTGTACCTCAGGCTGAGCTTGATGGGTATGAGAATAGAAATGACAATTGGCTTCTTTACTAGGGATTGTGATCAAGCTATGTATCAGAATTATGGCCCTGATGCTGGGGTTCTTGAGACTGTTTGAAGTAGTGAGACTAAGGCTGGAGAATTTCTCATGATCATGCTTCCTACTTCCACTTCCCATTCTTTCTGGGAGAGGTGTGTTTATTACCTGAATATCCATCTCTTGAAAATGTTTTTTTCCCTCTTTCTATTTTGATTTTAGACCAGTTTTCTAAGATTCATGTGGTTAACCATTGCATTACTGATCCATATTTCATTACCCAAATGTAGCAAAGGCTAGAATGTCAAGGTGAGAGTTGTGGTGGTGAAGAGAGATAGGGGAAAGGGAGAGGAAGAGACTTCACAACTGCAGTATTTTTCACCAGGGCCATTTTCCTGACTGGGGCCTCTAACTGAACAGAAGAGAAATATTGATTCAATTTTGAGTCCATCAATTTAATTGATTCAACTTCTCAGGCCGGGGAGAGAAAACGACTCCCAGTGAATCAGTGTGACTGGTATGAGGGAGAGCACTCTAGTCATTTTTCTTTTTACCATTGTCTTCCTGGGATAGTTTGAAAGGAAATCCAAATCATCCAGTGGGAAGGAGTTATGGAAGTGGCTGGAGACAAAGCCATACCTAAGGGAAGGACCAAAAGAATGGTTAGGATGTAGTGACCACATGAAAGTGAAGGCTGCGGAGAGGGAATGAGTAACCCTCGTCTCCATCATAGCACTCTGTGCTTCTCCCCACCCCATACACATTTAAAATAAGGTTAATCATTATTATTATTATTATTTAACTTTACTCCTATGTTTATTTGGAAAGTTTCTAGTATTTCTCCATTTGATGTAATGTTAGTACATCTATCTACCTCTCTATATTTAACATTTATTTTTAAATAATTTTGAGTTCTGAATTCTCTCTCTCGTTCCCACCCCTCCCCACCCATTGTGAAGATAAGAAATGTGAAATCAATTATACATGTGAAATCATGCCAAACATTTCCATGTTAGCCATGTTGCCAAAAAAAAAACCAACCCACCAAAACACCACCCAAAAAAAACCCAAACCACCCGAGAAAAACAAAGTGGAAAAAATTATACTTTCATCTGTATTCAGACTGTAGCTTTGTTTCCTCATCTATAAAGTAAATATAATAATATGTATAACACCAGGGTTGTTTCTTTCTCTGGAGGTGGAGAGCATTTTTCATCATGAATCCTTTGGAATTGTCTTGAATCGATGTTTTGCTGAGGCTGGCTAAGTCTTTCATAGTTGATCATTGCACAATGTTCCTGTTATTGCATACAACATTCTCCTGGCTCTGGATAATAATCACTGACTTTGTACCTGACTCACTGAGCTATGGTGGGGATTAAATGAGATGATATACACAGAGCACTTTATAAACTGCCATAAACATTTATTAAGGGCCTACCATGTGCCAGGCATTGTGCTAAGCATTGGTACTATACAAAAGAGGAATCAGTTGATCAGGGGAACCCCTCCTTTGCTGGATTAGGGGACTTCACAAGAACCAACTCCATGGGATCCAGCAAATCCTGGTGATGACTCTTATCCCACAAATCTGAACTATTATGTCCCATGAGGGCAGGAACCATCTGTCTTTTTCATTTGTATCACCAGCACTTAGCACAGTGCTTGGCACATCGTAAGTATTTAAATAAATGGCTTCCTTTTCCTCTCTTCTCACTTACTTCTCTAGGGAGGTATATATGTACATAAATTGAAATGCAAACGACATGATCGGGATAAATCAGACCAGCAAAATCTATTCCTAGGTAATTGACTTTGTCCATTAATTTTAAAATTGTTTGATAATTACTTTGCTTTCTCAATCATTATGCTCATGTAGAAATAGTCTAAATGCCACCCCAAATCTTGTGCAGCTCTTATCCCAAGCTCAGGACACAGTAGAATGAGCTTGCTTGGATGTTCTTTAGGAGACACAATGGTATCAAATGCCAGACATACTCATCCTTTAGTATCTTCCCATCCCAAGAGGCTCAGTTAGTCTGGACAAACTATGTGACTGTGGGTCTAGGTGGGTATGGACCATGGAAAGTTGACTCTGTCCCAGAGCAATAACAAATGGTCTATATCTACCCAGCATCATCCCAAGTAATCCCAATTAAACAAATTGTCTTAATGGTTTATTTCAGAAACATGAACAAAAACTTTGCTAAGATTCCGTTATGGAGGTGCTGAATATCACATATTCAGACTTTTGTAATAATGCAGTGTAGTCCTCTAATATCTATGAAAAATGGAAATTCACTTTAGCAATTGATTCTTTTTTGTAAGACACGGTCCCTCCCCTCAATTTAACAGGGAATTGCATGCAAGACAAATGCATGCAAAAATATTATTTACAACATAAGAATTAAGTAAAACTATGAAAAGTGTTGAGAGGCAGAGTATTGTAGTGGATAGAAGGAGAATCTGGGAGCCAGGAACACCTGAATTTAAATCCCATCTCTAACACCCACACTAGTGATGTTGGGCAAACCACTTCATTTCTCAGTTCTCCAGGGAAGTTCTAAGACAAAATGCTTCTGAGAAAGTACTAATCTTCATTCATAAAGGAAATATACTCATCTGGGGGCTCTCTAGCAATAGAATTACAGTTCAGTTCCCATCCCTATCCCTATACTATGAAAGATGTCATAAGGACATGATTAAATTCTTGGTCCAGGCAATAGATACAGTTTATCCAAAGAGAGGCAAGGTCACTAGGCTGGAGTGGTCAGGGAAGGTTTTATTGAAAATTTTGGTATTGAATTAATTGACAGCAAGCATTTATTAAGCACCTCTTATGTATCAACTATAGAGTTAATTGCTAGGGGTATAAGGACAATGGAAATATGGGTCCTGCCCTCAAGAAACTTATATTCTAAAGGGGAAATAAGCATGCACATATCTAAGTAGATATAAAACATACAGAAGATAATGAGGAGGGGTAGGAATGAGTAGCTGGGAGGTACTAGTAAAGGCTTAATGCGGAAGGTGACTATTGAGTCCTGTAGGGAACCAGGGATTTTAAGAGGTGGAATTGAGATGGGCACAAATTCCAGGCTTGGGGTAGGATTTGGAAGGCTTTTGATTAACCTTGATGTTCATTTTTTCCCCCTTCATATACTTTTCAGGCCATCCAGATTGTCTTTCTTGCTGTTTCTCCCATATAAACCTCTTATTTCTCACCTCCATGCTTTTGTACCAGCTGTCTCCCATGCACTCCCTCCTCTTGCCTCTTAGAATCCTTAATGCCCTTTAAGACTCAGCTTATATGCCACATCTTATATGAGGCCTTTCCTGTTCCCTCAGATCACCAGCTGTTATTGACTCTCCACCCAAATCACCTTGCATTTATTTTGTTTACATATTGTATACAAATTGTGTCCCTCAATAGAATACAAGGGGGGGGGGGCAGAGCCAAGATGACAGAGTAAAAGCAGGGACCTGCTTTGAGGAGCAGAACACACAAAATGAGTGAAACAAATTTCTAGCCCAAGACAGCCTAGAAGGTTGACAGGAAAGGTCTACTGCACCAGGCTGGCAGCGCCAGCACGAAAGGGGTGGAACAGGCCTCAGGGGACTGAATCACTGGCAGCAGTGGAGGTTTGCAGACTTCTCAACCCACAAATGCCAAAGGCAACTTTGAAGGTCAGTAGGAAATGAGTATTGGACTTAGGTGAGAAAGCAGCATGGTCTGGTCCCAGCCCTGGGGCAGTGGAGGCAGTGGCTGCTTTTGGAGCTCTTCATCCAGAATGGTGGGGGATGGAGCAGCTCATCAGAGGGCAAATGCAGGGATCCCTTTGCTGGAGCTGAGGCAGGATTCTCTTGCTTTGCCTGTGCTTGGGTCTGGGTCACAGTCCTGGGTTGCAGTCCTAGGGCAAGGAGGAGGTGGCATAGCAGAGCTTGTGGTGGTGGTGAAGAGGGAATCCTCCGCACACTTCCAAGGCGGAAAAGAGTGCTTGTGGTCACTCATGGATCAGACCCAAGGCCAGGACAGGAGTAAACACCCCTCTTTGATCATACTACCTTGGAAGTGCTGAAAATTTACAGGTCCCTTGAAATATCTCTGAAAACAGCTGCACAAAACCTCTGACGCATGGGACAGTACCCTCCTCACTGGAATCAGTCCTACCTTAACAAAGAGCTAAAAAGTCAAGTTATTAACTGGGAAAAGGAGCAAATAACAGGAAAAAAAATCAAGGTGACAAGGAAGCTCAAAACATACAGCCAGAAGAAGACAACAAAGTCAAAGCTCCTACGTCCAAAGTCTCCAAGAAAAAATATGAATTGATCACAGGCCATGGAAGAGCTCAAAAAGGATTTTGAAAATCAAGTAAGAGAAGTAGAGGAAAAAATTGGGAAGAATGAGGGCAGGGACTCTTTGTCCTTGTAACTCTAGTGTCTTATACTGTGCTAGACACATATTTAGTTATTTTAGTCAGGTCCAACTCTTCATGACCCCATTTGGGGTTTTCTTGGCAAAGATACTGGAATAGTTTGCCATTTCCTTCTCTAGTTCATTCTACAGATAAGGAAACTGAGGTAAACAGGGTTAAGTGACTTGCCCAAAGTCACAAAACCAGTTAGTATCTGAGGTCACATTTGAACTCAGGAAGATGAGTCTTCCTGATCCCAAGCCAATGCTTCACCTAACTTCCTGCTTGGCACATACTTACCAACTGATAGACTGAGAAGGACATTCTGGGCACAGCATAAGCAAAGGTGTAGAGAAAGCAAGGCATGTAGGATGCCACATTTGACAGATATTGAATAGATGAGTGTGGCTCAAACAGGACCTGAATGGGAGAGTAACAGACATTTGGAAAGGCAGAATAGTATATAAGCTGATAAGGATCACTGGCTCTATTGGGAGGAGATTGGGGTTCAAATCCTGGCTCCATCTTTGGAAGTCACTTAATGTCTCTGGGTCTTAGTTTTGTCATCTATAAAATAAGGGAGTTGGTCACGATCACTTCTAGAGTCTCTTCCATCTCCAAATCCTGTAAGTTTGGTGTGGGATTCCCAGGAAGACCTATCAGGCCTTTGGCTAAGATCAATGGTCTATATCATTTGAGCTGAGTGTGGAGTCAGTGTGCGGAAGAATTTTTGTGCTGTACCAGCAGATGTCTATGTTGGCTTAGAAACTGGAGCAGTCTTTGGCAAGCCTTTCTCAAAACAGTCAATTTTAAACACAGTTGGTAAGTGAAAGTGATTCTCTGTTATTGAACTTACCTGATTTCTGATTGTTACAGTATTGTTCTACTATGCAAGGATTTAATTCCATTTAAATGAATGGGGAAATGCTTTTCTCTAATAAAGTAGAACCAATTTTCCTGAAAGAGAATACAGATATCAAAGTATATTTCTTTTGGGATCCACCAATCAGAAAGCATTCCTTTGAGAATGAATGGAAAGAATATTCCACTCAGATATTTATTTCAAGACTCCTCTGCTGGCGAACTTCAGGCTTTAAAGGTGGGGGCCCAAATTCCTATCCTTTCTGTGGTAGTTCAGTGCTTTATTGGTATTAATCCAGTCAATTGATGAGTGCACCAAGATAAAGGGAAGGTTTATGAGTGAACAGAATCAATGTATACAGCAGCTACCCAATTCAACAAACATTTATTAAGCTCCCACTGCACATAAGGTGAAAGGTAAGATAGAAGATGGCCAGGAAGTGAAGCCAATGAGCATTTTATTAGTCAGCCAGTAAATAAACATTTATTAAATGCCCATGATGTGTCAGGCATTTAATGTGAGCTAAGGGGTACTAAGATATGGTAAAGGATGAGTATATGATTATGAAAAGGAAAGATAGTCTCTGTCCTTAGGACCGCTGCACTCACACCGGATGTTGTCTCCTGGTGACAAATGAAATAGCCTCAGCTCTCAAGAAGCTTATGCTCTACTGGAAGAATACAACATATAAACGGAGAAGCAAATACATACAAGGTAATTTGAAGAGTAAAGAAAGAAACAACAAGCGTTTATTAAGCACCTACAGTATGCCAGGCATTGTGCTAAGTATTTTACAAACATCCCCTATGATCCTCAGAACAAACCTGGGAGGTAGGTGCTATTTATTTGGCCATTGGAGAAACTGAGGTAGACAGAGATTAAATAACTTGCCCTAGATCGCTTAGGTAGTAAGTGTCTGAGGTAGGGTTTAAACTCAGATCTTCCTGATTCCAGACTCAATGCTCTATTCTCGGTGCTCCTTAGCTGCCTCTAATTACTGAGTGCCTTATTAGACCTATTATAAGTATTGTTATTATAATCTGTAACAATATTAAACAATACAAATATTAGTATTATAATATAAATATATATGTGTAGCACAAAGTAATATGTTGTAAATAAGTAATAAAATAATAGTGATAATCTAGGCATAATTTTTATATTTATTTCATATTTTACTTTGTTAAGCACCTGTGTGTCAGAATTGTACTAATTGCTACAAATAAAGGCAAATGAGGGTCCCTACTCTTAAGGAGCTCACAGTTGAGTATTGCCTCTGACACTTACTGGCTGAGACCCTGGGCAAGTCATATAACTTTTCAGTACTATAGATAACTCTCTAAGACTATGTTGTAGAGAGGGTGCTGACCTGCATAGGTCTACTATGAAATCTCTACTAATGAAATCATCCAGTCCTTATCCTCGTCCTACATGTAAGGTACTGTGTTTGATGCTGGGGCTCTCCAGCATCCCTGCCCTAAAAAAGGCTATGTTCTATTGGAGGATACAACATATGGACTGATAAACACCTAGCAATGGGGTACTCCTCTCACTCTGCCATGTAATTCTAAATTCAAGGAATATGGTGAGGATGAGTCATTGTTCATTCAAAATCTTAGCTTACAAGCCCCCATCAATGTGTTTCTTTTATTAGCCAACCAGAGGACCCATTTATTGAAAGGAAAAGACATTCAATTAAACAGCATTCTAAGATAAGTAACAAGAAGAAAATCACTCTCTCTACTCAGGGGCACACTCTCCTAAAGGCTATTATACCAATAGTGGAAGAGGAGACACATGTGTCTAGAGAACATGTATGAAGGGGCCACATGTTATAAGGGAACATTTGGAAGAAGCATGCTCAAAGGAAGCTGATACAACCAGGGCAACTCATGCTCTCAATGCTACGGAACTGCCGGTGTACTCTAGTGATGTCCTTAGGTGAGATGCTTTCTCTGCTGTGCTTCTGGCTTATGTTGCTCTCTATTTTCTGCTTCATTGCACTCACTGGATGTTTTCAATGCTTCTGCTATATCTTACTTTGCCATATCATTCTTTGCTATGACTTCTGGATCTATGTGATCTCTTGCCCCATAGAGGGAAGGATTTGCCAATTCTTTAGCTTTATAGCCCCAAGGATCATCTTTAGCTCTTTTGTGAGGTGATCCACAGTCACCTGAACCCAGCCAACTAACTAGTGAAATCTTTGGCATTTTTAAGGTTGGATTTGACCTGTGTTATTTTTTTTCTTTTGGGGGTGGTGGGGCAGGGGAAGGTTAGGCTATCTGAATCCAGTCTGCTATCTGATTTGGGCTAAACTATTCTTTTCAATTCCCATTGCACTCTTTATCATTCATTAGTCTGTTTCTTCAAAATGTTCTGGTTATTCTACTTAGAAAAACTGCAAAGGAACTATGGGGAGTTGGGGTGGCAAAATTCTTTTCAACTCCCATGATGACTCTGGTTGCTATACAAATCAGCTTGGAGCTAACAAAGCTTCTGTAATCTCAGCCTTATTTGTTTTGTTCTACATTTCTTGTCTTTGTTATGCCTTCGTTCCAGGAATAAAATCACTGGTCTCTTTACAATGACAAAATAAGAAAAGAGATGGTGTTTGGTACCAGTCAGCAGATCCCTGCCTCCATCAAATATTGGAAATATATATATGCCTCAGTTCTTTTTTCCTTTAAAGCACCAGGTAGTGGTACCATTTTCTCAGTATCCTCCAACTCTCTCTGTGTCTCTGTCTCTCCTCTCTCTTCTTTCTATCCCTGTCTTTGCCCCCTCTGTCTCCCACCTTTTTTCTGTCTTTTTCTCTCTCTCTTTCTTGATTGTGATAGAGTCTGGGTGGGGGTGAAATTGTGGCATCTGTTGTGTTCTAAGGGTGCTGAGAACCCCAAAATGACAGGTTATGGGTCTGCCTTGAAAGAATCTGATCACTCATGCCTTCTTGCAGTCCGAGATAAGGTCTGTTGCCAATAGAAGTGGGCAGGATTTTAAGAATATGAGCAATTTAATGGGGGCAAGATGGACACATTTATACAGGAAGGCTTAAAAAATGTCAAGTAGCGTGGTGTGGGGCTGGTGCAGACAATGAGGGCCACAATGAAAGGGCAGTCAAAAGGATTGTACTAGGATGGGCTGGGTGCCTCAGGCAACTGCCGCAAACTCGGTTCAGGGGTTTTGGGATCCAGGTCCCAAAGACATGGTCTTTTCCTTCTAGGAGCCCAGTGCGAATCCCATCCCCTATCAGCACCTGAGGTACTGTCTCAATCTTAAGCCCCTTAGATGTGGCTATCTCTCTTTTTTTTTTAAAAGCTTCACGTAGAAATAATCATTGACTAAAGTTGTCACTGAAGATGCTGAGAAAATGTAGGAGGGGCAAGATCATCTTTATACATATGTAGGGTAGGCAGCTATCTACATGGTATGATTTTAGTAGTAATGATTCCCAAGGAAACTCCTGTTCTATCAGTGAGGAAAGTGTTCTATAAAATGAGGTACTGTACAGAGTGCTAAATTTTGAATAAGATGCCCCGAGTTTGAATCCTGAATCTACTCCATACTTTGTTGTTGTTTTCATTTGATTTAGTTATGTCTGACTCTTTATGACTCCATTTGGGATTTTCGTGGCAAAGATACTGGAGTGGTTTGCCATTTTCCCTTCTAGCTCATTTTTACAGATGAGGAAACTGAGACAAATAGGATTAAGTGACTTATCCAGGGTCACACAGCTAAATAGGAGTCTGAGGTCAGATTTGAACTCGGGAAGAAGAGTCTTCTGACTCCAGGTCCACCATTCCATCCATTGTGCCATCTAGCTGCCCTTAACTACCTGTGTGAAATTGTAAATCATTTCATTTTTCTAGGACTCAATATTCTGGCTTGTAAAATGAAGAGTGAATGGAATGATCTCTAGTGTTCCTTCTCATTCTAAACCTATGGCATAATCCATTCTGTCTCTGAATCTGTGATGTTTTTAGAGGCTTATTTTATGCCTTCCAAGAGTAAATGACTCTTTAAAAGATAATCCCAGGACAAGGCTGTGCTTAATCTAAAATCAAAAATTGCTAATGGGATTTCGAGCATTGATTTGGTGAGGGGGAAAGATATTTTGGGGGCATGTAGAGATATTTTTCCTGGTACTTATTTATATTGAATGAAGAATTGTACACTTTCTGTGGATTAAGATTAAAGCTGTCCTAGTTTTGATTTTCATGGCTACTGTGTGTGCTTGTATAGGAGCAGAGAGTCTATTTAGTTATACCCTGAGTTGTAGCTTAGAGGATAAAATAGAGAGATGAGTATAGGCTAGAAAATTTGGTGGTGGGCATGAGGCCTTCCCGTATTCTTACTCTTATGGCACCATTTTCCATACTAAAAAAGAGGCTGGCCTCATTTAAGTCTACTGTGAAGATTTACATCCAGCATTTTCAGATTGACTTTTGGATGGAATGTTTATTAAAGAAGAAATCAAGGCAACACATATATAATGGTAAAAAATTCTGGCTAGAAATAAACCCAATGCTATAATGTCTAAAGCAGAAAAAGAAAAGATGGACTATCTGCTGTCAAAGAAATGAATTATTCTGTAAATTAAAGAAACTATGGTAAAATTTGGGTAGAAAAATTAGACATTTCAACCATTTAAAAGGTAAATCTGAAATGATATTAAACAATATATCTTTCATAAATTACTCATATAGAAAACTAAATAAACATAAAATTATAAATTTCAAGCAGGAGAAATGGAATTCTATCCATTTGTAAGAGGAAGATCACACCAAAGGCTCACAGTACATTTTAAAAGAATAAAGGTTTTTTCCTGAATCACAAGAAAATGTCCAGTTATTCTGCAATACAGGTTTAACAGAGGCAAGCGGCCTCTCCGTATATGTTTTCGTGGGCCAAACTGGAACACAGAATGTGAATAAAGACCTGTCAGTTAAAATTATTATTATTATTATTTTAAAAAAGTGAAAGATTTGTAATGCAAGAGGTTAGCATCTGTCAAATCATTCTGCTAAATTTGTAGACATTTTAATAAATATGCAAGATCCTAAACTGTGAAAGGGTACATCAATCTTCCTTTGAAAATTTGTTGAGATTCTACAGCGACTCTCTCTCCTAAGAGGCAAAGCTTCTCATTGAAGTGGCTCCTAACCGGTTAAAAGACAATGTGATTTGTATGGTATGATGTCTATTCTTATCCCTTTGCCTTTTAATAGAATTGATACTTTCACCCAGAGAACAATTCCTTTTTTCATTTGCTACCTAATACACTGTATGGTTTCATTTGATCATATATCTGGATTTAATTATTAAATATGGAATAAATCCCCCTTTTATCCATTACACTATTTAACTTCAATTTCCATGGTGTGATGGAGTAGCCAAGGTCAAGGGCTTTCCTGATAAAACCTGAGTAGGATAGTACCATTCATTGTCAATTTATGGCCAGTGCTATCATAAGAACAAACCATCAAAAAAAAAAAAAAAAAAAAAAAGAACAAACCACAATGCTACTCTGGGCAGTGGATTTCAAGGGAAGCAAGACAAGGACCCTTGGAAAGGTCCTGTTAGTAGAATGTAAATCCCTTGAGGTCAGGGACCATTTTCCTTTGTACTTGTGTCTTCAGTACGATTCTGAGTGTCTGGCATATAGTAGATGTGTGAGAAATGCTTGCATGCTAGTTATAGCAATAAGAGAAGATAAAGAAAAATTGAAGGAATTAGAATAGGCAGTGAGAAAACAAAGTTGTCATTCTTTGCAGATGATGTGATGGTATTCTTGGAGAATCCTAGGGAATCAACTAAAAACCCCTTGAAATTATTAACAACTTTAACAAAGTTGCAGGATACAAAATAAACCCGCATAAATTATCAGCATTTCTAGATATTACCAACAAAGTCTGGAAGCAAAAGATAAAGAAATTCAATTTAAAATGATAGAAGACAATGTAAAGTACTTGAAAGTTTACCTTCTGAGACAAACCTAGGAACTATACGAGTACAATTACAAAACACTTTTCACACAATAAAGTCAGATCTAAACAACTGGAAAAATATTAATTGCTCATGAGTAGGCCAAGGAAATATAATAAAAGTGACAATTCTCTCTAAATTAATTTGCTTATTCAGGGTCATACCAATCAAACTACCAAAAATTATTTTATAGAGCTACAAAAAAATAATAAAGTTAATCTGGAAGAACAAAAGGACAAGAATATCAAAAGAATCAATACAAAAACTGTGAAGCAAAGTGACTTAGCTGTACCAGCCCTCAAACCGTTTTATAAAGTTGTAATCATCAGAACAAGCTGGTACTGGCTAAGAAATAGAGTGGTGAATCAGTGGAATGGATTAGGTACACAATACACAGTAGTAAATGACTATAATAATCTAGTATCTGATAGACCCAGAGATCTAAGCTCTTGGGACAAGAACTCGCTATTTGACAAAAACTGCCGGGAAAATTGGAAAGCAGTTTGGCAAAACCTGGATATAGACCAATATCTCACACTGCATACCAAGATAAGGTCAGAATGGATACATGATTTAGACATAAAGGATAATATCATAAGCAAATTAAAGAAGCATGGAATAATTTACCTGTTAGATCTTTGCATAAGAGACAAGAGGTAGAGAGCATTATGTGATGTAAAGTGGATAATTTTTATTACATTAAGTTTAAAAGTTTTTGCACAAACAAAACCAATGCAGCCAAGATTAAAAGGAATGCCAAAAACTGGAGAAAATTTTTACTGCAAGTTTCTCTCCTAAAGGCCTTATCTCTCAGATACATAATGAACTGAGTCAAATTTATAAGAACATAAGTCATTCCCCAATTTATAAATTGTCAAAGGATATGAACAGGTAATTTTCAAAGAAATCAAAGCTTTCTATAGTCCTATGAAAAAATGCTCTAAATCACTATTCGTTAGAGAAATGCAATTAAAATAACTCTGAGGTACTCCCACACACCTATCAACTTGGTTAATATGACAGAAAAGCAAAATGACAAATATTAGAGGAGATGTGGGAAAATCAGGACACTAATGTTGGTGTAATTGTAAACTGATCCAACCATTCTGGAGGACGATTTGAAACTATGCCAAAAGGGCAATCAAAATGTGCATACCTTTTGATCCAGTAATACCACTACTAGGTCTGTATCCCAGAGAGATTTTTTTTGTAAAAGGAAAAGGACAAAATGGACTAAATGGACAAAACATTTATAGTAGGTTTTTTTTTTTGTGGCAGCAAAGAATTGAAAATTGGGAGGGGGATACCCATCAATTGGGGAATGACTGCACAAGTTGTGGTATATGATTGTGGTGGAATACTATTATTCTATAAGAAGTGATGAGCAGGATAATTTTAGGAGACCCTGGGAAGATTTACATGAACTAATGCAAAGTGAAGTGAGCAGAACCAGGATATTGTTGTACACAGTAACAGCAATATTGCATGATGATCAACTGTGAATGACTTAGCCATTCTCCGCAATATAACGATCTAAGACAATTCCAAAGAACTCAAAAATACTGTCTACCTCTAACTTATGGAAATTGAAGCATAATTTTAAAAATTTCTTTGATTTTCTTTTTTTTGATCTGTTTCTTTCACAACATGACTAATATGGACACATGTTTTGCATCATTGCATATATATAACCTATATCAAATTGCTTGCCTTCTCAAGGTGGGGGGAGGACAGAGAGGTAGAGAATTTGGAACTCAAACTTTTAAAAAATGAATGTTAAAAATTTTTTACATGTAATTGGAGAAAATAAAGAAATGCTTGTTGATTGATTTGAAATGTGCTTTAAGAGGCAGATCTGTTCCTCTCTTTTTCTGCCCTCCCTTGGAGTACATTGCCTCCATAGGCTCACGTAGAGTTCCTTGCTTATAGTAGCCATTGAATAAATCAATACTTTTTGTTTAGAATTGGATTGTTAACACTAGAGGAGATGACATACTCTCATATTCCTACCTGGGGAATGTATTGTGATGGTGTTGGTGAATTACTACAAAGTTGGTTTCTCCACCATGTTCTTCTTTATTACCAAAATTGCAAAACTGACTTTTTGTAGAGAGGAAAGGATGCTTTATTTATAGACAAAGGGTAAGTGCTTTGTTATTCAATGACTCCAGGGATGAATTCAGCCTTCAGGAGGTGCCAAAGGACTGATCTTCCTGAGAAGCAACAGTGGCTACAACAAAAGACTCTCATTGGGACTCAGTTTTTGAGGCAAGAGAAGGGAACCCTTTCCAAAACAGCCAGATCTTGCAAGGCAAAAACAAAAGGCTTCATTCCTCCTGCCATCTGGAACTGGAAACTCTTCAAGGAGAGAGAAGTTAAGCTTCTATGTCTTCACAGTGCCAAGGGAAGAGGGGATCCAGTAAGTGGCTGTTTTATTGGCTCAACATAGATAGTCAGCACAGATACTTCAGGCTCCAAATGAAGTTGTTTTCTCTAAAGTACCCAGTTTGACTATCTACAGAGATGAAGTATAAACAACATAATTAATTACCAACCCTCCTCTTTCCTTTGTATAATGTTTTCTTTCCAAATGACCAACTATTACTGTTACCTTCAATTCAATCTCAATTCAATTCAGTCAATGTTTAGTAAGTGCCTACTGTATGCAAGGAAGGCATGATGCTAGGAACTGGGAATGCAAAGAGAAAAATAAGATTCCCAGCCCCTAAGTAAATTCTATTCTACTGGAAGAATACCACATGAACACAGCTGAGGGTGAGTCCTGGACCAGGTGAGTCCCAGAGGCGTATAAGGATCAGGCTGAATAACAGAACTTCTCCAGTCATCATACCTCTTTGACTTATTTTGACCCCATTTAGAGTTTCCTTTAGGAAGTTTATGAATGTGTTTTGAATATAATCAGAGATGTCTTAGAATCACCTCAAAGGCTTATGAGAGCCAGTTTTTAAATTTTCAGTGAGGATTTGCACCTCGGAAATAAACAAATTCTACTAATAAAGGCTTGATTTATTGTTTTCTTGATTGTCTAGACCAGGTGAAGTATAGATTCAGTCAAAAGACTGCACTCGAGGACCTAGAGGGCCACGTGTAGCCTTGGGGATGCAGGTTCCCCACCCCTGGTCTAGACTTAAGAAAATAAAGGGGTGAATGATGATAATGCAGCTGAAACTAAAAATGTATCGTGTGTTTTCAGAGAGCCAGTTGTTAAACATTTATCCACACATATATGAATCTAATTCAGGGGTGGGGAATCTGTGGTCCTCTAGGTCCTCAAGTGTGGCCCTTTGACTGCATCTAAACTTCACAGAACAGATCCTCTTAATAAAAGTATTTATTCTGTAAAACTTGAACTCAGTCAAAAGGCCACACCCGAGGACCTAGAAGGTCACATGTGGCCTCAAGCCCACAGGTTCCCTGCTCATAATCTAACCTAATCATACCCAAGTATTCATAAATGTGGTTCAGAGGTCACTAGTTCCCACTGAAACACTTAAGGTTACAAGATATAAGATATGCTGCTGTTCAGTCATGTTTGGCTCTACGTATCTATCTGTGTATCTATGTATCTGTCTATCTTCACCTTCCTGCTACTACCCTAAGCATTTGGATTCCCACTGAAAGGAAAATGAATTTGCGGTTGCTAGGGAGGTAACCTTCACTATCTGAATAATTCAGAGTAAGAAAGGAGGGCAAAATCTGGGCTTTTACTCTCCCCTCTCATGGCTTAGTCCCTTGCTGTCTTTTCAGTTCCATGGATCATGTGTGAAATTCTCTCTTTCACAATAGGCATGTGCAACATCCCCTTTTCTCTTTAGAAGGCAGTGTCTTAGAACTCTCAAACTTAGTGTCATTAGACAGGGAACCCCAAGTCTGGTACTACCCAGCAAATGCCCTTCTCTACCTAGTGTGCTGGGGTTGAGGAACTCCCATCAGTTGGCCACATAGTTCCCCCTTCCATGACTCTGTCTCTTGGACTGAGAGTACCTGCTATTGTGTTTCCAAGGCTAGGGAGCCAGGAACTCTCCATGTGAGTGAAAGCATATGGAATTTCCATGTGTTTCTGCTCTAATGCATCCAATAACTACCAGTGAGGTAGGGAGGGGATGGTTCTAACAAATTCATAGGAACCCCCTCCCCATTTCTACCCTCCCTATTCAGCTCAGTTCTTAGCTGTGATGCGCTTTCAAGATCTCTCAGGAAAAGAGGAAAAGGGCTTCCTTTGCCCTTTCATTTTTATAGCCTAGCAACAAGAGACAGTCTGTCTTACAACAGTCTGAGCCAACCAATTCATCACCAGGAGGTCCACAGTGAGTTGGGAATGGGTATGGCTGTACCCTTCACAAGGAGATGCAAGCAAAATCCCAAACAAAGACTGGCCATACTGTGAGCTCATTAAGCTGGTTAGTGGATTTTCCTGGTCAATCACCTATACTAGTAGAGACAATAATTTCAGTAGACAAGAAATTTCAATAGGGAGAGGGCATGAGAAACTGTGAGGCTCAAGAAAGCCTTCATCTTGGGAGCTGGCACTTGAACTATGAAAGCAGCTAGTGATTCTAGGCCATATATATGAGGGGGGTACATGGCATGTACCTGGGCAAAGATGCAGGATGTAGAATGTCATCTCAGGAGAATAGACAGCCAGTTGACAGGTTTGTTTGGAATGGAGGGTGAATGAAGGGAAGTAATATATAACAAGGCTGGGAAGGTAGATAGAAACCCAATTGGAGAGGATCTCAATGTGGGGCTGAAAATGATGTATTTTATTATAGAGGTAATAGGAGGCCATTGAAGAATTTTGAATAGAGCAGTTATAGAGACAATTTGTGGCTTAGAAATATTAGTTTGTCAGCTATATGTGTTGGAGAAGGGAAAGAATGGAGGTTGAAAGAATAAACAGGAGGTTATTGTATTGTCCAGGCAAGAGATGATGAGATTCTGAACACAGGGTCATAGATTTAGAGCTGGAAGGAACTTTATAGTTCACTGAGTCCAACTCTTTTTTTTTTTTTTAGGTGAGGAAACAGAGGCCCAGAGAAGGTAAGTGATTTGTCCAGGGTCACACAGTGTCTGAGGTAGAATTTGAACTTGATTCTTCCTCATTTCAAGTCTAGCTTCTACCCACTAAGCCAGAGGCTGTACAATGGGAGGGAAGGGGGATGGATTGAGTGATATTGTCGTGATAGAATTAATAAGATTTGGCAACTGATTAGATATTGTGCGTGAAGGAGAAATAAGAATCAAGAATGACTCCAACGTGGGTTATTGGAAGGAAGATGGTGGCATCCTCAACAAAGATAGGGAAGTAGGAAAAAGGATAGGTTTGGAAGAGGATGAATTCTGTTTTGGATGTTTAATGTTCAGCATGCTTAGAGAACATTCAGGTACAAAATTCAGGACAATGTGCAATTATTAAACACCTGCCATATGCAAAAGAGGTAGTGTGGTAAAGTGGGTACAGAGATGGCCTTATGCCAGGCATGATGGCATATGCCTGTTATCCATGCTACCAAATAAGACTGAGGCTGGTAGCTTGCTTGAGCAGGGGAGTTCTGAGTTGCAGTAGGCTAAACTGATTGGGTGTCCACACTAGAGTCTGGCACCAGAATACTGAGCTTCTGCAAATGGGAAACCACCAGGCTGCCCAAGTTAGAGTGAAATGGCCCAAGTCAGAAATGGAGCAGGTCAAAACTCCTTTTCTGGTTAGTAGAAGGAATGCCCATGAATTGTCCGTAAGTGGTCAGTACTTCTGACCTGAGTGAAATAGGAGACCCAGTCTTTAAAAAAAATTAAAATCACTGTACTTTAACCTAAGCTCATGGGGCTAGATCCTAAAATATTAAAATATTGGTGATTGGTTACTAATATAAGAGAGAAATAATCATTTCTCTCAACACATACAGGTCATATGGCTCTGGGTAAGTCACTTAGGTGTCCAACGCTGGGGGTCCCCAGCACTCCTGAATGTGACTAGAATCAGATTAAAATATAATAGGGAAATATTTTACAAAATAAATAAAAATACAATTAAATATAGATAACATTACATTTTAAATCTTAGTCAGTATGCAGCCTGCAGGGATCCTCAGTTACCTTAGCCCTTGCTTTAATGCGAGTTAGACACCCATGCTCTAGGCCCTTTCTAATGAGTTGCTAAGAAGGTGCCAATCTGCACTGGTGAGAATGAATTATCCTCAACTAGGAGTCCGATGTGCCTGTGGAATCATAGATCCGCTTCTTCTCCCCCATCTCTACCCTATACAAGGCACTGTGCTGGGTGGGGATACAAAGTGTAATAAGGCATATATTTCAGTTTTAAGGAACTTCCAATCCAGCTGGTGTGTACAAAAGTAATTATAAGGCAGAATGCAAAAAGTGCAAAGAGGAGATCCTAATGAAGTTTGGGGAGGGAGAAATCAGTTTTATCTAGGAAGAATAGAGAATGTTTCATGTGACACTTAGTGTTGGGTCATGATGTAAGAAAGGGGTTTTAACTGGCATAGATGGTGGTGATACGGATTCCTGGAAGTCTGTTGCAAGCACCAGAAGTAGCAGGATGAGAACAGGCATGGTGAGTCTGGATGGAGGGTAGAGTAGGTGAAGGGAAGCAGTGAGAGATAAAGGTTGAAGCCAGTTTGTGTGTGTGTGGGGGGGATCTTGGATGCCAGGAAAAGTAGTTTCAATCTTATTCAACTGAGAATGGTGACCCATTGCAGGTTTTTGAGGAGAGGAGTGATGTTATTGGTGGTACACTGGGAAGCTTATTCAGGCAGCAAACAGTGTGAAGGAATTATTGGGGAGGGTTTAGAGAGGAGGCAGAAAGATCAGTTGGGAGTTGATTATAATAGTTTAGGGCAGAGATAATTGGGGGCCTGAAACCTCGATTCTCTCACAATGTCAGATTGTACTTAAGTTGACAAAGTGAGATAAAGATTTCAGCAGTTGTCTGATGATAATTGGATTTCTTTAATAGCAAGTTTTGCTGCCAAACTCTCTCAATTCTTTATATCACTTGGCTAGAATAAAACTTTTCAGGGGAAGATGAAACTACATCTCCCTAACATCTTCACGGGCTTCAAACCTGCCATTATTCAGTTCTAGTCTGTCCCTGTTTAGTTGTTGTTTTTTTAGTCATGTCTGACTCTTTCTGACCCCTTTTTGGGTTTTCTTGGCAGAGATACTGGAGTGGCCTGCCATTTCCCTTGCCATTTTCCAAAGAGGAAACCGAGGCAAACAGGGTGAAGTGACTTGCCCAGGCTCACACAGCTGGTAAATTTCTGAGGTTGGATTTGAACTTAGATCTTCCTGCCTCCAAGACCGGTGCTTTATTCACAGTCAATGTTCTCCTTTCTCCAACTCAAATCCTCTTTGAAGTTTATAAAGGAGAATTAACGTGAGTTCCATCTCATCCCCCGGAAAGGTAGAAGGCACAGCAATCTCTTTTATTGCTGCCCTTCCCCTGTTGCATCCTTATTTCGGCTTTGTTCAGAGCCGTCATCAACCACGCCACTCCTGTCATGCTCACCTCCTCACCGTTAGAAACTCAGAATCTGCTCCTAATGCCGCACTGGACTCTGACGGAGGAGCTTCTACTTTATTGGGCCCAGATTCAAGTGTCCAACTCTATTCTAGCCCCCAAATCCTACTTTTCTTCCTTCTCTGACTCATAGCCATCTTCCGACATCCCTTTATGGGGCCTTCCTTGAAGGCAAGGACTGTTTTTGTCTGTTTCTGTATCCCTGTAGCGTAGTACAGTTCTTGATATACAGTAAGCACTTAATAATGAATGTATGTATGTATGTTTGTATGTATGCATGTATCTATCTATGAGATATTTTTTATGTCTATGCTCAATTATAATGAGATGTCTACATAAATGTTTTAAAACAATGTTTTATTAATTGCTTCTGCTGGTTCTTGATCATTTTAATGTCACATTGTTCTAAATTTGTGCCTGCCTACTATAAATTGAGTTTCAGATATGTATATATTTGCGAAACTATGTAGAAAAGACATTTCCTTGAATAAATTGAGATGTGCGTCTGGGAAGTATGTCCAAAGAATACTAGATTTGGAATTGAAGAACTTGAATTCAAATCCTATATCTACCACTTACTACTGTGTGGTATTTAGCAACCGTTTTCCCTTTTCTGAACCTCTATTTCTCAGACATAAATGAAGGGAGTTGGTCTGGATGACCCCAACCATTGATTCCACTCCAAATCTGTGGCGGTATGATCTTGTGAATTACAATTAACATACAATTGTTTTTAATATTGTCTTGTAAAAAAAATAAGCCAGCTTACATGATTTTTTCCTTCCAAACCTCTTTGCCTTCTAAAAGCAAAAGTAAAAAACAAGAACTGTGGGCATGTGGCCTATGGATAATCATATATTTAATATGTCTTCTTCAAAGTCTGATACAGAAATGGCTCTATATATTTGGGCAATCTCCTTCCCTAATTAATATATAGGTAGTTAATCTATTTTCAGTTATTCTGCTGTTTTAATGATCCTGTTTTATCTTGTGTTTGGAGTAATCATTTCAGTGCTTTCTTACATTCCATGAGGGACTGAATCCCACTGGGTTACCATTTTCTTGGGACCAATAAGATGCATTGAGTGGGTACTCATATCCTTTGTTTGTATATGAGGAAAGTGGGACATTGATGGTGCCCCTTGGTGTGAAGTTTCTACCATCAGTGGGACTAACACGTAGTCCACATTTAGCCAGTAATTGTTTGATCATAGCTTTCCACTGTGCTATTATATGTGACTGTTGGGATGTCAAAGACAAACGGAGTGTGTAGGAAACAGACCACTTCACAACTGTGTTTATTTTTGGAAGATCATTAGCACCTTAAATCTTGAGATAAGTGCAAAGCCTCCACAAAGGCATGAGCTAGCATGAGAATTTTTTTGTAGTCTCATCTTCCCGTCATATTTCATAATAAGATTTGATTTGTCAAATTAGCTTTTTGGGGTCTGTAAATACTTTAATCTTTCCCTATGATAAATCTGGCAAGTGTTTTAATGTTAAGTGATTTTGTCACAAGGAGGCCATAGAAAGGATTTACTTGGTTGCAAGATGTATCTAAGATATAATTATATCACTTTATACTTCAGATAAATTGTTCATAAAATACCTTAAAACTGCTTTTAGTGATAAGTGCTTTGTATCTGATGATGCAAGGAAAATGGGAAACCATAAGTGGAATGCTAAATGGTTTCATAGAAAGTCTTTAGGATAGTTTTTCATTATGTCTGTCATATTATGATGTGGTTTACATCTTTAAATGTTGCTTATAAAACATATGTATCACGATTTTGCTCAAATGCTTTTTAAAAAGCAATTAGATTTCTACAGACTCATCCTAGACGGAACACCTTAAAAAATCTAACTGCACCTATTATGTTAAACACTTTCTTGAATCTTTTCTCTGTATTATTTTATTGCATAAGATAGAAATCCAGTTTAAACAATACCTGTGTGGAGTATGCTGGAAAATTTCTTTTGGTAAAAATGATGCTCCCTGAGGGAATATTTTAGGTGAAATGTCCCTCTGGTGACAAGGGGATGAACTAATGGTACCTATCAGCTACGTGGTTTACCCAAGACATACCACATGTTCACTCTTCAGGGATTTTAGATTGATCTCCCTTAGCTACCAACTAGTAATTCAGCTCACCAAATACTCTGATGCTGAGAGGGACCCATTCATACCCATCTGTCCTATATGATGTCCACATCTTCCCGAACGTTTTCCATAGGAGTTCCACTCGATGCAGCGGGCTAGGGGAGGGGCCTTCATCAGGTTCTCCAGATATCATGAGGCTACCAGTGGGGTGAACGAGTCATTATCTGCGGTGTTTTCCCTCTTCATCTCCACTGCCCAGCCTCCCTGACTTCCTTGAAGTTCACTTTATACAAGGATTCTGTCCCAATTCCTCCGTTGATTATCTCCAGTTGATCTGGTACGTGCCTTGTTTTTACATAGTTGTTTTACACAGTCGTCTCTCCTGTTAAGTTAGACTGTTAGCTCCTTAAGAACAGGGACGATTTTTTGCCTCTCTTTATGTCTTCAGAATTTAATACTGGGCCTGGTGCTGTTGTTGAGTCGTTTCAGTCCTGTCCAACTCTTCATGACCCCATTTGGGGTTTTCTTGGCAAAGATATTGGAGTAGTTTGCCATTTCCTTCTCCAGCTCATTTTTACAGATGAGGAAACTGAGGCAAATGGGGTCAAGTGACTACCCCAGGGTCACACAGCTAGTAAGTGTCTGAGGTCAGAGAGCTGCCAATTGGCACATAATAGGGGTTTGATGATTGCTTATTGACCGACTGACTCCCCTTGTACTGACATGCTGACTTCCATGGAAATGCTCTTCTTTCACACTTAGGTTCTGTTTTTCACTCAGGCCTGTGCTTGGATCTCATTGATGAATTTTATTTGTAGTCTTTAGTTTGAGTGAAGTCTGGAACTGCAGGAAACATTAGAGAATTGCTTTACTTTAAATAGTTTCCTTATCAAAACAGCATATTCTTTTAAGGTAAATTTAAAACGCTTTGATTCTGAAATGCCTGGCTCTGCAAATTCTGTTAGAGAGATAGGAAGATACATTCAGGGCACGGGAGGCCTGTGTCTGGATTTGTCAAGATGGCCTCTTTTCACATTAGAATTCATAGGAAGTCTACCCTTTAAAAATAAACATTTAGGCACTAATTATAGATAAATAGCTATTTCTGAAAGGTGCTTTGGTGTAATGGAAAGAGGTTTAGATTTGGAGTCAGAAAACTTGTGCAGCACTGGACGCTGTAGAAGGGAGAGTTGACCTGCCAGTATTCAGTCCTTCTTGTACCCTTATCTCCTTTGGAAAGGAGTAAAAATAACGACAGCATTATTAATAATAATATTTATATAGTCTATAGTATGTACTAGGCGCTGTGCTAAGCACTTTACAATTAGTATTTCATTTAATCCCTTACAACAACCTGGGAGGGAGGTGCTGTTACAATCTCTGTTTTATAGTTGAGGAAACTCAGGCAAACAGAGCTTATGTGACTTGCCCAGAGTCACATAGCTAGTAACTATCTGAGACTGAATTTGAACTCAGGTCTTCCTGACACCTAGCCCAGTGGTCTATGTATTGTGCCACCTAGTGGCCTCAGGTCTTGCTTCTGTCTTCCCTGAGAGGTGTGATCATCTCTGGAAATTTAACCAGCTGTAGCCTATGACAATTAATTCTCTTTTAACCTAGGGGGAATACTATGGCCCTTAGGTCCATAGGGTCCTTTTTCCTTTTGGGTTTATATCAGATAAAGAGTTATTAAGAGACTCATAATAGCTCAGAGTCCTCCAGTTAGGAAAATTCCCACCATCCAGACAGAGGTTTAGCTTTGTGCTCTAGTGGAACTTTTGGGTATTTCTAAGTCCAAACTTATTTCTATTCGCTAACCATTGACCTCCCTTGCCCCTTTTCCCTTTTTCTTAGCCCAGATGAAGTTTACAATTTAAGCCCTTTTGACTAACCTCTGGTTTCTTTACATAGGAAACAAAATCAGGCTACAGAAGACGCTTAAATAATAGCAGCCAGAAGGTATATCAGGAGGGTTGCTGGACAGGTCTGAGGAGAGTAAGCTGGGGAAGGAATAAATATTTTGGAGCATCTCCCAGTTCTTGAAGATGTGATTACAGCAGGCACCCTCAGGCTAAGTTCTTTGCTCCAAAGATGCTTGCAGACACTCAGCTGCCCACCTTGATCTCTGTCCTTCTCTGTTCTAGTTTAGCTCCATTCTTATGGCCCCCCTTTGCTGCTGGTGCTCTGTGCATGTAGTCCTAGCTCTTTCCTCTTTGGCAGACTGCCTACATCCTTTCCAAAACTTCCAGGTAGAACTCCAGTCTTCCATATGGCTCAACGCTCATACCGTAGTCTGAATTGCTCTCAGGGCTAAGAGAGAACGCTTATCCCACTGAACTACAAATCCCAGAAAGCCAGTCAGTTCTTGAATCCCTTGGATGGAGTCTTGCCTCCAACACTTACTAGCTTTGCCATCTTGGGCAGGTCATTGAACACTCTGCATCACAATCTTCCCATCTATAGGATGGGGATAATGATTTTCTACCAATCTCCCACATGACAGTTGTAAGGAAGACTCTTTGCAGATTATAAAACACCCCATAAATATGACTTAGTGCACTTATTCCTCCTAACCATCTATTTAATCTACAAAGCAAAATGAGCATTTTTCCTTATCAAAGGAGATAACATATGTAACGTGATATATAAATTATATTATTATTGTTACTATTATTTACTCTGGAGAGTAATTAACAAGGTCTATTGTCTAAATATATATCTATATTATGCAGCTCAAACCTCATAATAACAATAACTAATTTGTATAGAGAATGTTCAAATTTGCAAAGTACTTATGTCTCCTTATTTGAGCTTCAGAGCAATCCTGCGAGGTAAACATTGGTATTGTTGTGCTCACCTTACAGATGAGGAAACTGAGGACCACAGAAATGAAATGGTTTGCTTTAGTTACACAGCAGGTATCAGAGGTGAGACTGGAACCCTGGTCTTGCCCATTCCAAATGTAGTCCTTGTTCCACTCAGCCTCTCGACTTTATACATGACTCAATTAGTGTACATGTTTATGTGTATGTGTATATATACACAGGTGTATGTATGTATATGTACATACACATGTCTATGTCTTTATCGATATGTCTATATTCATATGCACACACAGACACTGAAATATGTGTTCACATCGGTCTGTGATCTTGACTTTAGAAGTCCCTTCCAGTGGTGCCGTTTTTGATCTGTTCATGCCTGCTCATCCTGTTTGGCCTATAGTCTCCCAAAAGTTCCCCCTAGGAGGTGCATCCAGAAAAAATCCCAGAACTCCTTAGTACAAAATAAGAGATCTAGAGAGTCTTAATAACTTCTGTCCTACGTGGTCACTAATGTATGAATTGAAAGGAAAAAGCAAACTTTTGCAAACAATATTCAACAATGGACCACATCTTTACCATCTCACAAGAGAAATCCATACTACAAGGGTATACCCCTATTGGGAAGCCACAAAACATCACTGTTGACCATCCGTCTGCCCTCTTGGATCTTTTACGCTCTTCTTGACTCCAGTGACTTCTGTTTCCATAGCATAGGTGTGGCTGATGTCACCTACACCCAATACCAGTTGTAACAAGGCACCCTTTTCTTTCTGAGGTCTGGAACTTGAATTTCTTCTCTCTCTGATGCCAAGTTCCTTCACTGCCATCTTTGGCTCTCCCATCATACCCCTTAAATCTTGATTTTGAATCCCCCAGTCTGCCCTGGACTTTTAGTTCCTCCTTAGTCACACTGGGCTTTTTATTTAACTTGTACTCTGGTCAACTATAAATTCTTCACTACCTTGACCTTTCCACTGGCCAAACCCACTTCCACTGCTTACTCTTTTTGGACCTTTCCCTAGGATATTGAGTGGTCCTGTAAGTCACAGAATAATGCAGGCAGGGCCCATTACAAATGCATGCTCTCAAACTTCAACTGGGCCCTCATTGCTCTTCAATCCTTTTATTTATTCATAGCTCATTGACTCCCTGGTTCAGTCCTCACAGATGTTATACCAGACCTTTTATCTTCTTAAGCTCCCAATCCCTCATTCAAACGACTTTGTTTCCCATTTTGGAGGGAAGATTTATGCCACAAGGCACAAACTTTCTCAGTCACAATCATCTTCACCTCAATATTTTACTGCTCCTGTATCTATTCTTTTCACCTTCCCTCTGTGTTTACAGGAAAGGTTATCTGTCCTCCCAGATCCTTCCTCTTCCTCTACCTGTACTGTGGACTCTGTTTCTTCTTCCTATCTCTTGAAGAAGTTCTCTCACAACTATTCCCTCCCAGCTCCCCCTATTCTCCTTTAACATCATTAACCTCTGCATAGAGAGGAGCTCCTTTTTTCCCACCTTCAGACCTGGGAAGTCTCATTTATCCTAAAGAAAGTCCTCACTTGCTTGTGGAAGCTATCAGCTCATGTTTTTCTTACCTTTAACTGAACACCTGGAATGTGCAACCTTCACTAGCAGCATCCACTTTCTCTCTTCCTATGGCTTAGGCTTAGCTCTTGGCACACTAGGTTATCTGAACTACCCTCTCGAAGGTTATTAATAAACCTTTTACTGAAATAAATTTATTATTTATTTGTTTTAAACTTTTTTATGTTTTGAATTTAAATTTTCTCCTGTCCTCTCACCTCTCCTCCACTCACTAAGAAGACAAGCAAAATGATGTTAATTATATAGGTGAAATCACACAAAACATTTCCATATTAGCCATATCGCAAAAATAGCAAAAGAAAGAAAGAAAGCAAGAAAGTTATACTTCAGTTTGTACTTGGAGTTCATCAGTTCTCTCTCTGGAGGCAGATAGCATTTTTTTTATTATGAATTCTTTGGAATTGTCATGAATCATTGTATTGATCAGAGTAGTCAAATCTCTCACAGTTGATCATCATTACAACCTTGCTGTGGCTGTGCACAATGATCTGTGGGTTTTTTCCACTTCACTTTGCATCAATTCATATGGGTCTTCCCATATTTTTTTCTGAAATTGCTCCTCTCATCATTTCTTAAAGTACAATAGTACTCTATCACAATCATATGCCATGACTTATTTGGCTTTTCATCAATAGATGAGCATCCTCTCGATTTCCAATTCTTTACCACCACAAAAAGAGATGCTATAAATATTTTTGTACATATAAGTCATTTTCCTTTTCTTTGATCTCTTTGGGATACAGACCTAGCAGTGACATTGCTGGATCAAAGCATATGCACAGTTTTATAAGTCCTTTAGATATTGTTCCAAATTGTTTTCCAGAATGACTGGACTAGTTCATAACTCCCCAACAGTTTATTAGTGTACCTATTTTCCCTCAGCATTTGTCATTTCTGATAGGTATGAGGTGTTCTTTAGTCCACTTCTGTGCCTTTTTTCCATTTGACCAATTCTGCCTTTTAAAAGTTCTTTTCTCCAGTAAATTTTTGTGCCCCTTTTACCATTAGGCCAATTCTATTTTTAAGATATTATATTCTTCAGTAATTTTTAAGCCCCCTTTTATCAAGATGTTAATTCTCTTTTCATAACTTTTTCATATCACTCTCATTTCTTTCCCCAATTTTTCGTTTACCATTTCTCTATCTTTTCCTCTAACTCTTCCAGGAATTCTTATTGGGCTTGTGTCCAATATGCATTTTTCTTTGAGGCTTTGCTTGTAGCTGTTTTCATGTTGTTATCTTCTTCTGATTTTGTGTCTTGGTCTTCCCTGTCACAGTGTAGTAGCTTTTTATGGTCAAGTTCTTTTTGTTATTGTTGTTGTTGTTTGCTCATTTTTCTAGCTTATTTCTTGACTTTGAACATTATGTTAAAGTTGGGCTTTACTCAAATGGGGATAGGGATGCACTGTTCCAAGTTTCCAGCTTTTTTTTTTTATGCTGTTATTTTCAGATTTACTTCTGAGGGTCTACAGATTTTTGGTGTTTACAAGGTGGTGTGATCTGTGAAGAAGTGTGGTCATTGGTCTTCTGGTCTGAACTCTAGTCTTTACCTAGGAAGGGTCCCTGATCCCCTGCAGCTGCAAGTGCCAAAGTCTCTTGCTCTTCTGCAGCCACAAGCACTAATGCTTCTGTTGGTCCTGGAACTGTGACCCAGGTCCGTGTATGGACAATAGAGTTATCAATCAGCACCAGCTGTATTCAGTGCCAGCAAAATGTTGCCTATAATTTCTTGCTGACAAGTTTTCTGACCTCTTTTTACCTCCTCTGGGTTGAGAGCTCCTGAAGCTGCTGCAGCCACCACCTCTGCTGTCACAGCTGTCTCCAAGGCCCATCACTGCTGTTGCTGCTGCTACCACATGGTTTTTGTGTCAGCTCCCACCCTGATGTCACAAACCACTCCTGCCAACCTCCTAAATTGTCTTAGGCTAGGAAAACGTCACCCTTTGACCTTTCGCTGGCTCTGCTGCTCCAATATTTGATTTAAGGCATTATTTTCAAGTTGTTTGGTAGGGAGTATTGAGAGAGTTCATCTGGGTTGCTGGCCTTAACTCTGCCATCTTGGCTCAGCCCCCCTACAAATAACCTTTTGAAAGTTTTATAATGCTGTATAAATGTGAATGTGTGTATACATATACATGAAATTTATTCATTTAATCATATTTTAGTCCTGATTTTTCTTGATCTTGTGAATACTGTTGGTAACCTGCTACTTCTTGGAGCATTTTTTTCTCTTTTAATTTCTAAGGCATAATGAATGCTAAGGTTCTCCTCACCTCTCTGACTGTTCCATCTCTGTCAAATTGACTGATGACCTTCATTTGCTTTGCACATCTAAAATAATGACACATTTTGCATTTATATCAACTTCATTTTCCAATATGCCACCCCACCCCCACCTCACCCAGAAAGTCAACTTTTTTTTGGAGGGCAATTGGGGTTGTGATTTGCCCAGGGTCACATGGCTAGTTTTTGTGTTAAGTGTCTGAGGTTGGATTTGAACACAGGTCCTCCTGACTCCAGGGCTGGTGCTCTATTCACTGTGCCACCTAGCCACCCCTTTTTAAAAAAATTTCTTTATTAACTTTTGTTTATTTTTAGTTTACGTCATTCATTT
>CM053585.1:512649982-512697557 GCA_028646515.1 Pseudochirops corinnae | reverse complement strand
CTGGGTAAGTGATTCTTGGTTTTAATCCTAGCTCCCTTGGTCTCTGGAATATCATATTCCAGCCCTTTGATCTCTTAATGTAGAAGCTGCTAGGTCCTGGGTTGTCCTGATTGTGTTTCCACAGTATTCAAATTGTTTCTTCTTGGCAGCTTGTAATATTTTCTCCTTGATCTGGGAGCTCCAGAACCTGGCTATAAGATTCCTAGGAGTTTTCTTTTTGGGATCTTTTTTAAGAGGTGATCGGTGAATTCTTTCAAGTTCTGTTTTGCCCTCTGGTTCTAAAATATCAGGGCAATTCTCTTGAGAATTTCTTGAAGGATGATTTCTAGGTTCTTTCTTTGATCATGGCTTTCATGTAGTCCAACAATTTTTAACTTGTCTCTCCTGGATCTATTTTTCAGGTCAGTGGCTTTTTCAATGAGATATTTCACATTGCTTTCTATTTTTTCATTTATTTGGATCTGTTTAATAGTATCTTGATTTCTCATAAAGTCATTTGCTTCCATTTGCTCCACTCTAATTCTGAAGGAATTATTCTCTTCAGTGAGCTTTTGAGATTCTTTTTCCTTCTGGAAAATTTGACTTTTTAAGGCATTCTTCTCCTCATTGGCTTCCAGGGCCTCTTTTGCCCTTTGAATTAATTTATTTTTTAAGGTGTTATTTTCTTCAGTCAGGTTGTTGACTCTATTTTCGTGATTTTCTTGCATCATTCTCATTTCTCTTCCCAATTTTCCCTCCACTTACTTGGTTTTCAAAATCCTTTTTAAGCTCCTCTCTGGCCTGTGACCAGTTTACATTTTTCTTGGAAGCTTTTGGTGTGGGAATTCTGACTGTGTTGTCTTCCTCCTGTTCCATGCTTTGATCCTTTCTGTCCCCAAAAATGGAACCTAAAGTTGGGTTGCTGTTCTTTCTTTGCTTCTGTTGCCTGCTCATGTTGCCAGTCAATTACTTGACTTTTGGGCTCCATAGAACTCTGCTTTCAGAGAGGAGAGCTTTGTTCCAAATCACTGGGATTTTTGTAGCTGCCAGAGCTATTAGGAGGCCGCTGTCTCTGCAGCTGTGCCCCCTCACTGGTCACATACCTCAGGACCACCACCCAAGACCACAATCCTGATCCAGGAAGGTTAAGGCAAAACAGCTTCTGAATAATCGCTTGGCACCCCTACAGTCTGCAGGCCAGGAGCTCTGAAGCAACCACATGGAAGTGGCTGCAGGGCCCCTGCTTCTGCTGCTTTCTTGCTCTGGGGGCAGACAGCCAGACCCGCTTCTTTCCCCCAAATTTAGCCAAGTTCCACTGAACTTTCACATTGTCCTAGGCTTTTATGGGTTGATAATTCTGGAAACCGCCACAGCTGCTGGTGATCCACTCTCCTCAGCACTCCAGACGTGGCTTGTCCTGGTCCCCTTGGGGCTAACATCTTGGTTTCAGGCTGGGCTGGGCTCGGCTCCCGGCAAGCTGCAATGAGCCCTTCCCATCTGCCTGCTGGGCTGCCTTCAGTGGGAGCTTTGTTTCTCTGTCATTTTATAAATTCTGGAGCTCTAAAATTTGTTTAGAGTCATATTTTATAGGTATTTGAGGTGGTTATGGCGGGAGCTCAAGGAGTTCTCCTGCTTCTATGCTGCCATCTTAACTCTGCCCCGGATTCCCAGAAAGTCAGCTTTCAAAACGGTGAATAATAAAAACTAATTTTTAAGGGTGGGGACTAATTTTTTTGCCTTTATTTGTACCCCCTGCACTTAACAGAGTGCTAGGGACTTGATGATGCTTGTTGAGTTGCCTGGACAGTTTTGTACCTGGTGGAAAATCAAAATCTAATTTAGAAATTGTTTTGATAAATTTCTTTTCAGAAGTTTAGGAAAATCTATCTATCTATCTGTCTGTCTGTCTGTCTGTCTATCTATCTATCTATCTATCTATCTATCTATCTAATCACTATATATCTGAAAGTTAAATGCCTTTTCACCTAGAATTATAGACTATAAAAAAGAGGGAACACAATTATCAAACAAAAAAAAATAGGTTGAGCCATAAAATGATTTAGATTTAGATTTCAACAGTGCATAAAAGGCAAGCTTCCCTCAGTGGAGACTGGGTCAATGAGGTCAAGCAGAGTGAGCTTTGGGGAGAAAGTCTGGAAACAGCAGGAGGCTTTGTTTCAGGCTGACCGGTTAGGAGAATTCAGGCAAGTTAATTACATTTTCTGTATTTTAACTTCTTCACCAGTAAAGTGGATAAAGTGATATTTTCTTTCTACTTACCTCAAGGGATATGGTGAAAATTACCATAGTAATATCTGTAAAATATTGTGAGTTCTAAGGAAGCAAAGAAATGGGAGCCCTTATTATTCTTTCTCCCACTACCTCCACATTGGAATTTTTCACAGTCAGGTTACCCTAAAAATGCCTCTAACTATGCTGAAATTGGTTGAAGAGAGCAGAGAATCCAAAATATTGAGGGGTTAACTGATCAGTACTGACCAGGGGTATCCAAAGAAGAGGCTAGAGTCTCCTGGGAGAAAGCCATACCTGACTCCAAGGGATGTGTGATCAATCGATAGTCAGTCATGGCTCTGATCTCCTATAAAACTTTATTCACTCTCTTCTCCTCACCATTTTACCATCTCCTGTGGTACATACATACTGTCTGCTTTCTGAGGAAGGTGCCAACCCCTCAGAGCAGTTAAAATCTAAACCAGGGGTTCTTAACCTTTTTTTAGGGGATCATAATGGGCCCCTTTGGCAGCCTGGTAAAGCCCATGGAGTTTTTTTTCAGAATAATGATTTCAAAAGTGTAAAACAAAATACTTGGGAATACAAGGAAACCAATTATATTGAAATATGCTTAAAAAAAGTTAATGAACTCTAGATTAAGAATCTGTGACCTAAACTATTCAACATTCACAGTAGCTACTCAGGTACCAGTAGGAAAATTTTATCCTCTGCCCCTGACCCTAGATCACCTTATAGCTGCTACAATTGCCTGTCAAAGGGAGGCTTCTTTGCTTTGAGCTGGTAACCCTAACTCTTTTCTTTGGTTTTGAGTGGTAAAGATATCATTATATTATTTTCTCCCCAAACTCAAACATCTTCCAGATTTCCCTATTACTGTTGAAAGCCACCATCCTTCTAGCCATCCAGGTTTCCACAAGCTTGGTGCCATCTTTGATCCTTTGCTTTCCCCCACCCCACATTCACATATCCATCTGGTTGCACAATCATGTTGGGTCTCACATCTGTCCCTTTCTCTTCATGCCCACAGCCAATCTCTGGCCCCCATCACCTTTATAGACTTCATAGATCTCCCTGCCGCAAGTATTCTCCCACTTCAATCCATCTTCCACACAGCTGGCAAAGTGATTTTCTTAAGGCAATAGCTTCATAATTTCTGTGACTCTAGGAAGGCATTTATGTAACACCTACTCATGTGCTAGGCACATTTTTACAAAAAATGCCTCACAACAACCCTGTGAAGTCGGTGTTTTTACTATGCTCATTTTATACTTGAGGAACCCAAGGCAAATTGAGATTAAGTGATTTGCTTAGGGTCATATAGTAAGTGTGTAAAGCTAGATTTGAACTCAGGTCTTTCTAATTCCAGGCCCAGCATTCTGTCCACTCTGCACTATCAGCTATCTCTAGGTACCCAATATTACCTTTATCTCCTTCCTTCTAAACTTCTAATTTTTTGTGTAATTTGCTCAATGTATATCATTATTACTTTTTGGAGGGGCAGTTGGGGTTAAGTGACTTGCCCAAGGTCACATGGCTAGTAAGTGTTAATGTCTGAGGCCGGATTTGAACTCAGGTCCTCCTGACTCTGGGGCCAGTACTCTATTCACTGCACCACCTAGCCACCCAGTATATCATTATTACTACAGAAATAAATGGATACAATTTATAAACAAGTAGACATACATATTAGTGGTGCATACCTATTTTTTGTTTTTACTAATGGGGTACATGATCAAAAGAGTCTAGAGACTGTTGATTTAGACAGTTCATATGTAAAGCTTAGGCTATCCAAAATAGCTATATTCATCAGAAGATTAAAAAAACAAAATAAAAACAAAACAGACCTGTGATTTCACTGGTCATGGTGAATTGGATAGAAATCTGCCCTCACAGTCAGACAGATCTAGGTTAAAGTCAGGCCTCAGGAACTTAATGGTTATATGATGCTGGTCAAGTCACTTAAATTCTCGTTGTCCTAGGCAGCCTTCTAAGTTTAGTGTTGCCAAGAATAGAGTGATGAGTCTGGAGTGAGGAGGAAGAATTGAATTCAAATCCAGCCTCAGACACTTATTGTATGACCCTGGGAGAATAATGTAACCTCTGTCTGTCTCAGTTTTCTCAACTGTAAATTGAGGATAATAATTTACCTATTTCCCAGGTTGTGAAGATAAAATAAGACAATATTCGTAAAGGACCTAGTGTGGTGTTTGACACATAGTACATGTTTAATAAATGTTTGCTTTCTTTCTATTCTAAGTTGCAAAGCAGGTACAGATTTGCATTGGTAGAATGAGTTTCTTCATTGGGAATTGTAAGAAATTATAGTATCATCACCTCTTCATTTAATTTTTCTTGAATAGATGTGGAAATACCCAAAAGTTTTTGAGAATTTTTATTTTTTTTATTAAAAAACCCCAAACTTTCTCCAATGTACCTAAGCACAGAGCACCCTGTACCTTTTTTTTCTCTATTTCTATTAAAAAGTACAGAAATGTGCATAAGCCATATAACTCACTCTTGAGACACAAAATCAAGAGACACTCAAAATCTGTGACAAAACCTAAAAAAGAAATTAACTCTATTTGAATGAGTTTTCTCTTTTTTTCATAAATTCTTTAGACAGAGTTTTGCCTTGGCCATTATTTTTTTTTTTTGTCTCTATAGGAGTTTAAAACATTAACTTTCAGCTTGTTTCATTTCCATTCACTTCCAAAATATCTATCTGGTGTGGATTTCAACTGGAATCAATTTCTGAAATAAATTAATTTTTAAAAATGATTTCTTACACACTAAGCCTTGTGATGTTTTCCAATCTCAATTATCTGGCATGCTAAAAATGGGTGCTAGAAGAAGTTGCTTTATGATATTATGAACCTTTGAAGAGGAAGTAATTATCAAACAACAGGATTCGGCAGTCTTCCCTCTAGGAGAGTGCTTTTCCAATTACGAAGGGCACAAAGGAGAGCAATGCTTCTACGTGGAATCCTTCATTTGTCAATTACATTGTCACTGACAAGCATTCAGTCAAATTTTTCCTGTTTTGGTTCAAAAGGACTCTAATATGTACTATCTTGTAAGTAGTGGAGATATGGGCTTCCCAGTATCTTTCTTCCATTCCAGCCTGCCTGCTGCTCTCCAGCCCCCATAGAAGATTTAGAAGTAATAGAGTAGACGGAAGTGGTTCTGAGTATTGCATTTATTCAGTCTGTGAAATTTATTGCCAGAGGTGGTCATCAAGTCAGTTATAGTGTCTGAATTTAAAATAATGTCAGAAGAATTTTATAACCAATAACATTTATATAGAGAAGCAACTGACTTAAGAGCTTTATGCTTTAGGTCATGAGATCATGCTTCAGGTTATAAACTACTAAACTTTAGAATTAGAAAGAAATTTTTCCCAACCAAGTATCCTTTGAAATAATAGATAAAAATCACTACTGGAGACAAGAGACAGACCTGGATTTAGTTGATGTTAAATACATCCCACACACACATATAATCAATCAGTTGATCAGTGTACATTTGTTAATGCCATTATTAAGCATTCACTATGCACCACAGCTGGGTATACATGCTGGGGATGCAGAGATAAAAATAAAACAGTGCCTGCCCTCAATGAGCTTACATTCTGCTGGAGAATGTAGATTCTTCTCTATGAAGAACTGTAACGAATACAGTATGAACAAGGCTTTTGTTCCCCGCCCTCCCCCCCCCCCCCACTCCTGCCTCAAGATGTCAGCATCTAGGGAGAATAGCTTTCTGCTCACTGCAAACACCTCCCCTATGCCTAAGAGTCCTCTGATGGTGAGTGATGCAACTGCCCCCATTCCTAGCATGATGGTTCAGAGAAGGGTTTTGAGTTTTTGACTCTGCCCTCCCTTCCTATTCCCTGTCCCCTTCCTCTCCCTCTGCTCTGGAATTAAAGCAATTTTCACATATTTTGTTCAGTTCTGGATTTCAGTCTAACCTGAATGTACAAATGAAATGCACCAATGAATCTAAGCATGAATGAAAGAGAAAGGACAAGGAGAGAATACAGATAGTCTCCCGGCGTGCACATGTGTTGAATCTATACTTTGCAGGCCCCGTACCCTCTTTCTTCTATTATTCATCCCTAACCCCTATTGCTGATTTTGCAATGCAAAATGCATTGAGAAAGAAACAAGAATGAATTTGATACAGTGGCGCTTACCTTTGAAGAGCTGACAGTTTAGAAGGAAAGACAGATTTCAGTCATTTCAAGCATGTCCGACTCTTCATGACCCCATTTGGCTCACAAAAGACAGATATACAACTATAATACAAAACATAAAACGATACATTCATGAGAAATACAGATGAAATGCTGAAAGTTCCAAGGAGGCAAATATAATTTCTGGCTGACGGTATCAAGGAAGTCAGTGGAAGAAGTGGTTTTGAGGTGGGTCTTTAATTTCAACAAATAGAGATTGTAAATGGGGAGAGAACATTTTAGGCACAACAAAGGCACAGGGGTAGGAAAGAGTGAGGCATATTCATGAAACCATGAGCAGTCCAGTTCTGTGGGAATAGGAGTAGTATAAGATAAGACTGTAAAAACTAGTTGGAACCATAAAGTGAATGGTCTTGAAAGCCAGGGTGAGGAATTTTAACTTTAACTGGTAAATATCTCTGGAAATTTTTGATCAAGGGAATGACATGACCATACATTATTTTGGTAGCAATGTGAAGAGAGTATTGGTAAAGAGGAGAGACAGGAAATCTGGAGGCTCATTTGGAGACCATTCCAAATAGTTTTAGTAAAGGGAAATGACGAATAGAAAGCAAAAAGTTAATCTGGCCTATAATTAGGGAAGTAGAGAAATAATAGGAATGGTTGGAATAGTAGTGAACCAAAAGGGCTTTGTAAACTTTTAAGCTCCATTTATATGACATCCTTATAATGATGTTGACAGTGTTTATTATTGGTAAGTAGGATTGATCAATATAAAGGAATCTGGTAAATTTATTGCTATCATTATTGTTTATTAGCATGAATCAGTACTAAGGAATCTGGATGAATGCAGGAAAGGCCTGAGATCTAAAGTGTTTAATCCAAAGAAGTATTTGAAATACTGAGCAAAGCTGATCATTGAATTTCAGTTGCTAGAATCATGACTATGAAGCTTAGAAGAAATAACTGCACAAGACAGATGAAAAGGGAAAGTGTAAGCCAAAGATAATCCCTGGATATGAATAATAGTGACATTAGATGGGAATTTCAAGAAAAGGCCACTGTTGAAATTAATTGTTGAGTGACAGGGTCATTTAAATTTGCAGAGGGTTTTGGATGGACCATTATAGTGCCATGGTCCTATTGAATGCATGTATTGTCTCATTTGTTCTTCACGATAATGAGTTTTTGTATAACATTTGTGTACCATCTCTTCCACTGGACTTTAAGCACCATTGGAGTGGTGAGTACCATTATGTCTTTCCATTCTCTCATTCCCTGTTATATTGCTTTGCACATTGGTGATGTTTAATGATATATGAGCCCATGTTGAGCAAAAGCTGAGTGAATGAAGGACATTTTTGTCTTTTGGGTTGCTTTCATTGTTTATCTTTTCAAATTTGGTTATTTTGATGGGAGACATGTCAATTAATCAACTCGTAGGACGTTCTATAGTTAGGATCAGCACTAAGTGCCAGGGCTACAAAGGAAGGAAAAACCCAAAACAACCTGTCTGTTGTCTAGGTGCTTGCATTTGAATGGAGGAGAAAGCATGCTAACTACCGTGTACGAATGATCTAGCCAGGACCCATTGGACATCATATTAGAGAGGATACTAAGATTAAGGAAGACTGGGAAAATTTCTTAACAGAAGGTGGTATATAGACTTGATTTGATATCTGGCGATTAAAGTCTTAACAATTCATTGTGAATGATTAAATCTAAGAAAAGACAATTGCTCAAGAAGAGCTAATCCAATTTTTCTTAGAACATGTAGCAAATAGGCAGGACCTGAGATTAGTTCTCAGGCAGCTGGGTGACACAGTAGATATAATACTTGACCTGAAATTAAGAAAACCTGAGTTCAAATCTGTCTTACCAGCTGTGTGATCCTGAGCAAGTCACTTATTTTCTGTTTTCCTTTATTTCCTTATCTCTAAAATGGGGATGATGATAAAAACGGCATCAAATTTTAAGCGTTGTCGTGAGGATTGAATGAGATATTTGTGAAGCAATTTGCAAACCTTAGAGTTCTATATAAATGTTAGTTATTATTACTAGTTATGGGTTCTTTTGCATTATTTATTTGATATGTGAATGTTAAAAGTCCTCTTGTTCTTTCTTTTTTCTGTGAAAGATCCATTATCCTTCCTTCAGTGTTACCTATATCCTTATCTTTGTAAGATCTTTATGAAACTGCTCAAAGGGTATCCATGATAAAAATATGAGGGGGGAGTAAGTAGGCTCCTGTAAACAATTTTCTATAGCAGATCTTTCTACTCACACAGTTGACTGAAAGGTGCAGAGAATAGCATCCCACTGTGTTTCTTGCTGACTATAAATAGACATTTGACTCAATAGAGCTAAATACAAAGCTTCAAGGCTTTCCTTGAACAAGTCTCACATGCAAATGTTAAGACGGCACCAGATTCTTTGAAAAATGGAACCATAGCAGTAACTGTTCAATGACCCCTGGATATTAAATGGGACATAAAACAAAGCGGTGTATACTTGCCATAGGTGTCATTCTCTACTGCCTTGGAACATGTTTTGGGCAAAATCCAAACGGAAGAGGCATTACGTCTGGATGTTGAGGTCCTCCAGGTGTTTCCAATGTTGAATAACATTGTGCTGATTGGATCAAGTTCCAGAACATTACAGGGCCTCCTCATGGAGATCCATGATTACTCAAAGGAGATCAGGGTAACAGAAGAAAAGCACAATGGATGAAAAATGCCTATTGCCTTAAACAATTCCTTCCATCTGGATGACTAGTCCACCAAAATATCATCAGTTCATATATTGGGGAGAAGTGCTTCAAATGACAGTGAATGGTATCCAGAATTGACAAGGAAGGAGAGAGTGGACCAAATTATATTGGAGAAATTTTGCAGTGCTTTCTGGATCCCCAGTTAAAAAACACATATAAGAAAATGCATTTTTTAAAAAACTTTTTCCTAATCCTTCCCCATTCTAGTCACTTATAGTTTCTGCATTCTTCCTCCAAAACACTATGTAGAATCTTAATAAAGAATTGAATTAATGCTCTGTGGGTATTATAATGTCTTAGAACACAATGGTTTCCAAAAAAATCAAAGTTATAGGTGACCCAAAGTGAATGGAGAGATGTATGATTGGTGCAAGTAGGTAGTAGTGATAGACCCAAATACAAGTAATGGTGTAATGGATATTGTCAAGGAAAAAGAAAAGGAGGTGTAATGATTATATGGAGAAAGCAAAGGACAAGTCAGATGTGATGTTTTTTGTAATCCTAGCTATTGGGAAAGCTGAGACTGGTGGTACTCTTGAGCTCAGCAGTTTTGAGATGCAGTAGGGCTAAAGCTGAACAGGCGTCTGGCACAATGTGGTGAGCCTTTTGGACTGGGAGACTTTTGGCTGCCTAAGGATGGGCTCCAAGTGGGAAAGAGAGTGGGTTAAGCTTCTGAACTGACCAGCAGTGGATTTTTCCAAGAGTGGCTGTTGCATTTTCATATTGGGGGACATAGGAAGACATGATCATTCATTCATTTGATAAACATTCCTTAAGTACCTACTATGTGTGAGGCACTCTGCTAAGTGCTGGGGGTTAAAAAAGAGGCAAAAGAGCTTACAATTTAATGGGGAGAAAGTAGGAAATAGTTAAAAGAGGGAAAACAATGGAGTGAAGAAGAGTTGGAAGCAGTTTCTTGTAGCAGTTGGGATTTTAATTTGAAATTAAGGGAAACCAGAGAGGTCAGTAGTTGGAGTGGAGGAAGGACAGCGTGTTAGGCCTGGCGGATGACAACAGAGAGAATTCCAGAGGTGAGACATGGAACTACTTGTTTATGGAACATCCAGGAGGCCAGTGTTGCTGGATTGAAGAGTATGTATAAGGTGTGAGGGCAGGTGTGTAAAGGCTGGAAAGATAGCAGAGGATTAGGTTGTGAAGGACTTGGAATGCCAAACAGCGCTTTAAAGTTATTTGCTCCTGGAGCCAATAGGGAGCCCCTGGAGTTTATTGAGTAGGGATGGACCTGAGATTTAGGAAAAGCACTTTGTGAATCAGAAATGAATTTGAGCAGCAAGAGACTTGAGTGGCAGGCAGACCCACCAAAAACCAAATGACCATGTGCAAAGAAAGCGTAGGATCACGGCATGCTAATTGGGTGCCCTAGTACCTGGGATATGTCAGACCTAAAAGAAAGAAGCCCTTTGGAATATTTGATGGATCAATTGATCTCTTGCAGGCATGGGGTAAGAAGACATTGGTGTATTGTGAGCTGTGTGGATGGAGGGAACACCTGCCTTGATGAGTTCATAGAGCTGTTAGAATATTGACTGGAATCTCTAACAATACTCTTATTTTTGCAAAAAAAATTTTTTTTCTTGAAGAACTTAATGCTATTTGTTGGGTTGGAAAATTCTTTATGTTCAGCAAAATTAACCAATTTAGTTGATTACTTGCCAACTGAAGTTGGAGATTTATAGATCTCTTGATGAAGGTTCTGTCTACACGAGATCTTTTTTTTTCTATGTCTATTGAATCTTCATACATATTAAGCAGACTAAATTTATCTGAGCTGCTATCTTTTTATAAGCTAAAAAGGAGCCTGCTAGCTGGCACCCCATACTATCTTAGGCTCATAGATTTAGAAGGGTGAGGGAATTTAGAAGACAACAAGTCTGGTTCTCTCATTTTTTTTTTTTCAGAAAAGAAAACAGCCACGAGGAGGGCAGGTACCTTATCCAGAGACAGATAACTAGGAAATGCTGGAGGCAGGTTTTGAACTGGGGTCTTTGTGGCTCTACATGCAGCAGTCTAACTGCCTCAGAAAAGTCATGGAACTATTGTACCAAATAATTAGTAAGCTAGGAACCTGCCATGAGCAGGACAGTGTGCTGAGGGTTGGAGATACAAGTACAAAGAATGAAGCAATCCCTACTACATCCCTCCTTTTCAAGGAGTTTACATCCTAATGAGGGAGACATCAACTACATATGAAATAGGTAAGGCATAAATACAAAAGGAATAAATGCAAAAATATACAAAAGAGTTAAAACAACCTATTTTGAAGAAGGACTAGCAGTTAGGGGCATCTTCTTAATGCAGAAGATGATGCCTGAGCTGCATCTTAAAGAATATATATATATATATATATATATATATATATATATATAATTATTATTTTACAAATGTTGTCTTTGATCCTCATAATACCCATGTGAGGCAGATAGTCTTATCACCATTTTATGGTTGAGGAAACTGAGGCAAATAGGGTTAAGTGACTTGCCCAGGGTCACATAGCTAGTAAATATCTGAAGCCAGATTTGAACTTGTCTTCCTGACTTCAGGCCCAGAGCTCTGTGTCCTTGCCTAACTGCCTCTAGACAATGCAGAATTTATCCAGAAAGAGAGAGAATCCTGTAAGTCAGAAGGGTGGTGAGGGAGTACATTCCAGACATGAATGAATATACACAAAAGGAAGTAGGTAAAGTTAAAAACCCCAATCCTCCCCCTCTCCCACCCAAATTGCCAGGTAATAGTGTAATGAATGTTCTTTTGTGCAAGTTATTTGGAGAATAGACTCAATTCCTCATTTAATTTGCATATATAGAATGAAATTTGCCATTATATCTTATTTTCTATCTGTTTTATGGGATATTCTTAGTGCTTGACAGAAAAAAGAGGAAATCATCTGTAATATAGAAAGACAAAGTTGATTTGAGGGATGTATCCCCTTCAAGCACTTAAATTAATCTAGGAGTATAAAAATAAGTGGTTTTCCAATCTGACTTGTGACAGATATGGACTGGAGACATGGGTGGTGCCATTTAGGGTCATTGCAGAATAGAAGTGTACATTTTTTAGGGGAAACTTTTACTAAAAAAAAGAGATTTGGTAATTGAGAAGCCCTTTGGACAGTAAAGAAAGGATAGAGAAATTTATTTTAATCACTAGGTGGCAGTATGTATGCTCTATAGGAAGCAGGACCTTAAACTATTGTTGGAAAATGATTTTAGCCACTTTCTGAAGACGCTGTTGGAAAGATGCTCTCTGAGGTGATGTCTGATAATGCAGTAATACTCACAGGTGCGGTTGGCTTTTGTATTTTTTAAACTTATCTGAGTTACTTGATTTTCATCTCCAAAATCAGGCAGCTTAGAGATCTCTAGGTCATTCATAGCACAGAGCACTGAAGCACAAAGTCTTAGAAGTCAGGAGACAGGAAGATTTAGGTTCAAAACCAGCCTCAGATACTTTCTAGCTCTTTGACTTTGGGCATGTCACTTAACCTCCATTTGCCTTGGTTTCCTTAAGTGTAAAATGGAGATAAAAATAACACCTTCTTTCTCTTCCCTCTTTTCTTTCCTCCTTCTCTCTTCCCTGCCTTCCTTCCTCCTTCCCCCTTCCTCTGCCCTTTTCCTTTCTTTCCCCTTCCCTCTCTCCCTGCCTCCCTCCTTTCTTTCCTCCCTCCCTCCCTCCTTCTTTCCTTCCTTCCTTTCTTCCTTCCTCCCACTCTCCCTCCCTCCCTCCTGAAAACAAAACTACCCAATAGCTTTTAAACAAAGGGTTCTTAACTTTTTTTTTTATATAATATCATGGACCCCTTGGGTAGTCTTTATGAAGCTTATGAACTCCTTAGAATAATGTTTTTAAATAATTGAAGGAAATGCTAAATTTCAGATAGAGATTATTGAAAATAAAGCTATAATTTTTCCCATTCAAGTGCATGGAGCCTCTGAGATTAGTCCATGGACTTCAAATTTAGAACTGCTTTAAACTGCTTATTTATTTAATTAATTAATTCTGAACTTAAGAAATAAAACAAGTATTTCCATAACACAGAATAGAAAAAAATGATTGCAAATGGAACTGCGAATCTGTGATGTACAACTTGCTATTCCTTTAAAATATATTAAAGTTATCATGTAACTTTCTTTTTTCCCCCTTTTTTCTCCTTCCCCCACCCTTTCCCATATGTTCTAAAATATTTATAGCAGCTCCCCGTTTTAAATTGTACAGAGTAAGCAATCGGTCAGTCAATAAGCATTTGTTAATATCGCACTAAGTTTTAGGCACTGAGTCAGCTATTGAGGTGGTATGATAGTAATTTACTTAATGACTTCAATTCAGCTTTTATTAAGCACCTACTATCTGTGAAGGCACTATGCTAGGTGATAGGGATCCAAAGGACAAAATGTTTTGCACTGATAATGGTTGACCAAAATGGCATTCTTTTGGCCTTCTGCTGCTTCCTCTCACCCTTAGAATGGTTAGCACACGCATAACATCTTAAATTTTACACCAAGAGGCAAACTCTAGTCTCATTGACTAGCCTTCTCAGAGCTGTAACTAGCGATGATGAGTGAGTGACTGGGGCTTTGCCCCAGACGGCCAGAATCCAGGGACTGTGCTTTCTCCCGGAGTGGTCCTTTGGTCTACAATCTCACATTTATAGATTGATCCTTCACTAGTCACATAGTGCTACAAGGTCTGTTGTCTCCCGGGCTCACCTTCCTATCATTATGAGAGTCCCTCCCCACCCTTCTCCTTTTCCACATCATTTTTTCCTCTCCTACCAGAGGTTGCTCGGCATTTCTGTATTTGACTAGAGCAGACTGTTTTCTGCATGTTTCCTCTCCTTGTCCCTTGTCCCCTGCTCAATGAATTTCCCCGGGATATCAGAATCTCTAACTACAACTCTGATCCTTTCTTTATACTTGACATTTCCATCTTCGCTACTTTCCATCTTCGCTACTTTCTCCTTTAATCCTAGTTTTGAAGAGAGCAATCGAAGAAACTATTATCCATGTACTAATCTTGTGTTCTTTGTAAAACCACACAATAATTTTCAAGTAGGAGAGTTATTGCTTTCTCTTTGTCCTGTTTATTTTGATAATGAAGCCAACTGGACCAGACTGACATCAGATAGATGGCTTTGTTTGTGACCTGTCATAGATGATCAGATGGCACGTATAAACATTGCATAAGTTTACACAAGACAGGGAAATGGACAATTGAGGTAATTATTATAAAATCATCCAACCTTCTTTCCCCTGATCTGTCTAGACGAGTGCAACAAAAATAGAGGGGAGAGGAGAGAGGTAAAGCTGAGTAAGATATGAAGGGAGCTTGAAATATCTAGTTAATAGTTTTTAAAATATGCTTGTGAAATGTAAACAGTCTTATTTATTCATGGTCATTAAAGGCCTGTGATCAGTTGTATTAGGTAAAATAAAGTCTTCTTGTGAGTAAAAACAGAAAGTTGCTAGTAAATTTGTTAATTGTTCTCTGCTAGTGATATAGTTGCTAGTCCATTTTTATATATTATGAGTATATTTGCTGTTTGTATTATAATATATTATAATTTGTTGTTTGTATTATAATTTCTATATATTATGCAAATTATAAAATGCAAATATTTTATATATATGGGACTATCTTAAATTCCTTTCCCTGTTTATAGAGACCTTGAACACTGAAAAAAAAAAAAGACTATTTTACCAGCCAGATTCCTTAGGAGCCATCTAGGGAAGAGGGCAGGGGAAAAATTCTGGCTGGCTCTTTTGTCAAAATGCTCCTAGCTCTTGCTATTGGAAGAATGCCTGTATGCCAAACAATTCCGAGAATGGGAGTTGGCTAAGGTGCCTGTGGAACCCAAGAGCCAGAGCATGACACCTGTGCAGTTGAGTGCCTGGCCCTTATCCAGGTGTTCCCTGTTGGGCACTGAGGAGGTTGTACTCTTACTCAGGTTCTGATTCTGCTGGATGGCTTGGCATCATCCTATGGCTGCCAATGGTAAGTTGGCGACCATATATATTTTGCTCTGGGTCTATGGTGCAAGAATGGTCTGAATGCCAGCCAGTGTCTGCCATGGGGAAGTAGGATTAGTGAAGTCATTAATCATTTCTATTGTTAACAATATGATTCCCAAAAGCAAATTCTTTTTTATCTCAATCAGAAGTATTTGAGTATAAATGTATTGACTAGGCTTAGCTTCATGTTGGATAAAAGTAAGATTGGGAAATTCAAACATCCTTGTGAAATACAAATAATTTCCCGTATTCATGATTATTAAAGGTCTAATTGTAAAAATTATAAAAATTGTAAAAGTCTAATTGTAAATAATAGAAATTTGATAGCAAATTTACTAATTGTTCTCTGCTAGTAGAGATATTGCTTGTATTATAATATATGTGCAAATATATTCAGAATTTTTCAAAAGTTTTCATACTTTTTCAAAAGTTACATACACCATAGAGTGTGAACAAGACAAAGCTAGTGATTTTCACTATACTGTCAGGATTCAGGGCCAGTTCAAGAAATTATTACTCCTATCCTGAAGAATAGGGGAAGGGGAGGAGGGCTATTAGGAAAAGTAAGCAAGAGGGAATGATGAGGACTTTGAGTCAGACCCAGAGTCATTATATACAGTTAACCACAAGATTAACAAAATATGACCCATTAATTAGAAATCAGATTACAGTCCAGAATCAAGAAACAATCATTCGAGACTGTAAAGGAAGTTGGCTTATAAATTCACATTTTACCTTCTTAGGAAGTAACTTTTGACCAAGCAAAAGAAGATGTGATTGGGGTGATAATCATTAAATATCATATTTTTGATCAAAGTCTGAATTAATTAAATAGACTGCTTTGCCTTACTTTAAAAATGCCTTTTTCTGTGTCAGCAACTCCAGAGACCAGATAAGGTTGAAAGTGGGATTTCTCCTTATCTTGGGACATACTCCTGGAGGGAGGAGCCAGACGGACCCGACAGCTTCTTTGTTCTCTGAGTAAACTTAGAGAATATCTCCTCCCCCAGGCAGGGCTAACTTGAGAGCATTCTTTCTTCTAAGAATAAGACTCTGAACCTAAGATGCTATCTTGAATAATGAAACCTTTTTTATTTCTAAGTATTTTGTGGGGCATGTATTATGTTATAGCATGTTAATGATAAAGAAAACACAGATGTTCTAGTTTGACACCTCATCAATTCCTTGTAATCATGAATTTTACTCTGAATTGGGCTGACTCTAAAATGTATATAAATCTTTTCATTCTCTTGTTCATCAGTTAGAAATTCACTTCTAACTCCTTGTACAAGTTTGCTAGTCTTAAGGGAGTAAATGCTGTAACAGTATATCACCTAGTATGTTGTCTCCTTTAACCAAACTTTTAAAAGGTTTAACAGGGGTCAGTAGCTGAGACAGGTTCAGTCTGTCAAAGACTGCACCTGATCCACAGAAGTACTGCTTGGGAGACCAAGAAGACCCTGAATAATGTTTTTTATTGGGAGAGTCAGGTCAATAAGTATTTAATAAATGCATTAGACTAAGTGCTGGATATATAAAGAAAAGCAAAACAAACAAGCAACCCCCCAAACCCAAAACAATTCCTGTCTTTGGAAAGTTCACATTCTATTGGGGGGGAGTTACAACATGCAAACAACTGTGTATAAACAAGAAATATACATGATAATCACAGGGGAAAGTCATTAGCATCAATGAGGAGGAGAGAATTCTAGGCATGGAAAAGCCAGTGAATACGTTGGGTGATAGGAGGTGGATTGTCTTGTGAAAAGAATAGCATTGAGGTCAGTGTCAATGGACCACAGAATGTATGTCTAGGGGTAAGTTATAAGAGTGGAAAGGTAGGAAAGGTCCAGGTTAGGATGGGCTTTGAATGCTACACAGAGGATTCTCTTATTGATCCTGGAGGTGATAGTCATTGGAGTCCATTGAATGGTGGTGGTGGTGGTTGTAGGGGCATTGTGTGTGACATAGTCAGACTTGTTTTTTAAGAATATTATTTGACAGTTGGGTGGAGAATAAGCTGAAGTGGGAAGGGACTTTAAGCAAGAATAGCCAGTGGGCTATTTCAATAGTCCAGGCTTGAGGTGATAAGTACCTACCCACAGGAGTGAATATTAGTGATGTTGGAAAGGTAAATCAACAAGACTTGGCAACTAGGACATGGGGTGGGGTGAGAATGAGGAGTTGAAGATAGTAACACTTAGCTCATGAGCTTGGGTGATTGGGAATCTCTTGGAGGTGATAGGGAACCACTGAAGTTTACTGAAGAGGGGAGAGGATGCGGTATTTATATGATGTGGTCAGACCTGTGCTTTAGGAAAATTAATTAGACAGTTCAGTGGAGGATAGACTAGAGTGAGAAGAGACTCATTTGTATATTCCTGTGGAGGGTTGGTAGAGCACTGATGTCTATTTATGATTTCATGTGGATAAGGTCGTCCTCATGTTGAACCCCCCTCCATCAATTTCCATCTCTCACTCTTCTGAAATGGATGAACTCAGTACCTTGCCTGGGGTGCAGTTGCGTATTTATAAAAGAGGAACAGAGATTTGTGTTCCTCATTCCAAGACCAGCCACCTGGATGGTTTTCACATATTTCGCTTTCTGCTAACATGGGATGATCTGAATTTTGCTCCGTCGTTGAAAGACATCATCCCTATGGCCATAGCCATAGAGAATAGAACCAATGGTTGACAAGTTGCAGAATAACATTTTCTTTGGTAATGGTTCCTGGCTGGTTTTGACAGCAAAAGGGAATGAATATGTTGCTACCTCTGACTATATCTTTCTCTAGATCCAGTGAGCCCACTCCTACCTGCCCTAGTACCTTTCAAACATGGTGCCTTTCAGTCAATAAGCATTTATTTAAGTACTTACTTTGTGCCTGATATTGTATTAAGCAATTGCTACTTTGCACAAAAGAGACGAAGAACCAATCATAGGCAGAGGGCAAAGGAAATCTTCATTTTCTTGTAAAAATGTATATATTTGATACTGAGTGTGAATCTCAGTTTCTAGTAATGTGACATTTTAATTGACCATTGCAAAGACTTTTCTTTGTTACTTAATTGCATCAAAGGAAACCAGAAGTGATTACTAGATGATGATGGTGATTATGTTTACTGGAATTATGTGTTATATGACATATAGAAAGAATATCATATGCATATATATGTATATGTGTATGTCTATACAGACACAGACACACAGACACACAGACACAGACACACAGACACAGACACACACACACACACACACACACATATATATATATATTTATATATATATACATAAAATCTTATTTTAAGAACATTTTTTTTACATAAGAGGCAGCCGTATATTGAATAGAGAGCTGGCCTTCAAGTGGATAGATCTGGGTTCATATTCTGTCCCTGTTATATGCTGACTGTATGAACCTGGAGAAGTCACTTAACCCTGATTGCCCCCAAAAAAATAAAAAAAGAAAAGAAAAAAGAATGGACTTAAGTTATCAACACATTGTGATCTGAGTTGATGGAGAAAGTTCCCACGCAGTTCCTTATGCCAATGAAATAGTAAATCCTTCACACATTGGGTTTGACTATACATAACATATATGTATGTATGCACTATTTGAAGTAATGGTTTGAATGTCGTTCCTTTTTATTTTCACCTGAGTGCCTGGTTCATTCTGTTTTACATAATCTTGACTAGGTTAAGGTATACAGACTTTCTAGAGAAAATCTCTTCTCCATTTAATACCTGATAAAACTCTCCTATGGTGGTACATACAATACATAACATTTTCACAGCTCTTATTATTTTTAAAAAAATCCAATTTCACTCAATGAGATTCGTAGTCTACAGTACACCTCTGTTGGATAGCGTACTTACCTGGCTGGAGCTCCAGCCTTGTTTATTCATCATTTATAGTCAGCACAGATGTTCCTATGTGCAAAGAGGTCATTGTTAGATTAAAATGTTCAATTTGAATGTTGTTATTTTTATCCAGTAATCATTAGGTGTACAGCGACATGGTTTATTAATGTATTAGAGAACAAATGTACTGCATTATTATAAGGAATAACACTTGAACTTGGAAATTATATGGGGAACTAACAAAATGAGTTGGATTTTATTTTATTTCTTCCATTCTAAAATTCAAACCTTTTATTGCTGCTGGTGGAAATGGTGAGTATAGTTTTGAGGAAATACCAATAACAAAAAATAAGTCACAGATGGGTCCCTTGAAAATCGTACCCTGTGCTCCCAATCCTCTGTTAAGAACAGGGGTAAATTCTGAGCATCTCTCATTGATCAGGTTTTTATTTTTATTTATTTTTTGTCCTTGCACAGATGGAACATTAGAACTTTAGAATATGGTGCACTTGAATGGTTATACCAGCCCCTCTAAGGAGTACTCAGGCTCACAAAACCTTAAATAGAGAGCAGGTTTTACTTGTATAGTAAAAGGCGCAGAAAGGACTTGCATTTGAATCCAAAGAGAGCTGAGATGCTCTTTTACCTTTTCAGTGGTAAACCCATCTGAGAGACCTGGATAGTCCATGGGATGCACAGCAAATCCTAGGTGGAAGAAAAGAGGGAAACAAATATTTGTTAATCACCTACTCTGTGCCAAGTGCTTTACAAAACTGATTTCATTTAATCCTCACAACAACCTTGGGATGTAGGTGCTACTAAGTAATTCCATTTTACAGCTGAAGAAACTGAGGCAAACAGCAGTTAAGTGACTTGCCCTGGGTCACACAACTAGTATGTGTCTGTGCCTGGATTTGAACTGAGATCTTGCTGACTCAAGGACTAATGCTCTATCTACTTTGTCACCTGGCCAGCAAAGCAGGGAAGAGCCTGGGGCTGGAACAACCTCCTTGCTGGTGTGTTGCCACTCCATTAATTCCTTGTACCATGTTGCCTTTTTTGCTTCCCTAGATCCCTGCCTCATTTCTCCTTCCTCCAGTTCTGTTATCTGAACCTCTTGCCCACCTGCTCTCTGTCTCTTTGTTCTGGGGCAACAGAGTCTGACCTGTTTCTTAGACTAGCTCATGCTTGCAGAACGGTGTGTGGTGGTACCACACACCGTAAGTAAGCAGACTTACTCCGGACAGGCCCAGGTTAATTCCCACCTCTGACACTTATTAGTTGTCTATGGGCAAGGCATTTAAGCTCTTTGTGCTCCATTTACTTATCTGAATGGGAGTCATCATACTTATAGGACTCTTTCTTAGGGTTGTCTGTGAGGTTCAAATGAGATGTAGAGGTTTTTTTTTCCTGATCCCTGTCCTGCTAAATACACGTATATTATTATTTTGCCTTTACATAGTATAGAAGAGAAGGAACTGACTCAGAATCTAGGCTTGAAACATACTGGCTGGGTGACCCTGGACAATTAACTTAACCTCTCTGTGCTCTGGGCAACTCTAAGACAAAGTTGTAGAGAAAATGCTGATCTGCAGTGGCAAAGGGAATTTCTTCCTCTGGGAGTTCTCTATAATAATGAAGTCACGAGGCCAGTCCCTCTAGATATGCATCCCTGTGTGGGCATTCTATGTTTTCACTATATAGATTAATTTACTGGTACCGTAATAGACATTTTGTGAGTTCTGCTGTGTGCAAAGGAGATAAGGATTTGAAATCACTAGCAGTTAAAACTGCTGCTAAAGTTTTTAACCCATATGGCTGCACCGTGGTAGAGAATTTCAATTCATTCATCATGAGATGGCTGCAGTGAAGCTGTGGTATAGAGACTGAGCCGGGCTGTCTGGCTGCCCAGTTAAGGCTACAGGGGGTCACCAATGGTCCTGCATCTGTTTCTCAGCTTTGTGGTTTCAAGATCTCAATTTTCAGTTCATGCAGGGAGAGTGAGGCCATGAAGAAGTGATTCACACTCACTTGATTCACAAGAGATTGATTCCTAAATGAGACTGCTGATTTATTAATTTACAAGTGTGCCAGCCACTTCCACGAGTGTCTTCCTCCTGGTGGGTGGGTCCATTCAGGAGACCCAATTATAGATCAGAAAATTGCTTGGTGTGATTGGGATTGAAAGACAAATTACTGGATATTCTTAAGGGGATTTCTGTAATTTCCATTAAACTCGGTAAGATGCCTTTCTCTACGCTAGGCACTTTTTTTTTCCAATCCATATAATTGATCCTGGTTGTTAGAATCAGACCATGCTATTTCCTGAGTAGTGGGACCTAAAGATCATTTATTAAATGCTTGCTGAGTACCAAGCACTGTGCTAAAAACTCACTGACCCATTCCTAGTCACGAGTTCTTTTTTGTCGTTGTTAGATACCCTCCTCTTTAAATTTGTCTTTCTTATTCCCCAATATGCAAATTTCCAGCATTTTTTACATTAGTTACATTTATTCTGTATATAGCTTATTTGTACATAGTTAATTAAGAGGCGTGTAAATGGTGCAGTAGACAGTGCTGGGTTTGTAGTTAGGAAGTTGTTCCGTCGTGTCTGACTCTTTGTGATCCTGTCTGGGGTTTTCTTGGCAAAGATACTGAAGTGATTTGCCATTTCCTTCTTGGGCTCATTTTTACAGATGAAGAAATGGAGGCAGTGACTTGCCCAGGATCACACAGCTAGTAATTTTTTGAGGCCAGATTTCAACTCAGGAAGATGAGTCTTCCTGACTTTAGGCCTGGTACTCTACACACTATGGCGCCACCTAGTGGCCTAAGACTCAGGAAGACTCAAGTTCAAATCTGACAGCAGGTCCTTTTTGCCTTTCTTTTTATCCCAAGTACCTATGACAGGACTTGGCACATAGTAGGTGCTTAATAAATATTTATTGACAGACTGACTGACTGACTAAATGTCTCCCTGACAGAGGTAGAAGATGCTCTAGGCAAACCTGGGTACTAAAAATTTGTTTTAAAAATATTTTGATAACTCTGTTTCAATATACTTGGCTTCCTTCATGATCATATGTATTTTGTTTTATACATTTAAAAACATTGTTCTGAGAATGGCTCTGCCAAAGGGATCCATCGGTCAACAAACCTTTATTTAGAGTTTACTATAAAAAGGTGAAGAACCCCTGTCCCAGTCCCTTGATGAGTTTCCTGAAGGATGCTCATTGTTAGCAGCTTTTCAGGTGTTAAATACAGATCATTAAAGGGCTAGACATTGGGTGATACACTTTCCAGGGAATCTGGATGATGAAATATAGAGGATGGTGCCCTGGAAATGTGATGTCCCATGGAGCTTACCAGCCATGGGTGTCCTCGGTGGCAATTGTGCCCCTTAGGGTAGAGGCTGCCCACAGGTTATGTAGTTGGGATTGGGAGCAGGCTACTATTGATGGCAAAAGCAGGGTACAGATTTGACAGACATGGGCACAAAAGAGAGGCAAACAGCTCCCACATATCATGGGTAAGTGGGAAAATGATGTTTGGATGAGTCCCCCTCAGGAGTGTTTTGTGTGGATCCTGTGTCCCTTGGGTTAGTCTCTAGGGCTATGGAGAATAGCAGCCAGGGGCTGCCCATGGCCTTGCCCACCTGGGGCTTTTGAAACAGCACACACCAGTATACCAGTTGTCTCTCAGTGTCCACAGGCTGCTGTTTTCTGATTGTGAGCAGTCCCCTGATGGAGGTTTTCTCTTCCCCTTATGCCAGCAAGAAACCTCAAAATCCATTAGTTTCCCAGCGGTACTTTTATGGACTGTTTTTATGATGAGTTACTTATAAAAGTGTTTAATTTCATGTTGTGCAGGTTTTACCCTCAATTCAAAAGAATGTACCTATTTACAGTGCCCCTAACCCTCACCACTCACACACTGACTTCATTTTGATGCTATGATGACAGAAACTGTTATTTCTTGTTGTTGTTCAGTCATCTCTGATTCTTCATGACCCTGTATGGGTTTTTTTTTTTTTTTTTTTTTTTTTTGGCCAAGACACTGGAGTAGTTTGTCATTTCCTTCTCCAGTGTATTAAGGCAAATGGGTTAAATGACTTGCCCGGGTCACACAGCTAGTGAGTATCTGAGGCCAAAGTTGAACTTAGATATTCCTGACTCCAAGCCCAATGCTCTATCCACTCAGAAGATAAGTGGTTAAGTAACAAGACAAATAGAGGTTAAGTGACTTGCCCAGGGTCACACAGCTAGTGAGTGTCTGAGGTTGGCTTTGAACTCAGATCTCTCTGACTCCACAGGTCTGGTGCTCTATCCACTGAACCACCTAGCTGCTTCAGAACTATTATTGATGTTTTTTATATTGGTAAAATATGGTCCACATTGACAAGTGTTATAAGAGATAGATTTCTACATGGAAAAATTGCATTCAGACTTCTAAAATTATTATTTTAGAGAATACAGTGCAAAGATTTTAAAACATTGCCAGAGCCTGTGTCAGTTACAATGGAGTTGTACTCTAGTCAGCTAGAACTAATTGGAAATTCAAGTGCAGTCCCATCTTATACAGAGATTACATCACTGAAAAGTCACATTTAAAGTGAATTTCTGTATATTGAACATTTCCCACTAACTACCATTATAAATTAGACCATAGTTTTGTCTTAATTTCTATTTGATTTTTTTCCACTCAGAAGCGGCTCCTAAATTTTTCGTTTTCTATCCTTACCTCTTTGGCAAGTAGTAATTATTTGTAAACCAACATTTAGATGTACAAGAGACCTTTCTTTCACAGAATCCTTATAACAATACTTTTGTAAAGCAAAGAATTCAGTAGTAGTGTACATAAACACCCTGTGAGAGATGTTTGATTGTTCTCGAATTTAGATTTTTGCAATATTACAATTAGGGGTACAATTTATTTGCCACTGATACAGAATATTCTGGGAGTTTTATAGATTCAGAAACTGAGATTCTGCCTTTACATTAGGTAAGAGTTCTAATTCAGATTTTTGTGCCATAGTCAGCAATTATTTCATGTACCCATGACTAATTCCCATGATCTCAAATGAAGGGGAATAATAGTTGAGATCTGAATGCTTGTCAATGGGAAAATAGTATATTTACAAAGAGAGAAGGAGTAGCTAGGCTTTGAAGAGGATCCCTGAAAGATGCATGAGCCCTTTCATAGCATTAGAATGTATTTGTGTGTCTTCCTGTTGTGACCGACTTGTTGTTCTTGACCTTAGTCTATTTGGAATTTTTGACTTGAATGAAATTTGGTATCACATGACTTGAATGAAAATTTAGAAGACATCCTTATCAAATTTATGGGTGATTCACATTTGGGAAGGGTCGCAAACATATCACATGTCAGAATCATGATTCTGATAGGCAGAAAACATGGGTCCAATCTAAGAAGATGAAATTTCCTAAGGAAAAATGTAAAGTCCAACACTTGGACTCAAAAAATCAATCAATAAGCACTTAAAATGCATCAGGCATTGTGTTGGTTCTGAGAATACATAGACAAAACCTTGAGTGGGTACAGGATGGGAGAGATGTAGCTAGACTGCAGTCTTTGTGAAAAGACTTGGCTTTTTAGTGCATTGCAAATACAGTATTAATCAGCCGTGTGACATGGTGGCCAGAGAGACAGAGGGAGTTGGAGGCTAGGCAAAGAAAGGGATGTGGACCGAGTGAGGTGATAGCCCAATCTAGACTACATCTAGGTTGGGACATGGCACTTTAGGAAAGACACTGACAAGATGGCACATGTCCGGGGAAAGGTGATCACCAGTGGTGAGGGGATTGGAAACTATGCTATATGAAGAAATATTGAAAGAACTAGAGTTTGGTCTGGGGAAGAGATGGGGGTGGTGAGTGTAAAATCATGATCATCTGTAGTTACTTGAAGGGACATCATATGGAAGAAGGAATGAGGCTTAGTCATGGTTTTCTTGAGCTAGGAGGGTTATCAGAGATCAAAGTCAACCCCTTTCATTTTATAGAGGAGAAAACTGAAGCCAGTGAGATTAGTGACTTATCCAAAGTCACCCAGGTAGTAAGTGACCTTGCTGGGAATGGAAACCATGTTGTTGGGCTCCAGACCCTTTACTCTTTTTTTTTTTTTAAACTGTACTGGATGGTCCGTAGTATTTATTAAGTACTAAGCCTGGGTATCCAAAGAAAGGCAAAACACAGTCCCTGCCCTCAAGGAGCTCACAGTCTAATGGGGGAGACAAACTGGCAAACAACTATGTACAAATAAGATATAGACAGGATAAATTGGAGTTAGTCAAGAGAAGGCAATCACTAACACTAAGGAGCATTAGGAAAGGCTTCTTCTAGAGGGTAAGATTTTACCTGTTACTTGAAGGAGGCCAGAGAAGGCAGGAAGTATGAAGAGGAAGGAGAGAGTCTCCTACGTGTGGGGCACAAAGAGTAGAAATGCCTGGAGTCTGGAGAGAGATTGTCTAGTGCAGCAACAGCAAGCAGGGCCCTGTCACTGGATTGCAGAATGTATCTAGATATAAGAAGACTGCAAAGGTGGGAAGAGGCCAAGTTAGGAGGCGCTTTGAATGTCAGAGGATTTTATATTTGATCCTGAAGGCGATAGGGAACCTGTGGAATTGATAAAATGGAGGAGGGATGGTGACACGGTCATACTTGTACTTTAGGAAGATCAATTTGACAGCTGAGTGGAGGATGGGCTGGAGAGAGGAGACACATGAGGCAGGGAGACAAGCCAGAAGGCTGGAGTGAGGGATGACGGCATTGCCACCGCTAGATAGTGGCAACATCAGGGGAGAGAAGAGGACGACTATGAGAGAAATTGCGAAGGTAAAACTGACAGGCTTTGGAAACGGTTTGGATATGAGGGTGAGAGACAGAGGAGGGAAGGATGATGTCTAAGTTATAAACTTTCTGAGGATGATGGTACCTCCATAGTAACGAGAAAGATGTTGTTGTTCAGTCATTTCAGTTGTGTCCGACTCCTCATGACTCCATTTGGGTTTTCTTGACAAAGGTACTGAAAAGGTCTGCATTTTTCTTTAGCTCATTGTACAGATGAGGAAACTGAGGCAAAAGGGTTAAGTGACTTGTCCAGGGTCTCACAGCTACTAGTGTAGCTACTGAGGCTGGGTTTGAACTAAGTCTTTCTGACTACAGGTCCAGTGCTCTATCCACTGTGCCACCAATGGGAAAGACAGGAAAAGTAAAATGCTAGGCACATAGATTGCTTGCCTCCAGAGGACAAGTTGGAGCAGTAGGTGGAGATGGGCACAGCTGGAATCAAAATAAGTGAATAAAAGAATCCTTCCTAATAACTAGAGCTGTCTAGTAGAGGAATGGATTATTTCAAAAGGAAGTTTCCCATTACTAAACATTTTCAAGTGAAAATTGGCTAAGAACTAGGAATTAGTAAGAAAAGTTAAAAAAAAAAAGTTCCTGTTCTCCAGGAGCTCACAGTCCAATGGGGGTAGGGGTAACATGCAGACAACTATATAATACATACACACACACATATACACATAGATGTATAAACATACATGTGTACATGTATGTGTACAAACATACAGAATGGTTGGAAATCATCTCAAAAGGAAGGCACTAAAATTAGGGGGCACAAAGAAAGGATTCTCATAGGGAGCGGGACTTGCTGGAGATGTTGCCCAAGGGGTCCCTGTTCAGGTACAGGTTGGATTAGATGATCAGGGAGGTTTCTTCCTTCTCTGAACTTTTGTGATTCGGAAATTCTGTGACTCCGCACTGGTATCTCAGTCACTTTTAAGATCTTGTCCAGTAGTCTATGATCAGAAACACTAAATTCGGAAAACGAGGATCATGGAGTAAGAGCAACATTTTAGAGGTCAGTGGTGTTACAACAGGGGCAGGGTAGGTGGTTCAGTGGGTAGAGTGCCAGGCCTGGAGTCAGGAGGACCTGAGTCCAAATCCAGCCTCAGACACTTAATAGCTGTGTGACCCTGGGCACGTCACCCTGTTTACTTAGCTGGAGAAGGAGAGGCCAAACCACTACAGTATCTATGCCAAGAAGACACCAGATGGGATCATCAAGAGTCAGACATGACTGAAATGACTAAACATGTATCAAGCATGGCATAGGATGTTGGAGTTACAAAGACAAAAAAAAGCCATGTTACCAGGGGAATTACAAAGAAGAAACTCAGCCAACAATGATCATGACTTAAGGATGAAAAGACACTTTACCAAATAGTTTATCATAGCTGAATGTCTTCTTTTCCCCCACAGCATCTTCCATCCATTTCCCAAAACACATGAACTTCATTCAAGTGTCCTGCTTTTTTAACGTTTGCCTGAGCTATTTTGGTACTTATCTCTTTAGTCTGGTACCATGGTCATGCCCATGACAGAGGGCATGCTTTACTTTTCTATATCTTTGAAAAATGCTATTACCTTGGGGTGGCTAGGTGGTGTAGTAAATAGAACACTAGCCTTGGGTTCAGGAGGACATGAGTTCAAATCCGGCCTCAGACACTTAACACTTACTAGCCGTGTGACCTTGGGCAAGTCGCTTAACCCCAATTGCCCTGCCTTCCCCCTCCAAAAAAGCAAAAAAAAGAAAAATGCTATTACCTAAGACTCCTTAATATGCAAGTGGTATGGCTAAATTCAGGGACAGAGAAGAAAAAATATAGAATTTGGAGACATAGCGGATTTTAAATTCAGAGTGAAGCTTTGCCCCAATGTTAGTTTTCATCCAGGAAAAAAAAAACAAACTTATTTGGTTGCTACTTTTCCAGGAGTCTTTATACAACTTGGGACTAATCTTGTGAGAGACTGCTGTTCAAACTGCTTCCATAGTTTGAGGATCACTAATTATTCAATATAGTAAAAGGCCTTTTATGTAAAGTTTCCATTTTTGAAGAGAAACTAATTTAGAATTAAACCCTATCTGCAGACATATGTGTAGCTATAATTCTATCCAAAAGGAAATTGAATTAGGACCAAAAGGATTAGAGTTGTTAACAGCCTCATTACTAAGTGACTTTGGAGGAGTTTTGATTTCTATAATGAACTTTGCTATTTGAGGAATATCACTTAGTGAAGGATATAAGTTTTCTTCATCACTTCAGTCACTGAATTTAGTAGAATTATTTGACTGTCACTCCTACGAATTTGACATCAAGTCTTATGGATTCAGCTACTATCTTTCTGTAGATGCATCTCAGAGCTATTTGTCCCGCTCAAATCTCTCTCCTGATCTGAACCTCTAGCTGCCTATTTGAACATCTTGAACTGGATATTCCATAGATATCTTAAATTCAGTATGTCTAAAAGTGGATTATTATTTCCCCCCTCCCCTAAACCCAGACCTCTTTTGCACTTTCCTGTCACTATGGAGGGCACTGTTAGGCAGCTGTCACCCAGGCTCACAACCTATGTGTCATCCTCCACTTTTCACTCTTTCATGGCCCCACTCCCCACATCCAATCTATTCCTAAATCCTGTCAGTTCTGCCTTTCAGTATTTCTTGTATTGCACTCTTCTCTCCTCTGACACTGCCACCATCCCTGGTCCAGGCCCTCATTGCATCATGCGTGGACTATTACAATAGCCTTCTGGTTGGTCTCCCTGCCTTACGTCTCTTTCTATCTTATTTGATCTTCCATTCAGCTGCCAGATTGATTTTCTTAAAGTACAAGTCTGACCATGTCATCTTCCCTCTCCTCCCACCAAACTCAGTCAGCTCTGATAGTTCCCTGGAGAGCAGAAACTGGTTTTTTTTGTCCCTCTTTGTGTCCCTGATGCTTAGCATAGTAGGCACTTAATAAATACTAGTTGCCTTGCCTTGATTATTGACAAGACGAATGCTGAGTTGGGTAGAAGACCAAATAGAGCCAGAAGCTATTCTGGGAAATTTAGTACGGACTGAGTCAGTGAAGGGGCCCAGTAAAGAAAGAGAAATTGAATTAGTGGGCTAAAAGCCAGGGGATCTGGGTTTAAATCCCTGTTAGGATGTTTACTCCCTATGTGACTTTGGGCTTCCTGAGCCTGTTTCCTCACTTGTAAAATGAAGGGGATGGATTGGATCCCTTCTATGGTTCCTTCCAGCTCTAAATGTCCAAACCTTTGCTCTTTTGATAGAACAGATGCCTGGGAGGGAAGGAGAGACATAGTATGATAGAGCTATAGAGGGTAGACCAGAAAACAAAAATGGAACAAAAATTGAACTTGTGGTGCGGATGTCAGTGCTCTTTGGGGGGCTACTTCCTCCCTGGTGACTTGTGGACCTAGCTTAGTGCCTCATCTCCCCACGCTGCCCTCTAAAAGGAAGATGCAAACTCTGAGCCCAAAGCTTTGAGCCACAGAATACTGAAGCAGGTAGAAAACCAAGAAGCCAGGGGGAGCACAGTTGTCAAATGGACCCTACTGAACTGTTTCATCTTATCTCATTCACACCATTAACCTGGAACAATAGGACCCATCCTTTTCACTGGTGCTACTAATGAAAATGTTCACACCATCTTAATGAGATTATTCCCCAGGTAATAGAATCCTGGCTGTACCTTTTAACCAAGAGCCTGACACTAAGAAGTGAAATCTCTGTGAGAGATGAAAGTTTCATGTTTCTAATTTGGAATTCTACATCTCAGAGTTAAGGCACTTCTAATCATTCTCCTGGTGCAGAGAGACTAAGCTTTTGAAAAGTTATCAGGTAAACTTTTCAGATGATTTTATGCTTTGAAAAAGGGGGCCTTTTATTTTTACTTAATTCATTTATTTGCTGGATTAGAAGCTATGTCAGGTTTTAAGTAGACTGTCTGTTAGTTTCCATGATGCAGAAATGGGAAAGAGGATGGGAAATCACCACAACTGATTATTTCTAGGGAGAATAATTCCAAGTATTTCTGAGATGAGTTAAAAATCTATATAAAGAGCTTTCCTAAATGTTTGTTTAACCTTTTTTTAGTGACTCAGGCCCAAACAGTTAGGTTTACAGCAGGTTATAGTGACCCAGTGTTTCTAGAGGGCCTTTGTAGTTACTTCTTCAGTTTCTACTGCAGAATTATTTACAGAGTATTTGCAAATAAATAGAATGTATTTGAATGAAATGACAAAAACTCAACCTCTTGGATGGGCAGTATGGGGCCGGTTGACCAGGACAGGAGTTTATTGCTCAGTGTTTCTGGGACTAACCAGGAGCTAAGAGGATACTCCACATTTTGGGTATCTTCTGGGTGTGCAATTTTGAAATGGGACCATGGAACAAGTACCGTGTGTGGCTTCAGGATGAACCCTGAGGTTCTAGTCTAGTCATTCACTCAATGAGTCAGTAAACCTTAATTATGGACCTACTATGTGTGAGGTACTGTGCTAAGCACTAGGGATGCAAATGTGAAAAAACTAAAATAAAAAGATAAAGACAGTTCCTGCCCTCAAGGAACTTACCATATAATAGGGGAAGATAATGCACATAAGCAAGCTGAAAGAGGAGGTGGGTGGAGAAGAGATGGCAGGCCTGGGCACCCTCCCTAAATGGAGATGTCAGGAGATGTTCATCATTCCACCCTCCAATTAGAGGGGAAGAGGTGTGAACATCAAGGCTGATATTATCTTCCAGGTTAATGAGGTTCCTGATAATGAGATTCATAGAGACATAGAAAAGTCCAAAGAGATTCATAGAGATAGAGAAGTCCAAAAGGCAGGATGGATAATGGAAAAGTGTTGGATTTGGAGCCAGGTGACCTGGGTCCAAATTCTTCTTACGTCACTTACTTTTGCCATGATATGACAAGTCACTTAAATTTTCTTTGCCTCAGTTTACTCATCTGTAAAATGAGAAGGTTGAACCACCTTCAGCCTTGATGACCTATCTCTGAGTTCCTCCCAACTTCAGATCTATTTATGATCCTATTTACTGCCCAAGATGGATGGCTTAAACGCCTTGCTGCCAAGTTTTAGAGAGGGAAAATCCTAAACTGATGCTTCTCTCTATTTCATAGCGAAACCAAATCACTATTTGTTCAATGAATTCAGTCTGTACCATCTCCTGCCTCCATGCCTGTATATGGGTCACTCTGCTCCTCCCTGACCTGCAATGCACGACCTCCTTATCTGATCAGAGGCAGATATCTTCTTTCACGGTTCAGCTCAGGTTCCATCTTATCTGTGAACTGAACTTTCAGTCAATTGTGCAATTACAAAGATATGGTCTCATGTAGAAATTAATTTGCAAATGCCTGTTCCCATTTCATGTCTTCATCAAGGATGTGAATAGATTATTATAAATAGGTTTTAGTGATGGGAGCCTGGTGTATGGGTCAGTAGTTATTGATATTTTCTTAATGGCTTTTTTTGCTAGTAAAAATATTCATGATTTTTCCCTGTTTTTTTTATATCCTTCTCTCTTTCAGATGTTTTGAAAATAGATCCCTCAATGTCCTCAGAATTGTGTGGCTTCCAGCCTGGTGTGCTCCTTGTAGTCCAGTTACTGTTTCTATCCTTCTTTTCTTTTCATTTTTTTTCCCATGTAGAGCAATAGATAGTAAGTTGTTGTTGTTTAATCATTTCAGACTCTTTGTGACCCCATTTGGCGTTTTCTCGGCAAAGATACAGGAGTGGTTTGCCATTTCCTTCTCCAGTTCATTTGACACATAAGAAACTGGGGCAAATAGGCTGAAGTGACTTGCCCAGCGTCTGAGGTTGGGTATGAACTTAGGTAAGAAGAGTCTTCCTGATTCTAAGTCTGATGGTCTTCCCCTTGTACCACCTAGCTGCCCTTCAAGGTAAGACAGAGTTCAAATATTATGGCTGTATGATTCCTGATGGAAAGTTTGTTTCTTATAGTAATCTTGAAAGATCTTTTCCATTTTTTATCTTTTGTTTCATTTTCATCCTTAAATGCTCTTAAGATGATCTAGCTTAATTGGGTTTCTTACCAAGGTTCTTATGAAGCTATTTTTCACTCCATCTTCTCTCACTGTTCTATGAAACAATATTGCTCATAATGTTTCACCACCCTCATCTGTAAGATTTTACATATGATTTTATATTCTAAACCAATGTTGCCTTTGGCTGCCACCTCTCTGTTTGGCAAGGAGAACAAGTGTTACCAAGCTAAGGTGCTTTATAGACTCTTATTTCTTTGTTGTAATGATTTATTTTCACTGGTTAGATGTCTTTAGCAAATAGTAATAGTGTGTTTTGATGTTTATTCCTTTCCATCTCCCATTTGGGAGACATATTTCATAATCCAATTATATAATTCAGGTTGCATTTATTTTAATTGTATGCCATAACTTCTCATTTTTAGTATGTTGCTCAATTTTTATTTCGTTTTGAACTTTGTTCTAATTAACCAATGGTCCACCTGTGCGCAGATAGTCAGTTGGAAAATGAGTACCATGTCTAGTCTTTTCCTATCAATATATAATCTATTTTTTTGGGAGAAGTGATGCTATTCATTGCTTCCTATTTTTAGTCCCTCTTAGATCTCTTATTGAATGTATTGTGAGTATAAGGCTTCTGTGTAGTCTACAAGCCTTTGGCTACTTTTATTTCATACTTGTGAACTGTATTTTTCAACTTTTTATTTGTTCTCCTCTATGCTTACTTTTTTTCCTTGAAGCCATTTAGTATTACAGTATATATTAATTTAATTTGGGGGTGTTATCAAATTCTCAGCATTTTTCTATTTAATTCTCTTAGATGTTGACACATAAATTGCAGCCATCTTCATAATAGTCTTTTTACAAATGCTCATCATGAATGCTTCAATACTAGATGCCCAAAGTTTACCATAAAATAATATTTCTTGTTGTTCTTAAACACATGATAAAACTAACTCCACCAAAAGCATCAGTTGTCTCTTCAAGAAGGACTTGTGAGCCATCATTCCATTTAGATACAATTTCTTCTCCATCATGTGTTTTTGATTCTTTGGACTTTCTCTACAAGGCTGCAAAAACCTCTTCACTTTCAAAGTTTGCTTTACTCTTGGACTTGACATCAGTGGAAGAACCCTCGGTACCTGTGGCTTCTCCCTTTTACTGACTGGTTCCTTCCAGAAGTGCTATTTAAAGGAGGACCCCAAGGATAACCATGTCTCATTTCTCTTCAACTTGTGTCCCCAACTCTCTGGATTTTTTCTATCATGCTCCTGTGTCTGATACCTTCATTCTCTTCCCATCCTTTGACCTTTCAGCTTCCTTTTATGTGTTATCTTTCTCAGTTAGAAGTTCCTTGAGGGAAGGGGCTGTCTTTCTTTTTACTCATACAGTATTTGTATCCCTAGAACTTAGAATAGTGCCCTGCACACAGTAAGTGCTTAATAAATGTTGCTGATTTGACTTTTTTTTTTGGTATTTTTTTCATTTATAGCAAAAAATGTCAATGTTGATTGACTCATTTCTTTCAATAGAAGGTCCACTTGTTGGTCATTGGACAAGAATTTACATTTAGAGAACCAGTTAAATTATTCTTTAGAGTTGTCTAAAACTGTGAGATACTTAAGTACTCTTTGCCCTTCCTGTGGGCACTCTTCCAAGGTAATTGTAACAGTGGAATAACTGGGGGGTCATTATGCATTTTTCTGTATTCCATGGATTGCCATGGTCAAATAATTAATCAGTGATAATGAGCCTCTCCATACTTAGCTAGGGTGGGTTCTTGGAAAGCAGACATGCTCTGTCAATCCAGCTCTATAATTAAAGTCTTTTCAGCATGGGAGGAAGTAGCAGAGAAGGCTGCAACAAAGCAATCAGTGAATTTCATACTTGTAAGGGACCTTAATATCCATCTAGTCCAACCTATTACCCCTCTCCCCTAAATCTTCTCTGCCACATACCTGACAAATGGTCATCTAGCTTTTACCCAGAGATCTCCAATAAAGGATAACTCTTTACTTCCAGAGGTAGTGTAATCTACTTATAGATATCAGTTTTTAGGAGGAATTTTCCCCTACAATAAATCTCTTATCTCCTTTTTCCTGGGAGTCATCATACTCTCAGTGCAGTTCCAGCTCCCATTAGCTTTGTGGGGTGTCATCACACTATTGGATCATATAGAGCGGGTAGTCCACTAAACCATCTATATTGCAGACGGATGGCATGATGGATAGAGCTCTGGACTGGGAGTCAGGAAGGCTCGAGTTCAAATATGACTTCAGACATTTACTAGCTGTATGGCCCTGGGTATATCACTTAATGGGCAAGAGACTTAATCTCTTAGTCTGTTACCTCCTCTGTAAAATGGATATAATAATAGCACTTACCTCTCAGAGCTGTTGTGAAGACCCAATAAAATAACAAATATAATGTGCATAGCAAATCTTAAAGTGTATATAAATATTAGTTATTATTTTTATATCTGTTTCAGAGAACTTGCTGTCTAATCACGTCTCTGCTTTTTTTTTTTGTTCAGTTCTTTTTGGTTCTGTCTGACTGTTTGTGACCCATTGAGATGTTTTTTTGGCAGAAATACTGAAGTGATTTGCCATTTCCTTCTCTATCTCATTTTTCAGATAAGGAAACTGAGGCAAATAGGGTGAAGTGAGTTACCAGGGTCACAAAGCTAGTAAATGTAGGAGGCCAGATCTGAACTCAGATCTTCCTGACTCCAGACCTGGCACTCTATCCACTGTGCCACTTAACTGTCCATCTTGTACTTGTAAAAACAATCTTTTAACTTTGAGTATAAGGCTAAGATTTTTATATTTATCACTATTAGATTTCATTATAGTCTATTTGGCCCAATGTTCTCACCTGCCAAAGATTTTCCTGGATTCTGATTCTACCGTCTAGTGTGTTAAAAGTCCTACCTAGCTTCCAATTTTGATGAAGACAACATATGTACATTTATCTACGTCACTGTTAAAAATGTTAAATAGCATGCGGCCAAGTATACATCCCTGAGACTCTGTACTGGAGAACTCCTTCCAAGCTGACGTTAAACCACTAATGATTATTCTGTGGATCTGACCATTCAACTGGTACTGAATCCATCTAAATTTGCTATCATATCATACTCCACATCTCTCCATCTTTGCTATAAGAATAAAATGAGAGGTTACCAAATGCTTTGCTAAACTTTTGGTAAGCTCTATCTATGGCATTTCCCTGATTTGTAACTTTAATACATTGACAAAAAAGGGAAATAAAATCAGGTCGGTGTTGTTCTTGAGGAAGCATTGTTGCCTCTTTGTGATCATGACTTCCATTTCCAGATCTTCACTCATCATTTCTTTAATGATCCATTCTCAAAATTTGACAGAAATTTAATTCAAGACTCCTGATGTGTAGTTTATCGATTTAATTCTCTGTTTAAAAAATTGAGGCAACGCTACCTCTTCTCTAATTGAATAGAAACTCTCCCATCCTCCATGATCTTTCAAAGATTATTTACAGTGACTTGACAATCAAATCTGCAAGTTCTTTCAATACTCTAGAATATCTGGACCAAGTGCCAGTGTGGTCTCTTACTATCTTCTTAAATATTTGACTTATCAACTTCCTATTAACCATATTTGTCTTTCCTTTTCTAGTTCAACGATCATGTTCCTTGGCAAAGAAAACAGGAGCAAATAAACATGGAGTAGTTCTGCCTTCTTATGTCATCAGTTATCATTGTTTCATCCTACCTGAGCAGCAGTCTTCTCGCTTCTTTGTTCTTTCTCTTTTCCCCAGTATAGCTGAAAATACCTCTTTTTGCTTTCTTTATCTTCCTTCCTCAATCTCAGCTAACTTGGAATGTTGGAACTCTTTCATTATTGGTTTCTTCAAGGTTTTCAAAAATGTGTGTTTTGAAAATCTTAAGTTAGTTGATGAATGCTGGTGCATTCACGTGAGTATCTTGAGATAACTTCCTCCTTTCTTTCTTATTGGAATTGCTTCTTTTTGTAGCTCCAGAATGTTGTTCTTGAGAGCTTTCTAGTCCTTCTAAAAGGGAAAAAAGGTAGATGAAGAATGTCTGATGTCCAGACTATTACCAGCTGGAGATAAACTTCTTAATCTTGGTCAGGGGTCACCTATTTTAAAATAACATTTAGCAATCATCGTGATGTCTTTAGTTTAGTTTTAATAAAGTGCTATTTTCCTAAAAAAAAAAAAGCATGTCAGTGTAAAAGAAGACAAAATTCTCATTTTCTCTCTTAACTTGGAAAAGGAATTGGGAAACTCAGACCATTAAGCTATAAACAAAGCATAGCTCTAGTTTGGCTCCACATGGTGACATCAAATCCTAATCATAGACAAAATGCCTAGAAGAAACCAAACTGCTTCCTGATAGTGGGCATAACTGTATATGTACTTATGGGACCTTGGGTATCCAGAATAGGAGAACATCATGAAATATAAATCCCTATGTACTTTTCATTACTTGATAATAATTAGCATTTAGGGTGAGCAAAGCACTCTACAAGTATCACCTCAATTTATCATCCTCATGAAAACCCTAGGAAGTAGGTGATATAGTGCCCCATTTTACAAGTGAGAAAACTGAGGTAGTTTGTGGTTAAAATACATGTCCAGATTGATGCAGTGTGTCTGAGGCAGGAATTGAAGCCAGATTTTCCCAACTCCTGGTCTAGTGCTCTATCTACTGCGCCACTTAGAGACTTCTATATTATATAAATCATTGGTATTTTCCCTTAAGTAATCTATAATTCTCAGAATAGGAATAAATGAACCAATGAATAGAATGTCTACATAGAGGCATTCTGGAACTCCATGGTAATCACTCCTGTACAGATATATTCTAATTATTATGCTAAAACCAAGAGGGTGTCTCTGTGTTGTGTGTGTATACATAATATTACATAAAATATTCACATATATGCATATTACTGTTTATTATTTTCTATGTTATAGCTACCACTGCTGCAATTATGTCTCTATATAACTTCTTTCTCCATCAACACTTGCTTTTATATCAATACCATTTTCCAACCTCTATTTTCAACATGCTTCCATGAAATGAATGGACAAATTGAAAAGCACTAATTACATGTTCAACATGTAAAACATACTGTGCTAAGTATTGAGGATGCACATAGAAAGTAAGACAGTGCCCAATCTCAAGGAGCTCACTTTTTAATGGAGGAGATAGCCTATACAGACCGTTTCAGCTACAAGTTAGATGGAAAGGCCCAATAGCCCTTAGGATTCAACAGCAAAGCAGATGATCATATGTGTTCTGTAATGTCATTTCAACTGATAAAACAGTATCAGCATCTCATGTTAAACCATTTGAAAGTTCGGACTTGGATGACAAGAACTCCCATTTCTGGGTCTTCAGGAATGTTGGCTATAGCTCTCACGGGAAGCATCTTCAAGGGAACTGTCCTAAATAGGTCCAGTGACCTCGAAGAATTCACTGTCATTCGTTTGTTCAGTCATGTCCCCATGGACGACAGCACACCAGGTGGCACCCTCCACTATCCTTCTATCCTCCACCATCTCCTGAAGTTTGTCCAAGCACTTCCATGACACTATCCATCCATCTCATCCTCTGCCATCCCCTTCTCCTTTTGCTTTCAATTCTTCCCAACATCAGGATGTTTTCCAATGGGTCCAGTCTTCTCATTATGTGTCCAAAGTATTTAAGTTTCAGCTTCAGTATTTGACCTTCCAGTGAATAGTCTGAATTAATTTCTTTAATCATTGACTGATTTGATCTCCTTGCTGGCCAAGGGACTCTCAAAAGTTTTCTTCAGCTTTTCTTATAGTGCAACACTCACGGCCATACATTACTGCTGAAAAAACCATAGCTTTAACTATACTGACCTTTGTTGGCAAGGTGATGTCTCTGCTTTTTAATATGCTCTTCAGGTTTGCCATATCTTACTTTCCAAGCAGCAAGCATCTTTTAATTTCATGGCTGCGGTCACTGTCTGCAGTGATCTTTGAGCCCAAGAATATAAAATCTGACACTGTTTCCATTTCTACTCTCTCTGTTTGCCAGGAAGTGATGGGATCAGTTGCCATGATCTTAGGTTTTTAATGTCAAGCTTCAAGCCAGCTTTTACATTCTCCTTTTTTACCCTCATCAAGAGGCTTCTTAATTATTCACTTTCTGCCATCAGCATAGTATGGTCTGCATATCTGAGACTGTTGACATTTCTCCTGGCAGCCTTAATTCTGACTTTTGATTGATCCAGCCTAGCATTTCTCATGATATACTCTGCATATGAGTTAAATAAATAAAGTGACAATATAGATCCTTATCATATGCCTTTCTTATTCTTAAATTACTCAGTTGTTCCATGCTCTGTTCTAACTGTTGTTTCTTGACTTGTATATAGGTTCCTTAGGGGATGAGTAAGATGATTTTGTACTCCCATCTCTTTGAGGACTTAGGTCCAAAATAAAAATAAAATAAGCAGGAATCAGCAAAATGTGGTATAATTTTTATTTTAGGGAGAAACCCATTGGCTTATTGGGATTGGGATACTGGCCAGAAAGATTTGACTAATGACCTGTATCATATAAGAGAACTTCTAGAACAAGCAAATAAAACAGGTCCAGTAACTGGAAGACCAAGAGAGTTTGTATTTATGTTCTTCAAAAGCATTGCCAATGTTTTATGAACCTAGACAGAACCTTTATGAACCATTCGAATTCAGAACTTCTTTTGTTTGCTCCTTGCAGGGAAGGAGCTGATGTTTTTTTTCCATGTTAACCAATGGACAAGGCAAGGTTAGTGTCCAGTGATTTAACCTTGAGCAAGAGCTCAAGTTGGTTAGCTAGTTGATAGACCTCCAAAGGGACAAAAAGTTTAAACGGGAAAGAGCTTCCTTCCTTTGTGGGTAGAAACAAGTCAAAGAACACCTTAGAGTATTTGGAGGACTTGAGGATATTAAACTTCCTGTGGACCCCAAAATGTGGCTAGGTGGTACAGTGGATAGAGCATAAGACCTAGAATCAGGAAGACTTGAGTTCAAATCTGGTGTCAAACACTTACTAGCTATGTGACCCTGGGCAAGTCACTTCACTTTGTTTGCCTCAGTTTCCTCTTCTGTAAGTTGATCTGGAGAAGGAAATGACAAACTACTCCAGTGTCTTTACTAAGAAAACCCCAAATGGAACCATGAATAACAAGAATAAGAACAAAAACATCATCATGATGGATCCCAAAACAAAGAGAAGAAGAACATTCTATTTGAGTATATATACTGATGAAGAACCAATCAATAAATGATTGGAAAGGAGGTACAATCCAATCAGTTTTAGAAGTTTGAAACTAAAGTTTTAGATACCAAATGGATATTCAGAAAGCAACAGAATTGCTTTAACTTCTGATCTCAGCTCTGCGACTTGTATGACCATGAGGAAGTCAATATCTAGTCACTAGATTCTAGTGTCTCAATTAGGGGTTTGACTTAATGGCCTCTAACATCTCTTTTAACTCTAATCCTATGAACTAAGGAACCTGGATGTAGCCAGGGATTTGTGTTCTACAGTAGTTGGCAAGGCATCCTGAGTGGAGATAATCACCAAAACAATTTTACCAGCAGAACAAAGTTGAGAAGCAGATAATCAGATTTTATTTCATACTGTGAATCTGAATCTGGAATTTTCTGGGCTTTTCCTAGACTGCTTTGAGAAAGAGAGTGGCTGGAGTCAATGGAAGAATCAGTTACATCGGGATATGAATGGTCAAGAGCGATGGTTTCAAGCTAGGATTAGACTTCTGGGAATCTTCACAGAGCAAAACCAGGACCAGCATTTTATAGTCTCAAAGAGACTGACTTTAGAATTTCCTTACAACTAAGAGAAGTTCAAAAATAGAACCAGCTACCTTGCAAAGTTATGTGCTCTTCTTCATTATGAGGCAGTGGCTGTACGGATGCCTTTTGGGGATATATTGGATGGAAGATTAGACTAATGACTTCTAATGGCATTTCCAAAACTAAAATCTTATTATTTAAAAAAAAAAAAAACCGAAACTCTTGGCTTCATTTACATATAGTACTGAAGCATTTTGGGAAGGAATTAACTGATTTTTTTTTTTCTAGAGTTGGTGTTCAATTCTTCATGTGGAGTAAAGCAACTTTGGTTTCAAATGTACAGCTCACATAATGAAAGGGTTTCCAGTCCAAAGCCTTGGTCACACTTGCTTTAACTTTGAATAGAACGGCCTTACTTTTAAAACTGTGTCTAACTCAGTGTGGTAACAATCTAAGGGGGAAAATTGACCTCAGAAATTATTAAAACTTCCAAATGATATTTTTTCTGTGTTTACACGTTAAAAATATTCTTGGCTAGGTCCTTTGAAGCCAGTAAGTCATTCCTACTGAGTCTCAGATTTATGATATAATTTAAAGGCTTTCTTTCCATTCAAATTCAGAACTTCTTTTTTTTGCTCCTTGCAGGGAAGGAGCTGATTTTTTTTTTCCGTTAACCAATGGACAAGGCAAGGTTAAAAAAATAAAAGGGTGTTTCTTCCTTTAACTAAAACAGTAAAACTTGCCTTAGGCTTTAAGGCCTTAGCTATTTCTGGGTGAGAGAATCAAATTAAAATCTATTAATATCTCTTCTCTTTTGGTGGAGTGTCTGCCCTTCTGTTTCAGGGGCTGATGGGTTGCAACCTCAGAGAAAGAAACTCTTGGAGTTGACTCCTGTGCCCGACTCTGAAAACTCCAGCTGTGGAAACTCTTAAGTTTACTGTACAGTCTCTACCCCACTTTGTGTTCACTCCTCTTCTTTTGTTCCCACTATTCAGCCTTTCTATTATGACCCTTCTTTCATGTGTGCCCCATTGAAAAAGTTTTCTAGGCCAATCTCTTTTACTTGTCATAATTCTTCTTTGGCCCTTTTGGGGAAGGTCAACCATCTTTACTCCTATTTTTCCAATGTATATCTCACTGAAGCCGAGGGGCCTATCAGAAATGAGTCTGCCTTCTCATGCTCTGTAGTTATTCATTCCCTCCATTCCTTCTTTCACTTTCTGAAATGGAAGGCAATCTGGACACGAAGAAGCTATTTGCCAAAAACATTTTCTGTTGAAGGGCTAAGGGGAAAAAGTGTTTGCTTTTCTTCCCACATTATCAAATTTTTTTTTGATTTATTGAGAATACATGCTTTCATACAAGCAGAACCATGGCATTCTGTGGGTCCTTGTGAATGGGTTTTTCTTTGCCCCGGCTTCTGATTAGTTTGGCTGCAGACTGTTTTTAACCAAATGATTCAGTAATTCGTGGATTTCCTTTCTCTTCATATCCACATAACTTTGAAAATGCAATGGAAAATTGTTTAGATTTTAAAATGAAATCATAATAAATGAAGAAAGAAAGCAATAATGTTTAACAAAGGACAGCAAGCGTTTAGGGCTTTCTACCCTATGTATAACTGGCTTTAGTCTCCTTCCAAGGGTGTGTTTCTTACTCTCTAATTATAGAAGTGGAAATGGGAAACATAGTCAATACCATTAGAAAATGTGGTGCCCAATGGGCTTTTAGACTCTCTACCCTATTAAGACCTAAGGAACAGAGGTGGTCAAGATGTACTTTTTCTCTTAATGTGCCTATTTTGACATTCCCTCCTGCCCACGTTTCCTTTTTGTTCATATAGATCTTTGCCATATGCCCTTGTCCCTTGATCCCCTGCCAAGAAATGGGTGGTGTGAGACAAGTAGCTTCTTAAGTTTATGTGATCTTTTAAGGAATTTGTGGGAGATTTTTTAAAAGAAATGATTGCTTTAAATCTCTCTGGTTAAGTCTCCATTCAATCTATTCTAACTAAAAAAAAAAAAAGATAAATGATCATCTGTAGATGAACTAATAAATTCAAGTGTCTGAAGTTGCTAAACTGAGATTCAGGCCATAGGTGATGATTTTCCTGCCCAGATACAGTCATTTTGAAGTTTGACAGGACCAACTGTTTATTCAATCCATCAGTCAACGTTTACTAAGCACGTGATATATGCCAGGCATTGTGCCATGCTATTCATTAAAATACTATAGGAGCTAAGAGAGTAGGGAAAGTACATTTATAGTAGATGGCTTTGGCGCAAGCATGGAGAAATCACACATCTCTCTTTTGAAGGACTGAGCCTGTTGGCTGGATCTTTGGAGGATTTACATGAATGGTTTGCTATGATCTCAGAGCTCACAGGGATGAAAGACACTCTGTCTTTTATTTGAGATGCAAACATGTGATAGTGGGAAGAGCAAGACAGACAAGGAGGTGGGGTGGAGGGGGAGATAATGGAAACTGATCCTGCCCAAGGTGTGGTAGGCATGTGCCCTGTTAGCTGCTATGGAAGATGGTGTTCCACTATGGAAGGGCACTCTGGAAAGTTTTACCTGGGAAGAGGAAGAGAGAAACATGCCTTCCAAGTGTAAAAAAATGCTGAGGAGGGAAATGCTTCTGAACTTTGGCTTTTGGACATTGGGGATATCTGAGTTGTCAGTCTTATATAAGCATGAATTTGTTCCCCATGCCTGACTAAGGTCTTAATGTAATCTGTACTTTTTCAGCCTCTGAGTAGATAGCATTTTTTTCAGAAGTGCAGGGTTTCTATTCTGCAAAAATCTTGAGTCAATCAGACCACGAGCATTTCTGAGATGTTTCTTATGTGTCAGACACTGTGATAAGCCCTGGGAATAGAGAGAAGGTGTGTATATGTATAATAAATATAATATAGATGATATAACTATATATTATAACAAATATATAACTAGATATAATATAAATATCTTACATAATATATACATGGTTATATATAAATATGTAAAGTATTATGCATAATATTTTATATGTATAGATTTCTCAATATCACAACAGCCTAATTCCTACCTTCAAGGAGTGACAGGTTCTTCCTGATGTGGCTTTATAGAGTGCCAAGTGTATAAGGAAGTATTGATTGCCTAGTTTCCCTTTATTTGGTAGCATGGGAGTTGTGGGCATTGTGTAGTTGTGTTAGCATAGGTATATAGACAAGAGGTGATACTGGACTCCTCCTGTATCTGGGGGTAGAGTTGAGATGAAACTGGTTTGGGCCGTGGGTGCTGGAAGTATTGCTACTGATGAATTTCCTTGATGCTATCCTGCTAACTATATTAAGTAAATTGTTCTTGGCCCTTATTAGTGATGTGAAATCTAAATGACTCATTAAATGACTGAATTTAAGAGGAATGATGATTTTTTTTTTTTTAGCAGCGTATGGGGATAAATGAACCAATGAGGATAACTTGAATCTTGGCTATGAGTGAAATTCTTTGGAAATAAGAGGGAAATTAGTCCCTTGCCCCAAGACTATATATTTATTGATTCAGATGCTTATTAGCTATGTGAAAATGGGTAAACCACTTAACATCTTTGAGCCTCAGTTTCCTTATTTGTAAAATGGAAATAATAGCACCAGTCCTACATAGCTGTGATAGCATGATGCATTTAGAGCATTTCATTATCTTTAAATTGGGATATAATAAGCTATTGTCATTTCTGTCAACTTGGAAGTTATGCTTCTCATTGTAAATTTTATAAATTGTCATTCTGGTTTATAAATCAATGTATTTTGAGTTTTGTTAGTTTGAAGTACTTCGTCAGAAACTAATCAATAATCTCTAGGTAAACTGATAAATTCAAGTTTTCTGGACTTACCAAACTGAGGACATGGGCAGTGCTGTCTTCACCAAGAAATAGCCATTCTTAACAGAGCTGATTATTTTTATTCATTAGAACACTATAGGACCTAAGAGAGTAGAGAAAGTATATTTATGGCAGATGATGTTGTAGGGAGCAAGGACAAATGGCTATAATAGGGCCATTAGAAGTAAATCATTGATGGATATAGGCAGAGAAGTTGGCTGGAGAAGTGAGTGATCTAATAATTCGCAGTTAGTTTGAAGATGGATCTAGATTCCAGTTTTGTTGGGTCAATGCTATTCTACCTTTAGAGAAACAAATGAATGTTGTGGAGATGAAATCGATCCATTGGGCCAGTCAGAACAGCTGGATTGAGAGGGAGGATCAAATTGTTTTAGTTGGTTTTTTTTTAAAAAATAAACATACTAATATTCGTTCCAATCCCTTCTCTCAAAATACTCCCCCAACCCTAGTACAATATCTGGACATAGTAGGTGTTTTATATATGTTTGTTGCTTTGATTTGAACTTAGGTGAGCTAGGAATTGAGTTCCTGGAATGTCTAGGAGAGTTGTGCAAAAAAGAAGGTAATTTGATATAGTAGAAAATATGCTGGACTGGCAGTCAAGGGACCTGAATTCTTACTCCTTCCTTGTCCCTATGAGCTTGGCTGCATTGCTTCACTTGGGAAGGTGATATAGTGCAATGTATTGGGTGCCAAAGGACTTGGGTTTGAATTCTGGCTCTACAACTTACTACTTGGTCAAAATATGTCACTTGTCTAGGCTAATTTCTCTCTTTCTCTCTCTGTCTCTGTCTCTGTCTCTCTCCCCCTTCCTTCCTTCCTCCTTCCCTTCTCTCTTTCTTTTTCTTTCTCTTTCTTCCTCCTTTCCTCCCTTCCTTCCTCTGTGTCTTTTTCTTTATTTCTTTTTCTTCCTTCCTTTTTCTCTCTTCTTCTCTTTTTTTCTTTTCTCTCCTTCTTTCCTCTTCTTGGAAAGGTACTCAAATGGAAGGCATTAGAGGGCTCTCTCTTTTTTCTTCCTTTTTTCTTCCCTTCTTACTTCTTTACTCCCTGAAGTACTTTTAAGACAAGTTCTAGTACTATTCTACATGTCTATCTGCTCTTTCATGAAGTTTGACACTTTTTTGTATTGTCTTTTCTGCCTCACCTTCGCATATGTTAACTTTGTTGTTGTTCAGTTGTTTCAGTCATGCCCTACTCTCTGTGATACCATCTGGGGTTTTCTTGCCAAAGATACTGGAGTGGTTTGCCATTTTCTTCTTTAGCTAACTTTAAACAGAGGAAACTGAGGCAAAGAGGATTAAGTGACTTGTGCAAGGTCGCACAACTAGTAAGTATCTGGGATCAGATTTGAACTCAGGTTCTCCTGATTCCAGGCTTGACACTGTCCACTGTGCTGCCTAGCTGCCCCTATATGTGACTTAGAAATTGTTAAAGCTGACTTCTTCATTCAGAAGAATTATCTGATCAAGCTAATTTACATTTTGATGATCAGTGATTTTGTAAGCTTGTCTGTGAGATAAAATATCCCTAACATGATTAGGATGTATTTTATTTCTGTATACTTAATAAATCCATACTACTACTTTTAACGAAAGAATTCTCGTGGTGTTCCTAGACAACTTATTGCCAGTCAAAAGATTCCAAATTGTGAGAGTTCCAGAAGGTGAGCAAAAGCACTTAAGCTAATAGTGTGTATGCTTGTATTAGACGTATGTGCAGAATTTGTAGATAGAATTTGAAGGACAAGTTTTGAAAATGAGTCTCCAGATAAACGTACATCAGTGGTATTTCTGAAGCCTCCTGACTTTTACATATATTTACCTCTAATGAATGCACAGGGACTGATAGAGATTTGGAATGGAATTTACTTAGGATGTTTATACTGTTATTCTGCAAAATGAGTCCAATCTACTTGTCATGTTGATTGTTGACTAAGGGTTTTTGTGTCCCTCTCCCCAACCTTAAGCTCCCATCAGTTTAAATTATTGCTTTTGAGCAAGGTTTTCTGGGTGACTTGAATTGACAGCATATGGGGCTTCACAAATAATTTCTGCCATATTAAAACCCGTCACTATAAATTAAAACTACCAGCAGAGTATAGGGGAGTGAGTTGGCCTTAGGAAGACCTGATTCTAGTCTCACTTTGAATACATACTTGTTATTTTACCCAGGGCAAATCACTTAACTTCTGAGGGTCCCAGACAACTCCCTAAGACTATCAGTTTCAGAGCAGTTGCTTGGTAGAGGTAATTGAGAGGTAATTAAGTTATTGGGGGTTTCTGACATCACTAAAATAACATGTCCAGATGCCCCATTTCCTCATCCTGACCCCAAAGTTAAGAATGACGTCCAAATGTAGTCCATTTTCATCTCTTCTCTTTGCTCAGCTATTCACTCATTAATTCAACAAGCATTTACTAAATACTTGTTATGTGCTAAGCACCACATAAGACCACAGGTTTACAGAGACAAAAAAGGAACAAGTCCTTGACCTCAAGTAGCTTAGATTCTATTGGGGGAAACAGCCTACAAACATATCAGTTAATATAATTTTATATGAATGTTGCCTGGCTCTGTTGACTTCACTCTGTATCAATTGATAGAAATCATTTCATGCTCCTTTGTATTTCTCACATGCATAATTTCTGACAGCACAGGAATATTCTCTTACATTCATCCACCACAATTTATTTAGCCATCCCCGATTTATGGACCTCTACTTTGTTTCCAATTCTTTGCTGTTATGAAAAGTGCTGCTAGAAATAGTCTGCTATATATGGAAACTTTTTTCTTGTCAATGGCTTCTTTGGGATATAAGACTAATAATGGACTGTCTGGTTCAAAGGGTATGGGCAGATTAATTGCTTTAGTTACATAATTACAAATTACTTTTCAAAATGAAACCAGTCCACAACTCCACCAACAATCTATTAGTGTGCCTATTCTTCTACAGCTCCTCCAACACTGAGTATTACCATTTTTGGTCATTTTTGCCAATTTGATGGGTGAGAAGTGAAAGCTCAGTGTAGTTTTGATTTACATTTCTCTTATTATTAGTGATTTGGAGCATTCCTTCATATGGCTGTAAATACTTTGAAATCTTTCTTTGGAGAACTGTTTGTTCATATCCTTTGACCATGTATCTATAGAGGAATGGCTGTTAGTTATATAATTGTTAATTGTTTATATATTGAGTACTGAACTGTTATCAGAGAAATTTGCTACAGAGATTTTTCCCTTTTGACCTCTTCCCTTCTTATTCTAGATGTATTAATGTTGTTTGTGCAAAAGCTTTTCAATTTTAAGTAATCAAAGTTATCTATTTTAAAAAATAAATTATTTATTTTCTTGTCTACATCATTCATTTCCACAAGATTTTGAGTTATAAATTTTCTCCCCATCTGTCCCCTACCCAACACCTCAAGACAGCCATCCCATTGTATAACCCCTCCCCCAATCTGCTCTCTCCTATGTCCTTCCCCTCGCCCCTCTGACTTTCCGGTAGGGCAGGATGGATCTCCCTACCACAGCGCCTGTATATCTTAATTCCCAGTTGGATGTAGTTAATAATAATAATAATAATACATATATGTACACACATATATATTTTTAACATTTGATTATAGAACTTTAAATTCTAGATTCTTTCCCTTCCTCCCTTTTCACCCACCCGTACTGTAAGGACAAATAATTAAATACAGGCTGTACATGTATAATTATGCAGAACCTCTCCACAGTGGGCATATTGTGAGAGACTGATTATACGTCCCTCCTTCCTATCCTGCCCCCCCCCCCGTTCTATTTTCTACCCTGTCCATTTACAAAAGTGTGTACTTCCAGCAACCCTCCCCTCCATGCTGCCCTCCCATCCATCATCCCACCTCTCTTC
>CM053585.1:512585016-512649482 GCA_028646515.1 Pseudochirops corinnae | reverse complement strand
GGGAGGAAAATAGAGAAAAATTGGAGTTAGTAACCATTGGTCACAAAGAGTTATATGAATTGCTATGGCCAGTTCCAGCCTCAGCCTATGACTCCCCTGACAATGGGCCCCAACAAAGCCTTCTTGTAGACGGCCTTTGCCTTTCTCTGTGTCCGTTCTCTGTCTGTGTCTCTTTTGTATCTCTGTCTCTATGTTTTGGTGTCTCTCTCTGTCTTAGACTGTCTCAGTCATTGTCTTCCTGTCTCTATTTGCCTCTCATTTTGTCTCTGTCGGTTTGTCTGGCCACCTATCCATCTTTATTCTCTCTCTGTCTCTCTTGCAGCATTTCGGACAAGGCAAGGAATAGCTTTGAGGTTTCTTTCTCCTCCCCTTGCTCTCCCCCCTCCCTTGTTTCTTCACTGCCAGCCTCCCTTGTTCACTTCCTCTTCTTGCTCTGTCTCTATCAGTTACATGTCAGTTTCCCTGACAGCTTTCCTCTGTGTTTCTTGCAGCATTCATTCCTTGAGTCTGCTCCCAGTCTCCTAAATGAGTTGAAAAGTAGAACCCAGCAGGGATGACCAGCTAGGTTTGGAAGCTGATTTTGGATGGTTTTTGCTGACTAAAACTCTCATCTCAGCTGAGTATTATCCCCAACAGCAATTTTAGACTTGGGGTTAGGAATGATCTGGGTTCAAATCCTGTTTCTGACACTAGCTCTGTGACCCTGAAAGTCACTTAGCCTCTCCCTAAGCTTTAATTTTCCTACTTCTTGCAGGGGACTAATAATCATTCCTAATTCCCAGGTTTGTTGTGAAAGGCCACTGTGATAATACTAGCTAATGATAACCACTAGTATTGACTTTTATGGTGCTTTTCAGTTGGCAAAGTGTTTTATCCACATTATCACAATTGATCCTCTCAACAATTCTGTGAGGTAACTATTATTAACCCCTTCCCTTTACAGATAAGGACATTGAGGCTGAGAGAATAAAGAGGCACTTTGTAAACCTTCAAGCCTATGCAAATATCAGCTCATATTACTATCCTGGGTATAGAATGACTATCTGAGCAGCACATCCACATAAGGGCTTAGGGGACCTGGTTGGCACATAGAGCATAATTAACAGCTGAGGTGTGACTGGAGAAGCCTTGCATCAGCTTGTATCAGGAACGTCTTATCCATCATCTCAAGTGTTGCTCAATAGACTAGTTGAATGTTATCTTTAAAGTCAGACTCCTTTCTCCCACAATAGAAAAGAAACTAGATAATTGCATTAAAAAAAATCTTCCTGCAGACTTTCTTTAGAAAGAGAGCCTAGGAAGTGTGATGGATGGCTGATTGCAGGTCTTTGGAGACAGGTTCAACATTCCATTTTTTAAAAATGGAGATGCAAGATGGGCACATACTCACCTACTGTTTAGGAGTTTCCAGAGTTGGATTTGCCCCGTGTTTTTTCAGTTCTTTGCTTTGATTCCTCAAGCTGAGTTCTAAGGCATTTATTAGATTGAGAAGGAGCCAAGACATCCCCTCCTCAGTGGGGAAAGGCCTGTTACACATACTGCCAGGTGGTGACTGACTGAAGCTTATCAAATGAGGGAGTACAGATGAAAAATGTAGCTTTGTCACCACCATATGCACTACCTCCCTAGGCTGCAGAATGATTAAAAAAACTCTTTCTGTCTTAAATTAAAACAGAAAAGAAGATGTGAGGATTTGAAATTCTGAGACCATTTCATAGACTGTTTAAAGAGACCTGAATTTTGAAGCCAACAATGAAATCAGCACCCTAAAATGGGATTGTGTCAGTGCATTACACATAAGAATAACTACAGTATGTTTGCATTAACTTTGGAGTTATTAGCATAATAATTCCTCCTTTGAAATACTACTTTGATGCTGTGTCATGGTGTGGAGATGACTCTCAGTGTTCCAAGGCAATGATAAAGGACAATCTGGCAGTTCCTGTCAAGTCCAAAAGGCTTCCAGTGTGGGCCTAGTGACAGACCCAGTTGAAGGTCCAGCCTTGCCAGGGTTGGAGACCAGAAGGTTGGTGACAAGAAGATGACATTTGTTATTGTTGGGCTCCATTCATGAAGATTTCCTACTAAGGCATGAAAGGGGTCCAAGCTGCTTTTGATAAGTGAGTACTGATATTAATGAAATAAACCATGGATCTTTTGAAGTACCAAATGCTTGGCATTATAGCCTAGTTAGTAAGGTGCTAGGCTTAGAACATTGCCTTAGGATGAACCTGTGGAAATCTGTGACGCAAAAAGCTGCAGAACTAGGGCTTTGAAAGTAACTCCATGTAAATAGCACAGGGAGTGAGAATAAACAGTACTCAGCTCTGTTCTTTGTGAGAAGCCATAATGTATTCTGTGCCTTTTTGCTGTTCATCTCTGAAATGGAAAAATAATATGATTTCCTGATAAGATACTTGGAATAATAAGAGCAATGATGATAATAATTCACATTTATGTCATCCTCTAAGATTTATAAAACACTTTCCTTATAACTCTGAGTTAGCTAGTAGAATATTATTGTTTCCACTTGATAGAGGAGGAAGCTGAAGATAAGAAAGTTTGTGACTTGTTTAGCAGTATCATAATTAGTAAGTGAGGAAGTTGGGACTTGAACTCAGATCCTCTTGATTTCAAGTTCAATATTCTTTCTTTTCACTGAGATACACTACCACCATCACCACCACCACCACCAGTACTACTACTACTACTACTACTACTACTACTACTACTACTACTACTACTACTGATATTAATGGCAAAATAATTCATTTATAAAACATTTCAGTTCAACTAACATTTATTGAGCATCTGTTATGTCTGGACACAGTGCTAGGTGCTAGAGATATGGATACAAAAACAAAATGTTTTTTTTTTCCTTTAAGGAGCTTATGCTCCAAGGGGCAAATGTGTGTGTATATACAGATAAGTATGGTATATTTATTCTATGAATAAATTTGATGAGGGAGAGAGCATTAGCAGCCTTGGGGGTGGGTGGGAAATCAGGGAAGGTTTCTCGGAAGATGTAGCATCTGAGTTGAAGGAATATTAGGTTTAGTAGAGGGAGAAGAAAATGAATTTCACTATGGGAAATGGCTTGTGTGAATGCACAGAAATGGGAGAAGTATCTAGTTGAGGGAGTGGCTGACATAGATTTTGGCTGGGAAGGAAAGCTTGCGAAGGCGAGTGTTATAGAATAAGACTGGAAAGGTAAGTGATATGTTGTAGACAGTAGAGTTTTAGATTATGGAGTTTGTGCTATTTCTGAGAGGCAAAGGAGGGAGTCATTGGAGATTTGTGAACAGAGGAGAGACAGCTTTGTGCCTTGGGAAGATTATATTTTGTAGTTGTAGTTTTGTAGTTGTAGTTTGTAGAGTAGATTGGAGAAGGGGAAAGGGTTGAAGTACCACTTAGGCTATTGTAGTGGCTCAGGCCAGAGCTGATGAAGGCTTTTCCATGTTCTGATAACTATATTTCATTGTAATTTGGTTTCCTTTGAAGTTCTCCAGATTTATTTTATGCATCTAAAACCATTATCATGAGAAGGGATCTAGCGACTTCACCAGCCTGGGCCAAAGGGCTCATGGCACAAAATGCTTGTTAAGAAGCACGGCAATGGATGTATATGATAGTGAGCATTGATATAGCACTTTAAGATTTAAAAAAATCTCTTTACTTCTGTCATCTCATTTTATCCTTAATACGTGTTGTTGACCTCATTAGAATGTAAGCTCCTTGAAGGCAAGGGTTGCTTTACTTTCTTATATCTCCAGCAATTAGCACAGTGTCTGACACATAGTAGGTGATTAAGAAATGCTTGCCGATTGATTGATTGATCTGTTCCTTACCAGGGCTTAGGTTACTCCCTGGTGACTAGCTGGAAATTTTGGAATATTGATTTATTCTTTTACATCACTACAGTACCATATCGAGCCCTCCAGAATTTATGTTTCTCTCCTTGCACTTCAGATGGCCATCCACCGGTTTAAAAAAAGGGGTGAGTTTTTTTTTAGGTGTGGATGAGGTAAGTGGAGCTCTGGACAATCTGAGTAATTTGTCCCAATGTTCTACTGTGAAATGGTGTTCAGATCATTGATTTTTGTGGAACACAGATAGCAATTATTGATTGTAAAAGTGATGGGCTGCCAGTGTCTTGGCTTTCCACATTGATCAGCAGCAGTCTCATTTTAAAAAATTTTGAATGTTACTTCCCTCCCCAATGTGTTGTGTCATATAAAAGTTATTCAAGCAGCATGTTCTATGCCTTTGTAAGCTTAAAATAAAAAAAAAAGAATGATCTGCTGAGATCAGACTGAATAATAAGAGATGAGATTTTGATTAGACAAGGAAGTTGTATCTCCTATTCTGGAGTTTTACATTTAAAAAATTTTTATTTTAAGTAAATAGCTAGTCATTATTATTTTGTGCTTGTTTAAATCCAGTCATTTCTGGAATTGAGGGACTTCTAGTCTTGTGACATCTTCAGTCAAAACTGGCATTGTGTTTGTGTGTGTGTGTGTGTGTGTGTGTGACAGAGAGAGAGAGAGAGAGAGAAGGAAGGAGGGAGAGAGAGACAGAGACAGAGAGACTGAGATACAGAGTAATGGAGAGACAGAAAAGGAGAAATTATAAACATTGGAATCCTAAGACTAGGAGTAATCTTGAGTCATTATTCAATCCATTTCCATGACGTTAGGGATCATTGAATTTACAACAAAGTGCAGCATTAACTTATGAGAAGGAGAGAACTCCTTGAGATGGAATAATTGTGTTATTTATGATACTGATATCTAATCTATTGGGCCAAGGTAGAGAAACAAGCTCTAGTCTCAAATCTTCAACTGAATGCTTTTTAGGGCACCTTAAGACTCAATATGTTCAGAAAGGAACCCATTCACTTTCCCCATAAACTCATTGCTCCCCTAAAACTTTCTTCTATCTCCTGAATATACAATAATCCTTAGTTAGGTTTGAAGCTTTGGATTATCCTTGATTCTTCCTTCTCCTTCCCCTTCCAGAGCCATTAAGTTGCCAAGTCTTGTTGAATTGATCTCCACAACCTATCTTGCATCTGTCTACTTCTTTCTACTCACATGGCCATCACCATTGTTTAGTTCCTCATTCAGCCGGACTGCTTCAGAACTTCCTTATTGGGCTCTTGGCTTCTAATCTCTTCTCTTTGCAATCCGTCTTCTACCTAGCTACAGAAACCATCTCCTTTAAGTGCCAGTCTGACCATGCCACTCCTGGCTCATGAAATTGTACTGACTACCCATTGTCTATGAATTAAAACACAAGCTTCTTTGTGCAGTATTCCTTACATTCAGGACCCGACTCCAATTATTTCCCTTCATATGTTCTATCTGTCAGTCAAATTATTTTTACTTATTACCCTTCTAATTTGACATCCATGTCCCTTCATGCCTTTGCATGCTAGCTTCTTACATTGCACTGCTCCTTTGCCTTGGTCTGTTGGAGGACTTAGTATTTTCCAAGGCTCAGTTCTTAGACTGCTTCCTGAGACCCCCTTTTCCTGACTCTTAAGAGTAACCTCTCTTTCCTGAAATGCTTATGTTTACACTTATCAGTTTTCATGGTGACTTCCCCCCGGTAGAATGTGAACTTCTTTGGGGCAGGGAAGTTTTTTGGTTTTGTCTTTTTAGTCCAGTATGTTTGCTCATGGTAGGTACTTAAAAATGCTTGTTGATTTGAATAGATATTGACTTCTTTTTGCAGCTCGAGCCAAGGGGGTTAGTAGATGAGTTAATAATCCAAGAATATGATCACTCTGGAGTTCTGTGCAATCTCTTCAATTTGACTTAAAGAGAGGGAAAAGAAGTACTTTGTGTTCTCACATTACCTCAGTAGACTTTCTAAATAAATCTCAATGTTTTGACTGAGCCATCACTACATTCATCCTGCTCCCTTAAAACAGGTTGTTAAACATTTAAATCTGTTTGTTTCTAAATGTTTCTGCTAACAATGTAAATTAATTTCTCCTTCAGGGAAACAGTAATTATACTGGGGAGGAATAAGGAGTAGCATCTGAAACATTTATATTAATACTCTGTAATATAATGCTTAATTAACTCATGCTTTCCAAGTGTGGGATTTAATGTACTGGAGAGAAATTAGTGATAGAGGCAGAAAGCACAACAAAACAAGTAGGTTCAAGAAATGTGCTCTACAAGGAATGTCTTTATGCCAGGGGAAGATTAGGAGAAAAAAAACAGGCAAAGGAGGTTACTGCTTTCTCATCTCCACTATTGTTTAAGATGTAAGTACAATGGTTGTCAATTAACAGTCCTATAGAGTTGAGTCATACAGTGACAGTTCATCTATCCATTGAACTATCTATCTATCTATCTATCTATCTATCTATCTATCTATCCATCCATCCATCCATCCATCTATCCATCTATCCACCTATCCATCTATCCATCTATCTATCTATCATCTATCTATCATCTATCTATCATCTATCTATCATCTATCTATCTATCTATCTATCTATCTATCTATCTATCTATCTATCTTCTATCTATCCATCCATTTCTTTCTTTCTTTCTTTTTTCTACAGTAATGAAGCTGTCTGAACAGGTTTTCAGGAGAAAACTGACTTGGCAGGCCATAACTTCACTACACAAGCATATGGCCATATTGATGTTGAAACTGTGTATACTTGGAAACTTAAAAAGCCAGGTGTCCCCAGTCTGAGAGTTTTCCTTGGCAGGTATGTATGATCTATTATGATCTAGGTGCCATGCCAATTGCTGGGGGATATGAAGACAAAAGTCAAATAGTCGTTGCTCTCAAGGAGCTTACATTCTAGCAGGGAAGACATGTACATATAAATGCATATGTAGAATACACATTTATACATATACTTATGCATATGCATATACATACACACATGTATGTGTATATATACATACATATATATGTACATATATACATATACTACATGTAGTTTTGGAGAGGGATGGCACTAGCAACTGACAGTTTCAGGAAAGATTCCATGTAAAAAGTGGTGCATGAGTTGAGTCTTGATAGAAGCAAAGGGTTCAAAGCAGTGTAGTTGAGGAGGGGAATGCATTCCTATGTTAGGAATTTGTTTGCTTGTGGGTCATCACCAGTCATCTTGACTTTTGTCTTGCCTTTGGACCCAGATGACTCTGGAGGAGAAAGTGAGACTGATGACTTTGCTCAGCACTGCTTCACTTAAATCCAGTTCACTTGCAAGTTAAAACAAGACCCCATGATGTCATTGGTCCTCTTGGAGTACAAAAGATGAACAACAACAACAATGTGGCTGCCTGCTTAGCCATCCTTAGTTATATCTTAATTACTGACTAATTCTGGCTTACCTTTCATATCCTTGGAAGAAGATGGTGTAATAACACATTCTGCCAAACACTGCTGCCAAACCAAATGGGCAGCAGGGAGTCATGTGATTGGATTAAGGTAGCAGGTTACTGTTGTTAACAGGGCAAGCCCTTCTTAATTCAAACCTGACTGTCTTTTGAAGAAGAGTACCTTCCCTGACCTTCAGGAATAACACAGAGCTTGAAATGCAGGTGGTAGGATATTGCCACCAACCCTTAAAGGGAGATGAAAGTAAGGTATGGAGATTCTAGCAAGTCATCTGACTTGACTTGACGTAGTAGACAAAGCTTAATGACATAGAAGTCATAGGGGCAAATTTTAGAGCTAGAAGGGACTTCAATGGTCATTTGGTCCAACTCTCTCATTTAAAAAAATCGGAAACTGAGACACAGTGAGGCTAAATGAGCTTCCCAAGCTCACAAAGTGCAAACATCAGAGGTGGGATGAGAACTCAGATTGTACCAACTCTTATTCTATGGAATGCCATTCAGCAACTACTCCATGTAAATAGTTTGGCACATATGGAATCAGTTGAAGACACTTTGATTGGTAGGCTGTCAGTTGTCTACTAGTGGAATCATCTATCAATGTGCTAGTTAGGCCAGTCAATCAATCAGCAAGCATTAATTAGCAGTTACTATGTGCTAAGCAGTATACTAAGTGCTAGATCTATAAAGAGAGGCAAAGAGAATCTTTGCCCACAGGAAGATTGCATTCTAATTGGGGACACAACATGCAAATAAATAGCTACATACAAAATACATATAGATTAGATGGAAGGTGATGTTGGAGGAGAAAGCATTAGTAGCTGGGAGATCAGGAAGGGTCTTCTGCAGAAGATGGTTTTGAATTGATTTAAAGAAAGCCAGGGAAATGAAAAGATGGAGGTGAGAGGGCGTAGCATCCAGATGTGGGGATAGATGGGAACTGTTAAAAGGATGTATGCAGGAGATGAGATTTTTAAATAAGTGATACGTGGAAATCAGTTTTTTTTTTCAGGTACCAAGGAGAGAGCTGACAAAATGTTTTGAAAATGTATTGATAACTTTAATTTTTACATCACTTAAATTTCTCCCTATGTCCCTTGTCCTTCCCCTTCCATAGGAAGCTATCCCTTAAAACAAAGGATTTTTTTCAAGCTAAAGAAGAAAGTAACTAGCAGAACTTATCAATAGATTGAAAAAAACTAACTTTATAGTCAATGTTCCACATCTGTGGATTCCTCACCTCTGCAAAGGAATGAAGGATTATGTTTTCTCATATGTCTTCTTTGGGGTCAATCTTACTCTTATAAATTTTGCAGTATTCGTTTTTGGTTAATTTGTGGTGTTCTCTAAATGTGCATTTTTGTATTCATTGCATATTTATTTTTTCCTTACTCTTCTCACTTAACTTTCTATATGTTCACGTAAGTACTTCCATGCTTTTCTGTATTCATCATATTCTTTGTTTCTTGCAGTACAATAATATCGCATTGTAGTTGTAAACCACAATTTGTTTAGCCTTTTCTCAGCTGATAGACGTGTAGTTTGTTTCTTTCTTTGCTATCACAATAAGTGATGTTATAAATATTTCACTATATATATATGTATGATGTTATATATATTTCACTATATATTTCCTATAAAGGAGCTTCTCCTTTTTTATGATCTCTTTGATGTGTATATATATATATGCCTAGCAGTGGAATCTCTGGGCCAAAGGGCATGGGTATTTTAGCCACTTACTTGTATAATTCTAAATGGCTGTCTAGAATGGTTATACACACCTCCACCAAGAATGCACTAGTATGTCTGTCATCCTGCAACCCCCCAAACATCAGCTATTCCTATACTTTTTCATCTTGGCCAATTTGCTGGTTGTCAGGTAAAACCTCACAGTTGTTTTGACAAAACACTTAAAATAGTCTGAGATATGAGTGGTCTGGTGCTGAAAGTGATACTCTAGGGCCATGGGAAATGCAGAGTGTATCCTGGACATGATAAATGAGTAAGTATGGAGGAAGAAATATTGGAAGGAAGTTAAAGTAATAAAAGGGTAGACAATTGACCATCACTATAAAGCTGGGTTTGTTATTCATAGCATAGACCTTTTTAATAATCTGATGAAGCAAATAGATCCCCTTCTTAGAATAATGTTTTAAAATGGATAAAATAAAATTCATAGATCCTAAAGAAAACAAACGTAAATGAAAATAAAGATGGAATTTTTTCCCCACCCAAATTTACAAACCCACTGAAATCTGTCTCTAGATTGTTTGTGGGTCTATAGATCCTACTTCCATAAAGAAAATTTTCCTCTAGTTTCTGCCAAGGGATAGGAAAAATGGTTGGCATCAACCTCTTATCAGGCCCAGACTGGTGGCAGTAAAGTGATCCTGCCTCCTTATTCTGAGGTTTTACTTAGAATGAAGCACTGGATTGATGGATAGATAGTTGATGGTGACTGATGACTACAGTAAGGGAGCAGGTGTTTAGGTGGTTAAGTGGATAAAAGAGCGATGTCCATTCCCAAGTGGAGAAACTTTTACATCACTCCTGATCTGTTTTGTTGGCTAGGCTGAAACAAGGACGGTGATAAGTGGGTGTTTTAGTGTTTGTGTGATATACTAACACAGACCCAAGTTTCCTAATTTCTTTTGAACTCCAGGGAAAGCAGGAGGAAGGTGAGCCTTGGGACTGTCCCCTGATTATAGGAATCTGGTCTGCTTCCCCTGTATCCAAAACAGAAAGCGTTTACTATACTCAGTGGATAAGGTCAGTAGCACTACAATGTCTGGAACCTCTGTGGATCTCTGCTGCTGTGAGAAAATTCTGAATATCATTAAGGGAGGGGAGCTACTAGACATATTTACTAGGTAGTCATTAAAAATAGCAAAAAAATTTAACAAACCTGACTGTATCTCTTTTCTAGTCCAATAAATCCCCCAAGGTTTTTTTGGAAAGGATTTTGATTTTAATGTTATTATCAGATTTCAATTTTGCTCTGTATCTGAAAGTATTAATTACCAATCCTTAGAGATGATGGTTCATTCTGTATGGATGAACAATCAAATGCCATCTCATTTTAGAATTGTAGAGATTATCATTAACATGATTGCAATTCAACAGAATTCTCTCTCAAAGATATTTCATAAGGTCTTCAATTGTATGGATGATGGATTTCTATTTTATTCTAGATTTTTCTAACTTTTACAAAGTTTTGGATTATTGGTTTCTTTGGGAAAGATGTTAAGAACAGAGAGAATTATCGCTGTGGAGGACTGAGGATTATTTCTCCCATTTCATTAGCATCCATTTGGCCCACACAACAGAACAAACTGTTTCTTTCCTATCAGTGCCTCTTTTGAACAATTTGACCTTCATTTTGGAAAAGGACAGAGGGAGGGAAAGCATGCATCCTGTCTTCTTTGTCAAATGGGGAGGAAAAACCTTAAAAAATAACCCACCGATTTTTAACCATTATACTTTAAGCCACAGGAGATAGTGAGTTATCTTTCATCTTGGATCTATCACATAACCAGAGAAATTACATAGTGCCTCCCGAGGGAGAGATCTAGCTGGGAAGCAATTCAAACAAAAAATATATTACAGAAATGCAATTGTTCAGTGTGCCTTTATAACAGTTATTCATTGCCGCCCCTTCATCTGCAGCTTCTTGGTTGCTCTAGTGACTTTCTCCCATACGTGTCTATGCTTTCCCATGCAAGTTTGTGGCAGATATCACAAAGGTGAGGAGATTCACCCATGACATATGGCTGAATGTTGAAGGAGAGAATTGACCCTTTGTGCCACCAAGTGGAAGATAGTCATGATAAAGCCACTGCTCGGGGAAAGAAATGAATTTTTTTGCCCCCTTATTTCTATTCAGTGGACAAGAAGTCAGTTGAGTTCAGGGCTCAAATGGGACTGTATTTCCACACCAGAAAATAGCTTTTTCCCTCAGACTCTTTTGCTTCTGTCCATGTCTACCAAGATTAAAAGCCACTTCCCTTCCAGAGATTAAACAGTTTGAGACAATTGACAGTGCATTGGATGTTATACCAGAAGACTTGGGTTTGCATCTCAGCTCTGCTAATTATTCTTTCTGTCACTTGGGCAGCAAACTTCTTTGGATCTACTGTTTGGTCTGTGAAATGGGAGGGATACTGAAGGTTAGAAGAGGCATTTCCTAAAGGTCCTTTCCTGCTCTAAATTGACATTCCTCTAAAGCAAGCCTGCCCTCAGTGGAGAGTTAAAGGCCTCATTAGGACACTTCACACAAACAGAGGTACCTGTTGGGTGGGCTGCAGGTATCTGTTTATTTATGTCCTCTAGGTGTCTCCAGTGCACAGATCCCTTTGGTACTTCTGGGGCCACTGCCCAAGGCAACCCATTAGGGACTCCCTGCCTCCCCCAGACATCTTTTGGACCAGAGATGGAACAATGAGGATCAGAGAAATGACCTGTAAGAATAGGAGTCTGGGATACAAGAATCACCCTGCGTCATCTAAATTGAATGAGAGCTGAAAATAATAATAATAGTTAGGCATTTATACATTGCTTTAAGGTTTCAAAGCACTTTATGAATATTATATCATTTTATCCTCCTGTTGACCCTGGGAGATAAATGCTATTAGCATTCCTATAAGATGAGGAAACTGAGGAATATAGAAGTTAAGTGATTCACATAAAGTCCCATAGTGCCTGAAGCTGGATTTGAACTCATGACTTTCTGACCCCAGCTCTAGTACTCTATCCATTGTTATCACCTAACTGCCTTTTAATAACTAGCATTTGTGTAACACTTAAAAGTATACAAAGTGCTTTTTAACTCATTTGATCCTCACAAAAGAGATCTCTTTCCATTCTTCCATTTGTAACTGTATTACACCCTGTCACTATAGGAAAATGAGCTTCTCTTAATGCTACTGAAAATTTTTCTCCCTGGCAAAAGGTCCAAGTGCCCAACTGAGTGCTGGTTCTTCTGCCTCTGAGGGTCTACTACTTCTCCTCTCCACTACTAACAATTCCTATACTTCCCCATCATGGATTCAAAATCAGGGCAGAATTCTATAGTTCACGAGTACCTTTTTGAAAGTTATTTTCAATTTGAAAAATTTTATCGATATATTTTATTTTGTAGATAGAGTGCTGGTCTTGTAGTCAAGAAGACTTGAATTCAAATTTGGCCTCAGATACTTAGTAGTTCCGTGACCCTGGGCAAGTCACTTAACTTCTCTCTACCTCTATTTCCTCATCTGTAAGATAGGGAGAAGAATAACTCCTGCCTCTCTGGGGTATTGAGAGTATTCAATGAAATAGTATTTATAAAGTACTTTGAAAGCACCATATAAATGCTAGTTATTTTTGTTGTTGTCGCTATCATTGTTATATGCCTTTCTTACCCAAACAAGCAGAAAGAAAAAAGAATCAACTAAGTCCAAAAGTGTGTGCCATATGCCACAGACCTGTAGTCCCCTACCTCTGCAAAGAAGAGATGTAGGTGATTTTCCTCTTGTCTTATGGGGAGGGAGGGGACAAATCTCTCCCCCAAGAACTTGCCTCTTTGCTCATCTTCCCTTTTCCTCTAATCTTCAATATTTCTATATCCAGGGACTCCTTTGCTATGTGCTAAATACATACTTGGATCTCTCCCATACTTAATAATAGCAACACCAACACCAAAATCTCTTTCAATTGATCCTGCTATGCTCTCAAACTATCATGCCATTTCTTTTTGCCTTTCTCAGTCAAACACCTCAAAAAAAGCCATCTGTTGTCACTGCCCCCATATTGCTCATCCTCTTGTACTTTGACTTCTGACTCCTTCAATCAGCGGAAAGTGCTCTCTTAAAGGTTAGCAAAGATCTTTGAATAGCTAAATTCAATTGCTATTTCTCCCTCCTCATTCTTCTTGACCTCACAGCAATGTTTGACATTGATGATCTTTCCTCCCTTCCAGATATTCTCTCTTCCATGAGTTTTCACAACACTGCTCTTTCCTGCTTCTCCTTCTTATCTGCCTCTCTCAAGGCTCTTTCTCAACCATCTTTTCTGGATCATCATTTGTGTCTCCCTTCTATGCATCGTCAGATGCCAAAGATTTGTCCTCTGGCTTTTCTTAACTCTCTGTTTTATTTTTTTGGTAATATCATTAACTCTCATAGATTCAATTCTCATCTCTATGAAGATGACAATGAAATCTATTTATCCAGGTGTTACCTCTCTTCTGAGTTCCATTTCTACATCACCAATCATTTCCTGGATATCTCCATCTGAATGTCTCAACTTATAAACCCTAAAGCAACATATAAATACTTATCATCATCATCATTATCATCATATCTCTTCCCTACACAAACAAAAGAAACAAAAGGCAGTCTAGCAACATTAACACATCAACTAAGTCTGAAAGTATGTGCTAAGTTGCATAGACATATAATCCCCCGTCTCTGCAAAAAAGACAGGTAGGTGATTTTTCTCATGTCTTCTGGAAGGTCGAAGATGTCTCAAGCTTGACATGTCCAAAATGAAAATCATGTATCTTTTCTCTCTAAAACTCCCTTTTTCTCAACTTCTTCTCCTTCTTTTCCTTCTACTCCTCTTCCTTCTCCTGGTTGTCGTTCTTCATCATCATCATCATCCTACCTTCCAGGGCCTCGACCTAGAAATTCTCCTTGACTCTTCAATATCCCTTCCCTTCTACATCTAATTGTTTTCTTAGTCATGTTGATTTTTACACTCCTTTCTTTTCACTGATGTAGCCACCATGTCTCATTTCACCACCTGTTGTCTCTTGCCTGGACTATCACAACTGACTCCTAACTTTTCTCCTTTCCTTGATTCTCTCCCCAGTAATCCATCCTTCACACAGTTGCCAAAGTGACCAATCCTAAAGCAGAGGTTTGAGGAAGTACTCCCCTGCTTAAGAAAATTCACTGGTTCCCTTTTACCTTGGGGCCAAAATGGAAACCTTCAGCATTTAGAGTTCTTTGAAATCTATTCTTCCGGACTGTCTTCTATTGATTCTTCTCAAGGACTCATTTTTTGAGTCAAACTGGTTTACTTTCCATTCCTTGTATATGATGTTCCATCTCTGTGTCTTTTCATAGGATGTTGCTTGTGTCTATAATACTTCTGATCAGCAAGAACTTGCTAAGCAAGTAGTACATGCCAGGTGCTGTCCTTGGTGTAGGACATGCAAATATGGAAAAAAAAAAGAAATAAGCCCTTCCCACAAGGAGCTTAAATTCTAATGGGAGAGACAAATACATATGTAGCATACATATATTTATACACATGCAGCATAAATAAATACCCAGTGAATTAATACAAAGTGGTTGTGTGTAAAATAGTTTGGGAGGGTAGCCATTAGAAGTTGGGGATGAGTTTAGGAGAGGCTTCATGCAAAAGATGGGTCTCGAACTTTCTTCTTCACCTCTGTCACATAGAATCCATAGTCCCCTTCAACGCTTGTCTCAGGTTCCATGGGACAATTCCTAATTCCCCCTCAACCTCAACCTGTTAGTGTTCTCCACTTCTTGAAATGACTTCATTTATATTCAGTATTTATTCTTCTGTGTATCTGTTGTATCTTTTCAGTAGAATGTAAACTCCTTGAAGGGAGGATGTTGTTTGATTTTTGTCTTTGCATCTTGGAATGCCAAGCACATCATATAAATGAAACAAATGTTTGTTGAATTAAATGTTCTTTAAATCGCTTCTCTCTGCAATCACTGCTATTCCTCTTTTCCATTAGATTAGGCCACCTTTCTCTTTTTCCAGGACTGATTCTAACCCCACCCCCCTTTTAAAAATTGAAACAAAAAAATTGAGGAGACTTTCCACCAGCAAATATGAAATTTTGTTGATCAAAGATCAATGAATTTCTTATGATGATGATAACCCATGAAATTCTCTAATTTAACCCTGTTTATTGAGGAAATATCTACAGGTTACTAATTTGTCATCTCATTGGTTAAATGGAAGAACACCTATGCTATAGTTACACCTTTCAAAGGTGAGTTATACTTTTTCCAAGGTAATTTCAGGGACAGCACCTGGACAAATAAATACTAAATAGGTGTACCACTGAACGCTGAATATTACCTTGCACGTATTGTATCCTCTTATCCATACTAAAAATCCTTCCAGCTAACATTTGTGAGATCTGGGGATTACAAATGTGCAGAGCCTTCACATTCTCATCTAAAAGATTTGGGGCTTGCACATGTGCATAACATGAGAAATGTGGAAAAGTCAGCTGCTGTCTAGCTTTAACTATGATTCCTGCAGTGATGTTGAGCTATGATGCCTTTAATCCTTCATTTTACAGTTTTGTAGAGAAGAGTTAGAGGAAGTGAAGGGAACAGGTAGCTTTGGGAATGTTAACATCTCAGCACAGGTAGCGTTAAACTCTTGTCACCTGCTGTTTCAACCCCTCCTTCTCCAAACCTCCAAAGAGTTCGTTTTTAATCATCAATTATATGTTTGATGAACTTAATGAAGAACATGAAAGGGACACCCTTTTTCTTTCCTTTTTTCCTTCCATAATGATGTTTACTGTCTGGCACAATGATTGTTCAATTTTCAGAGATACTCACCACCTTCTGCTGCTGATTAAATTCCTGTTTGGTTTCACTGCCAAGTCTGTTGGATTAAATTAACAAGTTCTGTTTGCTTTAGTGGGAATGACCTGCACCGACCTTCAGCTTGTACAAAATAATCATCTTTGCAGTGATTTATTGATTCAGTGCTCTTTATCTTCTTTTAAAGAAATGTGCAGAGAGGATGTTTGTCTTCAGCTTGCTTAGATTTCAGGCATGCATCTCTTTATTTCCATCATCAGAGACTTTGGTCCTTCATTTCTAATGGCATTGCTCTCTTTGTAGTTATTAATACTTCTTATTCTTCCAAAGACTCACCAAAGCATGATTACTCTAAGGATAGGACTTCACATGATCCTTTAGTCTATAAAAGCTTCCACTCTTGAAAATTATCTACATCAAAGGACCAATTTAAGAAGATTAAAACCTTTCTTTTAAAAAGTAAATCCAATTTTTATTGAATTACTTTCTTCTTTCCCTATTTAGTTTGTTTTATAGCTAACAACTATGGATAAATTATTGAAGAAAAGGTAATGATGTTTGGGGAAAATGTGTTTATAATTAAAATTGGTAATTTAAAAACATATCATAAGCCTTTGAAAATATTAAAAAATGAGGTGAAATGCTCTCTCTGGAGAGATTAAACATACATGATAACAGAGAAAGTAGAAGAGGAAATGGAATGAACAGTTGGTTGAGGAGCTGGAGATGTTTAGGCTACATAAAGAAAGACTTGGCAAGTTCTGTCTTCAAGTACTTGGTGAACTATCACATGGAAGAGATTAGAGTTGTTCTGATCAATTTCAGGGAGGAACCAGAGCAAGAGGTATAAGTCACAAAGAATCAATTTTAGGGTTGATGCAAATGAAAACTTCCTAACACTTATAGCTATCAAAAAATGGAATTCCCTGCCTTGGGGAATAATAACTCCCCCCCCCCCCCCTGTCATTGAAGGTATTCCAAGCAGAAGCTAAATAAACACTGTTGGTTTTTTCCAGGCATGGATTAAATTAGTTCATGAGTGGGGAACCTGTGGTCTAGAGGTCACATATGGCCTTCTAGGCCCTCAAGTGGGGCCTTTCACTGAATCTGAACTTCACAGAACAAATTCCAATAAAAGGATTTGTTCTGTGAAGGTTGGATTCAGTCAAAGGACCATACTTGACGACCTAGAGGGCCACAGATTCCCCATCCCTTGGCTAGATGGATGGTCAGTTCCCTCCCAATTCTAATCTTCTTTGGTTCTGTGAATCTGAATATTCGGATCACTGTCCTACTCATTGGGCAATAAGTACAATAGATTCTTCTGTATTCCTGGGACTAAGTGATAATATGATGAATATTGATGAGGAAAATTTAGACACCTTTGAGGTTCTTGATCTCTGATGGCAATACTATTTCAGTAGTACATCAGTGATTGTGTGTATTTCCAGATGACAAGTTCCTAGGAATCCATTCTAAAGTAGTATAGTTGATAGGATAAAAGAAATGATTCTATATAACATGAAAGGAAGAAAAGGGAATCAGTGAACATCCTTTTTTCATAATGGAAGGGACTAAAGCTAAAGTGGGGGTAAATGACTCCCATTTGGTTACTCAGAGCATTAGCAGCAGAATTTGAACCTAGGACACTTAAAACACTGAGTCAAAATACAGTCTCTGCCCCCAAGGGGCTCTCTATCTAATGTAACCTTCTGCAAGAAACTGTTCCTGGTTCTTCTTAATTGTATTGCTAAATGTCTGAGATTTCCTCCCAATTTATCCTGTGTATACCTAGTTTGTACTTAATTGTCACATGTTGTCCCCCTGCCTCCATTGGATTGAAACCTCCTGGAGAGCAGGGATTGTTGTCTTCTGGCACATAGAAGGAATTCAATGTTTGTTGACTGAATTACTGACTGAATAATGAACTGAAGAGACAGCTGTGGCAACTCAGACGGGAAAAAGCGATTACAATTTCATCATCTGAAACTTGCATTTTGCATAATTCAGACATACAGAATTTTATGCTAGAGATAGGAAATCATAAATCAGAGAGGGAAAAATTCTCATAATTAAGATGCTAATTAGGCAGCCAGGTGGTACAGTGGATAGAACATTGGGCCCAGAGTCGGGAAGATTTGTCTTCATGAATTCAAACTCAACCTCAGATACTTATTAGCTGTGTGACCCTGGGCAAGTCACTTAACCCTGTTTGCTTCAGTTTCCTCATTGTAAAATGAACTGGAGAAGGCAATGGCAAACCACTCCAGTATCTTTGCCAAGAAAACTCCAAATGTGGTAATGAAGAGTTGAACACAAAGGAAAACCAGCAGTGACAACAACACATAAGTTACATGCCTTCATTTGTCTTGTCCCTTTCTTGACAACATCCTGTATACATCTACCAGATTCTAGCAAATATTTCTCCATGGTACTCTTCTAATCAAGCAACTTCAGTGGCTCCCAATTGCTGACACAGTAAAATCCAGACCTTGCAGGGCAGCTAGGTGGCACAGTGAATCGATCACAGCCCTGGAGTCAGGAAGACCTGAGTTCAAATCCGGCTTCAGACACTTGACACACTAGCTGTGTGATCTTGGGCAAGTCACTTAACCCCAATTGCCTTGCCTTCCCCCCTCCCAAAAAAATAACCCACACCTTGACCTGACAGTTAAGGCCCATAATTTGTCTCCAAATTAAAGCCTTGTCCCTCACTACTCTTTTAGCCTGAGCTCTGCACTTCAGCTATCTTGATCTCCTCACAAAATGCCATACTCTCTTCTGACTTCATGCTTTTTCTCATCCTCTTTCCCTAGAGTGGAATAGCCTTTCTTCTTTCCTCTATCCATCCCTTTAAGGTTGAACTTATGTCATCTTATCCATGATGTCTACGTATGTTCCACCCCAACTCCAGGACACGTCGCTTCCTTCTTGCCCTGCATTTACATTTTAGGCCTTATTTACTTTTACCACTAAACAGTTTCATATATTTGTGACTTGTCTACCCAACTGAAGCATAAGTTTCTGAAAGACAGACACTGTGTTTCCTATTTCCTCCTTACTCTTGTGTTATGTGACATGGGTGTTGAGCATTATTAAATACCTAGCACATAGTAAATAGAAACCACATTGACCCTCAGTTCCTTCATATGCAAAATAGATATAATGAGGCTCATATTACCTACCTCATAGGGTTATTGTGAGATAATGTATGTAACAAGCTTTGTAAACTTTGAAGTACTATGTAATTGTATCCCAGCCCTCCACTACCAACTAGGGGGAAGTACAATATTACTTCACTGTTTCTTTATTATCTTCTTTCCACATTCTCTCTGTTTACTGATTGTGCCCCTCAGAAATATTCCCAGAAGCCCAATGATCTACCTCGAGCGAGAATGGAAAAATGGGCCAAACCTAAAGAAAACTGTGCAGGGCCAGATGTGGGTTGATTCCATCAGAAGAAAAGTCACCTCATGGAAGGGACAGTGATCAGCCATTTCTTTGTCAAGCACTGTTTCCTTAAGGCCCTCCAGTGTGGGCACAAGATTGCATGGTAGCGCAGTGGACGGAGTGTTAGACTTGGAGTCAGGAACATCTGGGTCAGAATATTGTCTCACATATGGGTTGTGTGGACTGGGGAGGTTCACCACATCACTCTCAGCCTCAGCCTTTTCCTCTGTAAAAAGGGGATAATAAAAGCATCCTTTACTTTTGGGGGTTCTTGTGAGGAGTGCCTGAGATAATGTGGGCAAAATGCTTTGTAAACCTTAACGCACTATATAAATATTAGCAATTGCTACTATTATTATTATTAGAGGACTTTCAACATATTCCTCAGAACCCACTTCTTCTCTGTTGCCCAGGGATAGCTTTCAAGTCTTGGCTTAAGTGTGCTTATTTTTGACTCTTCTATGATTGTCATCCACTCTGACTTGGGATGAGAATCCCTCCCTTGTATTTCCATTAGAAGTAGGCGATTTTTCTCTTACACACCATCAGACAGTGCTTAGAATATCCTAGCACTTTTACCAAGGTCTCCTTTATTAGTATTCTTCCACTGTCCTTTAGTCTGTCTCCACTAGAATTTTAATAGTACAACCTTTCTATTGGACTCAAGCATACCTCTTCTGGATATTTATTATTATTTTTTTTCCTCCAGCAAAAAATATTTTTCACTGTCTTTTTCAATGACACTACATCAATATAAAAAATAATTTCCAAGTAGTTGTATGTAAACTGGGGTCTCCAATTGATTTTTTTCCAGCTCTGCCTTTGCAAGTGTTGACCAAGGAAAGAAACTAAGAGGATGTATCCATTGAAGTAAAGTTAAAAAGACCTCTTCTAGCCAAGGCTTTCTAGTAACAAATTGATTAAGAAGTGACACTGAGGGAGGATAGACAGCACATTCTACTGAAGAATGATGAGGTCACAAGCTATCTCTCAGATATCGGTGGTTTTGTGTTTTATCACAGTCTGTGAACAACGATAAACATGGAACCAGTCTTTGGAGCTAACCCATGGACTTTGGTGTAATTGCAGGACCTCAAACCAACTCCATTACAGGCTGGCTATTTATCGTTCCCCAGAGAACTAAAATAGTCCCAAACTCCTTGTTATGATTAGTTTTTTTTTTGAAGGACATTTCAAATAGAGCAACAATGAGTAAGATTAAGGAACAATAAAGACTATGGGTTTTTTTTTTTCTGTTTGTTATTCTGTTAGAGAGAAAAATCAGTAGACTGTACTCAAGATGGTGTAATACACAGGGGATGGATGGTATTTGATTACAGATATGTGTGCAGATCATTCTTTTTTTTTTTTTTAAAGAAAAACACTAGAAAATTCTGTAACTATTTCAATGATAAAATGTCGAGCAGCTATTAAATCTTGGGCATGGGCTCTAGTTAACTGAAATGGGCAAATGGATAATCTGATATTAGTCTTCCCTCTTTTTTATTCATCTTGGGTTCCCTGATTAAAATTCTGGGACTTAAAAAAAAAATTTCCTTTTCCATAATTATCTAGTCTTTCTCTAGAAAAGTAACTTATTTTTGCTCAACAAAAGTGGGAAATTATTTTGTTAGTACATTGGTTTCTTTGACCATTTGGTTCTAATGACTTTAATGTACTTATATTGATCAAAATATATTTGAGGGACAGTGTGGTATAGGGAAGAGACTGTTGGAGTAAAAGTGGTTTGGATTGTAATTTCTTACTTGGCCAATAGTTATATGACCAGGCACAAGTCACAAACTGTCTGAGCATCAGTTTTGTCATTTGTAGAATAGGGATTACAATATTCCCAGTGTCAGAGTAAAATGGGGAATGCAGTGCTGAGCTTGGAGTAGGGATGTACCAAGGTCAAATGAACCTGACTCCCAAGAATCTTAATGTTAAACCTTTAGCATGAGCTTCTATGCCTCAGAAGGACAAACAACAACCTCTGTGAGTAGAAAATACTTGCTGCTCCACTGGGGATCCAACTAGAACTAGTCAGTTGGGCAACACAGCCTTTCCTTTCCTTTCTTTTCTCTTTCCATTTCATCTGTCCACATTGGGTATATAACCTGACTTAGAAGGAATCTCCCAACTCTAGAACCTATGTTCCTTCTTCACGGTCAGTTAAATTAGTGTGTTCTCTTTTTTTTTTAAACTGCCAACACACTTGAATCTCTGGGATGTGTCCAAAGTGTGAGTGGGGTAGATTTCAGTGTATAAGTGTCACATACTTAACTGTGGGTGCTCTGCACAGAGGAATGTAAATTTTGATCGCTGAAAACTTTTTTCTTAAGGACCATGCCTGGAACCCAAATCACTCTGGCTTTTAAAGATTGGCCAACAATAAATAGGTCTCTGGCCAAGTTCCACTCGGTCATTGTTTGAACTCTGATTGACTCAGAGTGAATGTGAATAGCAATTGTTTCTATTTTGGCCAGGAATCCTGAGGATCTTTCCTTCCCAGATTGATTGTTATTTATTTATCTATTTTTGCACTAGGTAAAGAGGCCATTGTCTGCCTCACTTCTTACCTAGCCTTAATCACTGAATGAGTATTGCCTCAGTCAAACTGAGACCTGTTGAAGACCTTAGCTTAAAAAGACTAAGGTCTTCCACTTCATCCTAGGACATCTCTAGTCCTCCTGATCTCTATCTTGCCACTGGACCCAGATGGCGCCAGAGGATAAAGTGAGGCTGGTGACTTTGCACACAGTCCTCCCTCACTTAAATCCAATTCACTTGCAAGTCATGGCATCACCTCCCTAATGTCATGGTTCCCTTCGAGAATGAAGGACAAACCACAACAATAACAACAACCACCTCAGAAATGAACAATGCTGTAAATCACAGCTTGATTTAATGTTTCGTTGATTGTCTGGACTTACAAAAGTGATGAAGAAAATGTTAATGCAAATTAAACTAAAAGTGTACCATATGTACTTTTTCTTTTGGTTAGGTTCAAATTTTACTTTTGACACGTTGACTATGTGCATGTAATTTAATTTTTTTGAGCCTCAATTTCTTTAGCAGTAAAATGTGAATAGTGAAACCTGAAATACTATTAATTAGTGAAATCATGAGGCATAATGGATGCTATGTTGGTTTCGGAGTATGGAAGAGATCGGTTCAAGTCCTCTCTCTGACACATAGTAGCTGTGTGACCCCATGCAACCCACTTAGTGTCTCAGGAGCTCCCACAATTCTCCTATGTTATAAAGTTGCGAGTTGGCACTGGTGGAGGAAATTTCCTAATCAGGAATTCCTTCCACCAATGAAATAGAATGTGTGATCTAGAAAATACTCATAGAACCCAATTCACAGGGTTGTTGTGAGGCTCAAATCATCTTGTCATAATAGATAGGAAATGAGATTTGGAATCAGAAAGACTTGTGTTTGAATCGTGCCTCAGAAACTTACTAGTTATTGTGATATGGGGCAAGACATCTAACCCCTTTCTGCCTAATCGGTACTGAAGAGTTTCTTCATGAGTAAAATGGCGATGATGATAGTACAATGTTGTGGTGAGGATCAAATGAGATGATGTATATGCAATACTTTACAAATCTTAAAACTGCATATATATGTTAACTATGATCACAGTTATGATGAGTGTTATGACTTTCTGCAAACCTTAAAGCTACGTGTCTGTTCTTCTTACAAAGTTGTTGTGAAGGAGACATGCTATACTAACCTTAATGCAAGACACATGTGTGCCATTATTTAAAATATGACAAAATTGTGAATGTGCTACATGGTGCAGAGAAAATCTCTACCTCAGGAGCTGTCTATATTGGGCTGCTCCTTCACTAAATCTGAGTTCACCTCCTATCCTCCTAGAACTGGATATATTTTGTGCCCTTCTCAGTTGACCTCAAGGTTTGGGGATATAACCTGACTTAGAAGGAATCTCTCAACTCTAGAACCTATGTTCCTTCTTCATGGTCAGTTAAATCAGTGTGTTCTCTTTTTTTTTTTTTAAACTGCCAACACACCTGAATCTCTGGGACGTGTTCAAAATGTGAGTGGGGTAGATTTCAGTGTATAAGCAGCCTGATATGGACATTAGCATTTCTGGTGCTGAGGTTATCTCAGCTCTAGGAACTGATTTTTGTTACATTAAAATCTGTAATCAAGGCCTGGAAACACTTGAGGAATGGGAGAACCATTCATTCTCCTTATCTGAAAAATTTCAGGGTTTTTGCTAAAAGCAGCAAATGGTTTATTTTTAAAGCTCAAGGTTTGCTTTTCAAGTGAGGTTCTTTTTTCTATACTGTCTGCCTTTAGGTATTTGAGAATTTTTTTAAAGTTTCTAGAAACTCCTTGGATTTTTCCCTGGTGGTTTTCTTCATATCTAAAAGATCTATTTGCTGAGGGTATTTCCTTTGACCCTTGAAAGAGATGACTGGAATTTCAACTCTTGGATTCAGACAGTTATTTTTGGAATGGGAGTCATAATATGTAGAAGCCAAAAAAGAGGTACGTAGGTAGTCATTGAGTATAAGGAAGCATAAGATATTTCTGTATATATGTATGTATTACATATGACACAAGGTAGCTAGTTGGTTCAGTGGATAGAGCATTGAACTTGGAGTCAGAAATTTCTGAGTTCAGATGTGATCTTAGGCACTTACTAACTAGCTGGTGATCCTGGGAAAGGTACATCTTTATGCCTCAGTTTCCCTAGCATTAAAATGTAGATAATAATAGTACCTGCCTCCCAGGGTTGTTGTGGGAATAAAATGATATAATATTTATAAAGTGCTTTGCAACCCTTAAAGCATTATATAAATCATTGCTATAATGATGATTATAAAATAATAAAAATAGTAATTACTGCTGTTGTTAATATATAAGTGGATCCAGATACTAGAGTAAGACTCCTAATGGGACTGTGGGTAAAACTTCTTTCTGAGCCAATGATGATGGGTACTTGAATGGTTATTTATTATTTGAGTTAGGATATTCCTAAAAGTCTCCACTAAAGTTCTAGTGAAAGTCTCAGTGTATCAATGGAGGTGGCCTACGGTTTTTGGTTTTCAAAAAATTCTGGAATCTTACCAATTCCTGAAGTCTTTAGTACACCATAGTGATCCATTTGTCTGTCCTCTGAGAAGTGAAGCACAGAGAGGCTCCATCACTAGAAGGCTGGTCATCATGGGTATGACATATTTTTGGCCAGAGACACTCTCAAGAACCTCTACTAAGGTTGTGATCTGTATAGATGAAAGGTATACTGACCCTGATGAAATCACAGGCACCAAACCTTACAGTAATTTTGATGAAACACTTATAATCAAAGGAAGCACAGTGTGATAAGGAAGCTCATTGATTGTCTGGACCAAAAATGTAAGAAACAGGGATCCAATTCCATCACTGTTGTGATGAGTCAAATCTTAGTTGCAGATCGTGGATTCCAGAGCCAACTCTAGGCCATATGCAAGTCATATTATGTTCCTCAACCCCCTATCCACCTGACCATAAAAAAATCTTTATATCCTAATGTTAAAAATATCACAAAAAGTCAGCTGGAAGTTTGCATGCCCTTTGTCCTGGTATTGTTGGGAGAGCCTTGTGTCTTTCTTTTATCCTTAGCAATAAGCAATTCCTTCTCATCTTTGTCTCACTAATCATTGACTAGTACTGGAGGCTTTGGTTTAAGGCAGCGATTCTCAACCTGTGGGTCGCGACCCCATTGGAGGTCAAACGACTCTTTCACAGGGGTCACCTAAGGCCATAGGAAAACATATATTTCCGATGGTCTTAGGAACAGAGACCAGACACCACTCCTCTATCTGTCTCCAGGCGGGTCTGCCCAAATGCAGATATGCCCACATACTAGTATTAATGGGTCGAGGCATTAGGAAGGTTGAGAACCACTGGTTTAAGGGGTTTATGGGGTAGATGTGAGGAAAACACAGACACCTTTATAGTCCCTTGTGTTCACCATATCCAAGGCAGTTCTGTTGACTTGGTATATTTTCCATTCAACTTTTGGGTTTCTCAGGATCTTAATTTGTAAGAAAAACAGTAAAATGTAATCATAAAGTAAAAGAGATAAGAATAAAATATACATACATAAAATATACAGTGTCATCTATTTAAAAAGAGTGAAGACCCTATTTTTCATTTCTTTGCTGATAAATTTTGAGTCAATGTAACAATTCAAAGAACTTTGAAATGTTCCTTATTATGAGAAAGGCAGCACAGTGTAGTGAGAATCAGAAAGTCTCGAGCCCAGATTTCACCTTTGACCCATATTGGCTGCATGAGGCCGGGCAAGTCCTAGGGTCTCTCAGACAACTCTGAGTGACTATAAGGTGCAGAAGCACGACGTTCTCCATTGGTAGAAGGAACTTGCTCTTGGGGAGTTTCCTATGTCAATGAAATCAAAGATCTGCTCAGATGAGATGATATGCAAAAATTCTTTGCAAACCTTATAGCATTCTATAAATGTTAGCTATTATTATTATTATTTTCCCAATTATAGAAAAAGTCATTATAGCAAGAATGTATGAGAGATAGGGAAACAAATGGGAGGCCATGTGCTTTGATAGGAAAGGACTTGCTTTCCCATAATAATGTGAGCCCAGTGTACATATCCAGAAAGCCCCAAGGGGGGATTAAGACAGAAATAGCTCCCTGGACATAGTAATGATGGTTAACTGGCCTTATCAGGTAGAGGCTAAAGTTGAATGATGAGTGGCCAGAAGAGTGTGAGGCAAGTTGGGCGCTGTAAAACAGGAAATAGCAAAGGGAGCAACTAGCAGAAGTGCTTAAGGTGAACCAGAAGCTGCTGACCAGGCAGTGTTGAATGGCATCAGCTTGAAGCAGAAAGTACTGAGTCTAGGAAAGAGATGGGGGGCCAGCTGACACCAAGCTGGCCCCAGGCTCAATAGAGGTGTCCTTGGTCTACTGAGACTTTATCTATTGATATCCTGAGTCTATTGTGGGGATTGTGAAACAATCAGCAGGGGAGGAAACCACTCTGTGAAGGCTATTTCCCTATAACTATTCCCTTTTTAAAAGTCTTCACATGTTTTATGATGAAATTTCTTTAAGCTCAAATGCCTTGGCATGAAATAAACTGAATACTTCTATGGAAGAACTAGTATTAATATAATGTTTCTGCAGAAATCCTGAGGGCAAGGGAATAGGGAATGGGGGATATGATCCCCAAAGAGTAATAATTATTGGGAAGCCTCCAAGATTGAACTTGGATTTGTGTGAGCTATGTTTCTGTGGTGAATCATGGGTCATGTCTAAAGCACTGTGCTTGAGGCTAGGACTATGAATGTTTAACAACTAACTCTGAAAAATTATGTACCCATGACACACTTCTAAAGTTTAATCTGAATTATTAATATCTTCTCTATCACTTTTTTAAGTTTAAACAGTCAACAGAATAATAGATAACAATAAATCAATCTTTGATTTGTAGCATTTGCTGATTTCTGAGATACGCGTGTCCATAATGAAAATTTCACGATTGGCTCCTGTGAACTGGTTCAACACATCACTGGATAAAAATATGAAAAAAAAAAGAAAATGACCTGACCTCAGGGAGCTTACAGCCTAATGGGAATGGGTATGGTTGTGGGAAGGAAAATGGAGAGTCTATTTTTATTTCTTTTTTGTTGCAACCTGATTTAACTTTTAGGTTCTTTTATCAGTATGCACAGTACAGGATTCTCAGTGACAGGATTTTTCATTTGGCTTTTCTTTGGCTTGGTATTGATTTTGGCTACAGAATATGGAACACTGTGGTCTTGGTTGAATCAATATTTCAGATGACCCAAGGGCAGTAGAGAGATACATATATAGTAGGTGAGATACATATATAGTGGCTGTCTGTAGATTGCAGCATATTACCAAAGATGCTTATACAGGAGAGCAGGAAAAGATATTGTTGGGGTGATACAGGATTAGAAAAGAAGATAGGTCATTTGAGAGTGAGAAGTAACCCAGGGTCAGTCTAATGGCAGTACTACTTTGATACTAGTATCCATGAAATGTCAAAAGATCTAGACCAGAGGAAGGCTTCTGGATAACTGGATGCATCCTTGATGGAGGACTTCTGTTAAAACATGGGCAGGAATCACACAGAATAAGGTATGGATGGGTTGTGACCTGTGTCTGTGGAGACAATATATATATGTGTGTGTGTGTGTGTGTGTGTGTGTGTGTGTATATATATATATATATGGATAAAATTAGGGGTTTGTTGAATTATCAAGGTGTTGAATTCAAGATAGATTCACTACAAATGAAATGATGGACTTTCTCTCAAGCAGAGTCAGGAAGGCCTGGGTTCAAATCTTGTCATTGATAACATTCTGGTTGTGTGATCCCATTTCAGGAAGCTCTACTGAGACAATAAGTTGCAGAAAAGGAGCCAGCCTACATTAGTTTTCTCACTTAGGACTTCCTTATGCCAGTGATATAACAGGGTCCATTCCCTGTCCTTATTCATTTCCCCCAATCAAGGTAGGATTGCACCAAAGGGAAAACTGGATTACTGCCTAATAGTCTATGAAATAATATGCATTTATATATTTTTTTTCAAGTGAGGGAAAGCTATGGCTTAGTAGCTTAGAATAATAGGAATTTACTCAGTAAAATTTTTGGGGAAACAGCCATCCATTAGACCCTACATGATAAAACATAAGACTCTCAGAACTTTAGAAGTTAGAGGCGATAACCTTAGTGGTCTTCTCAACTTTACCAACAAGGACACTGAGGCTCACAGAGGTGTAACTTCCTTGAAGACACACAGTTAGTGGCAGTGTTGGAGTCAGAATGTATGTCTTCTGATTCCCAGTTCTGTGATCTGTCAAACTGCCAATGATCATCTTTGATATATTGAAAAAAATAAAAGATTTGGGGTTTTTATTGTGCCTCTTTGCTGCTTGGTCCATTTTAAAATATATACTTAAATGACAGGAGCTGTTTCATTTCTTGTGATGCTTATCAGTATGCCTACAGGCTATTTGGCAAAATGCGTAAATGAGCTATAATTCCAGTAAGTGAAATGAGATGTGTAATTCTTTCACTTGAGATAAAAGTTGATTTCTGGAGAATTGGGGCATCCAGTAGAACTAAAGAAGCCAAAGATTTCCTTTAAAAAAAAAAAAAACTTTGGACAATATCTCATGGATTTTTGATAAAAAAAAAAGGGAGAAGGAAAATCTATTGAAAATCCAAAGAGAACTGAGGAAACCGGCACTGCCCCAAACCTTGCAATTGTTCAAATGAAATGGAGAGGATAGAGAGAGCCTTGCATTGCTCCAAGTAATTCTTTGATACCTCCATGGATCTGTGATCTCTTTGATGTCAGTTTTTTCTCCATTGGTACAAAGTCTGACCTACTGATGCTTTCACATCCTGTGTGACTCTTAACCACACCCCACCTTAAGTACTGTATGTAATATCTCCCTGACATGCTGAGGGTGAATGAGTATGTCTTCCTCTACATTGCTTGACATTTTATGGATGCTAATGGAGCATCTAGTCTTCCAATGGGTCGTGCAACACTTTTTACAGGATCAGCTCATCTTTTTCTTTTGACACATCCCTTTGAAATGGTCAGAGTGGACATCTTTGAAAGTAGGAACAATGGCTAATAATAATTGATGGAGTAGAATCACATTCATGCAGCACCTAAAGCACTCTCGGAAAGTGATACCAGGCAGGGAATTTCTTTCTGTGAGTTAAGCAGACAAGGTCCCTTTTCTCGGGGCACTTATACCGATCAATCAAAGAGTAAATATTTATTAATCATCTACTTTGTGTTGAGCACTGTGGTAGGCACTGGAGATGAAAATACAAAGAATGAAACAATCCTACTCACAATGGAAGAGAAAAGAACATACATATAAAATATATACAACATAAATATGAAGTTAGAACAAATAAAAGCACAGTTAAACGCAAGATAGTTGTATGTTATAGGAATAAGGATAGACATATTAAGGGTTTATATTCAGTTTTTCTCTGGCATAGTATTTAATACAGTTATTTAATATGGCTATCAATAACATAGTCCTTTGAGTCCTTATTACTAACTGTTATCAGTCAATAAATTAACAAATATTTGCTGAGTGTAGAGTTATGCTACGAATATTGGAATTGACTTATTGCCTTCCCTGGACTTCCCACTTCATTCCTCTTTCCTTAATCAAACCATATCCATTCTTCAACGGATTTGAGGTATCATTGATTTTTCCATGTGGATGTCTTTTGAATTTGCCCCCTCCTTTCCTTTCTCACTTCTGTCTTCCTACCTCATGCCCCATTGGCGTTTGCCTTAAAAAATATACATTAGTAGTGGCATGATCTAATGGAAAAAGCCTGGGTTTTGGAATTCAGAGGATTTGAGCTAAAAAAGATTTCTCAGCTTTTATATCTACCCTACAGATGACCTCTTGCCATTTGTTCCAATAAAAATGTGAGCCTCTGAAATGCTGGGACTTTCTTTTTCTATTTGTTATAGTTGGTAAATGCTTTTTCATTCATTCATTTATTCAATCAATCATATGTTCATTCATTCAAGGTCCATCTCAAGTTCTGTTAGTTTTATGAAGGCTTCAACTTTGATTCACAATGGGTTTTCCCTTTCTCAATTTCCCATGATATGTTTATCTCCATTATACCTTTGGGAACTTTCATTTTGCCTGGTCAATACAAGACATATTCATTGCTCAGTAAGTCTTACTTCCTGTTCCTCCACAGCAAGAATGGTCTCTAAGCTTTAAACGGACTGTCTTTCACATCTGAAACTGCTCCTCTTGCAGGTTGAGCTCTGGGGCCACTTCCCACACAGGAGGCCTTTCTTGATTCCTACACATGTTAGTTCTGTTCTTTCCCTGAACAATATTTTCAATATTTGGTCCATGATTAGGATTTCACTGGTGTAGGGAATTAATGGTGAGCAAACCCCCTCTGACCAATGGAGATCAGCAGCTCTACAATCTTTGAGAGTTATTTGAGGCAGATGATTTGCTATTTGTTAGATAGATAAACTCTGTTATATACAACTTGCTAGATAAATACTTCATTTGTTCATTTATGTACATGCTGGATTTCCTCAGCAGAATGTAAGCTTCCCAAGGATGGGGATTTTTTTTTTATTTTTTGTATTCTCAGACACTAGCATAGTGCCCTGCACAGAATAGCAGCTTGATTAATACTTGCTGAATTAAATTGTACCATCTCTAGTCTGTTATATACTTGCTGCTAAGTGAGTAGTAGACAAAATTAATGTTTGTTATATTAAATTGGCTGAAAAGGTTTCCTAGCCCGGCCCCTACTGGCCTGCTTCCATCATCCAGGAAAATGTTTGCAGCCATAACTCCATATAAGTTTGACGACAAAGTTCTGCACTGTTGGAATCTGTGTCAGGATTCTTTCTTCTCAGGAGAGGGTCAGAAGGTATTGTACTATGCCAGCTTGGATCCCAACGTCCTTTACATTTCAGAGAGGACTGTGGAACTATAATACAGAAGTGTCTTGTCCTTTTGGTCTCCTTTCTTTCACTTGTAACTTAATGAAAGAACAGTCTCTGCTCACTGTGTTGCCTTCCTCACCACCCACTAATAACTTTAACTACTTGAAGTCTGGCATTGGCCTCCAAAATCCGGTCAGAATGTTACCATGAACAGCCTCCCAGTCACCAGTTTTCATGGTCTTCTTTTCAATATTTATCCTCTTTGACCTATCAGCTATATTTGACAACATTGACCTCTCTACCCTTCTTAAATCTATTTATTTCCCATTGCCCCTAAAAAAGTCTTGATTGTAAGTCTCCATTGTTCTGTTTCCTTCACTGATTCTTCTTCCTCTTCTCTTCTCCAAATGTGGACATTATCCTGGACTCTTTTCTCTCTATGCTTTCTCTTTGAGAGATAGCTTCTACTTCTATACTTCTAAGCTTCAAGAGTGAGTATACAATTCCCAAATCTACCCTGACCTCTCTCTTGAGGTCTAGACCTTTATATTTTCAATACATCTTCAACTAAATGTCCTACTGGAACCTCAAGGTAAGCATACCTAAAATGAAAATGATTGTTTTCTATGCCTTCACATGGTTCCAGTCCTCCCCTGCTCCAGTCAAAATAGCCCTTCATGTTGACTGCCCTCTTTCTGTTACGGGTGTACCTCTTTTACTTGGCATCCAGGTTCGAAACTCAGAATAAGATTGGAAGCTCCTTAAGGTCAGTGACGGTTTGTTGTCTCTTTTTGGGTATCAATTACTTAGCACAGTGCCTGGCACATAGCCATCACTTACAAACTGCACTGTGAATTTGCCAAAGATGAATTGATTTGCTGGTAGTGTACCAGTTCTGAAGGCAGCAGCAAACTCTCTTAAATGTCTCCACTTTTGCTAAGGCAGGTATGGATAAACTTCCTGAACCTTGGTATCTCCTTTTGGCTTCATACCTAATTATAACAGGTCTCCCTAACATCTTTTTTCTCCCATGCCCATTCCATCCTATATACTGCTAGATGATTAATTTCCCTCATACCTTGCTGTTACCTTGTTGACCACCCCCTCAAGCAAATATGCCAACCTGCTTCTCATTGCAGAGGGAATAAGTCCAGGTTCCTTAACTTGGTATTTAAGCCCTTCCCCAGTCTGGTTTATCTATTTCTACAGTCTTTTGCATAAACTCTGTCATCCAAAGAAACTGTCCTATTTGTCATTCTGTCAATAAACATTTTTAAAGCACCTACTATGTGCCAGGCACTGTGCTAAGCACTGGGGATACAAAGAAAGGCAAAATGATCCCTACCCTCGTGGCACTTACAGTCTTATTGTTTTTGCTTTTGCTCATGCCTCTTCTTGCTGGAATGCCCCCCCTGTACATCTCTGCCAATGAAAGTTCCTTCCATTTTTAATGGTTTAGTCAATGCCACCTCCTCCAAGATGCTTTCCCTGATTGTGCCCACTTGTCTCTCTAGAAGTCTTAGTTTGTCCTGACCATAGCCTTTCTATGCTACCTCCAATAGTTACCCATATACCTATCTTAGCTTACCTCTTATAGACAGTAAGCTTATGTTACCACATATACCTATCTTAGCGTACTTCTTATAGATAGTAAGCTTCTTGTGAGAAGGATCTATGGCTCCCCCCATCCCTCCATTTTTGTAATCTTCCTTAACACTTGGTAAATCACCTCACACATGGTAGGTATCTGGTTTAAAAATATTTTGTATAGGTTAAAGGATAATTCTTTGGACTGCTGTATGTATGGGCAGGTCACTAGCAGTGGAAGTCCCCAAACTAGAGTTGGGAATGGAGTGGGAAGGAGTTGAAGGGGGTAAGCTATGGGCAGTTTGAGAAAACTATTTAGTTTCCAAATCATCCATGTTTTTTTAAAATCATCTCCTTAACAAGTAGTTGTATGGGTGAGAATCATTCATCTTCCTTCGAAATCTTTTTGATTTTTTTCAGCTCTTTTAGTCATTCAGTTTTACAAAAAGAACCTTCTAGAAGATGTGTTTCTATTTTGGAAAGTCATCATTCTGTTTGTTGGAGGGAAAAGTCCGTTTGTCACAATGGTTAAGCAAGTCTTCTGTTACCTTGGGAAAGTCTTGGGTTTTTAATAGTCAGGAACAGAGTTACACACCTTCAGAGGTGATGAATGACATTTTCCTACAGAAAAGATGCATTAGACCCACCTCTGCTATTTCCTCCCTATCAACAGGTGATAGATAGTATCCATTCAAAAGTGTATAATATTACAAAGAGGCAGGATATCAAATACACTGACAGTGTGAGCATCTCTTAATGCGAAATCTTCCTCTGTCCCTCCCCATCTTCCCTTTGAGTTCCCCTCCCCCACCCTACCTCTGACACTCCCCCCCCCCCCACGCCCCAGGCATTTTCAAAATTACAAGGTGAGCTCATTGCTCCCTACACAGCTGGATCCAGGCATTTGTTATCCGATGTTTAGTGACTACAAGTTAAACACAAACGTTTCAGACGTGAAACGCAGCTTCATCTTCTATGTGTGTTTACTCAAGAATTGTTATGCTTTAGCACTTTTATCGTTGTTTTATCACAGCTGTGTGAAAAATGACGGCTGGAGTCATGTTCATGTAATAACTAAAATACATTTTATTTTGTCTATGCAGCAGATTGCTAACGGGAGCACTGCTTTTATGACCGCCCCGGCATACATAGTTCCTCCATTCTAGGTAAGGTGGTGTCGTCTTCATGATAAAAATCCCGTTATTTCTGTATTTGTTTTTGGGATTACCTTCTCTGAGCAAAGGTGAATCTCAGAAGAGGTCGTGGTAAGACTGGTGGAATACAACCCATACCCTGGACAGCAACAGCAAATCCCGCATCCTTAAAAACCAAGGGGAAGTGCCAATGGGATTAGTCCCAAGGCTTTGATAAGAAGAGATGGTTAAATCGTGGCTAACAGGCAGACTTCCAAGGCGGGGATGTCACGATACCAAAGATTTCAGTAGATTAGACAATCTGCTTGAAAATGCCTTCCGCTCTGTAACAGTCTGAACACATGCATGGACATCTAGTTACGCAGCCTGTGGGTGGGTATGTATTGGGGGCTAGGAGGGAGCTTGAGTTTTCTATTTTCACCACCGCAGTTAAGGAAGACATACTCATTTAGATTTGCCCGGGGAAAGGGTCACCAGTTGGGCCAGGAAATTGAAATGTTTGTTCTCACCTCTGAACATTTGCCAAGGAATCACCAGGCATCCCGTTCTTGATAAACAGAGGGGGCAGTCCCTGTGAGGAGGCCCCTATTGGTTCAGGTTGGTACCTTCTCAGCAATTTAGTCTTTAAAGAATCGCCTTTTCAAAAGCTTAAGTGACTTTATTAGGGTCACACAGCCAGTTAGTCAAGAAACATATAGAAGCTCTTAGGAAGAGTTCGACACTTTGATAAGCACTGGAGACAGAAGGAAAGCAAAAACACATTTTCTGACCTCAAGCAGCTCATATTCTAAAGGAGGAGACCATGCTTAAGTAACTATGGAGGTACAAGATATACACAGTGTAAAGGGGAGGTAAATCAGATGCAGGCACCAGGGATGGGGAAGCGGAAAGAACTAGGAAAGACTTTCTACAGAAAGTGGAATTTGAGCTGAGTCTTGAAGGAAGCCAGGAGATGGAGACAAGAGGAGGGTCTTTGAGGCCAGGGAGGTAGCTAGTGAAAAGGGAGATGGAGGATCAGGTGACCAGTGGTGCTGCATGAGAGGATTAATGTGGCCTAGCATTGGTCTTCTCAGTTTAGAAGGAAAAGTAAAGTCATCTTACTTCATCTTTGGGCATCACCAGGGATGGGTCAGGGTGGGGATGCACTTGGGGCTGACCCATGAATAGTTTTCAGCGTTATTGGAAAGGATAGAGAAAAGAAGGCACAAAACCAAGACTATGGGGCCAGGTGAATTGGAAATTGGATCCAGTGTCATTGTGGGGGAGCAGAGTACCGATTCAATGAAGTGGCATAATGGAAACAAAGGAAAATCCAAGACATGGACAAGGCAGACAGACAAGGTATTAATTCCCTGAAGCTGAAGGAAATGTACAGATCAGAAATGTAACTAGAGTGGGACCACTGGGGCTTTGCCACAAGGTGTTAAATTTAGCAGATGTTTATAGCATTTGAATTCTTCCTCTGCTTCACCCCATTCAACTACTCTATCAATTCTTTTCTGTCCTAACTTTCCTCCCTACCTAGGGAGGAAAAGTCCTTATGAGAAGTTGCTTCAAAAAGTCCCTCTTTTCCATCCTTGATTCCCTGGCTTTCCCTGACTGTGTTACTAATCCTCAATCCCAAATAACTCTTATGGTATACCTCCTTCTAATCTTACTTCCAAACTATTAAACACAGTTGAAGGAATTTTTTTATTGTGTTGTTGTTAAGTCTTTTTTCAGTTGTGTCTGAATCTTTGTGATTCCATTTGGGATTTTCTTGGCAAAGGTACTGGAGTGGTTTGCCCATTTCCTTCTCCAACTTTACAGATGAGGAACTGAGGCAAAGAGGGTTAAGTGACTTGCTCAGAGTCACATAGCTAGTAAGTGTCTGAGGTCAGATTTAAACTCGGATCTTTCTGACTCCAGGCCTGGTGCTCCATCTGTCAGTCCTTTCATTCTATAGTGGAAGAAACCAAAGCCCAGGAAATTTAAGTATTTTAACAGGAACAGTCATACTTTTCTAACTGTATCCTAATTTTGTCTAATTGCATAGCACAATGCTTTTCACATAGTAATCATTTAATAAATGTGTCATTCATTCATTCATTCATCTTGCTGAAGGTCGCTTGGGTAATTAAGTGGCAGATGGAGGATTTCAACTTTGTACCTCACTTCACATTCATTCAGTGAAGCAGGTACCTTAGGAATTATTATTCCTGTAGGGTGAGAGGCAGGGTTTGAACTCAGATTTTCTTGACTTATAAGTTCACTGCCTGTGTTGGGGCTTGGTAAAGTGAGTTCTATGTGAGAAAGTCTAATGAGTTACTAGTAGAGGCAATTTAGTGACCCTTTAAAGAGCTGGTTAGCATCAATCTTTATGCCCTTTGCAGCCAAACAGATACACTGAATTGGAAGGCTCCAGCATTGCTTTAAAGCTGTTTCTACTGACTTGTAGCTAGTCTCAAATAAATGCATATTTATTTCAGTACTTAATTTGACCCCATAAACTATCACCACATTGCTAAGCTGCAAGAATACTCAGGCCTGAAAAATTGAGTTATTTCTTTTAGAAGGAAAATTAAGCGGACAGCAGCTGCCAGATTAATATGTTCTTGCAATCTATTTTTTATTTACAGATGCACATTCCCATCAGATGGGATTTGAACAGAATGGATTTTTACAACAAAAACCAAAGCAGCCCAATTTTTGTGTTTGCCCACAGATGGGTAACTCTGTGTTTCTTTGGACAATTTTGAGTGTGTCTTCTTCCAACACAGCCCAGATGCTTCTGTTTGTAGTGCTGAGCTTCCAGCCTTGAGGCTAAGGCATAATTTCCCTTCCTGATCAGAACAGGGAATCTCTGATCCAATGTCTTCTTCGGGTTGATGTGGGGAAAGTCCCAAGGAGGTCAGCACAGAGAGGAGGGCAGAAGTGTGCCTTCCATCTCACTTTTCCACTTATAAATGAAGGCACTGTGGCATCTTTGTGATAATTTCTTTGACTTTTCATCTGTGTCTGCCGTGCTTGTTTCCTAAATGCCCTTAGGCTAGTTTACTCTCTGTTGCCCCTAGACACAACCTAATTTATATTATAAGCTTCTCAGCCTGTTAGGTTTGATTGTAGGCAAAGTTAATGCCCAGGATACCATTTTATCAACCTAGGTATAGGATGGCATAGTTATACTTGATGGTCTTTCAATGTTAAAAGAGAATTATTTAGGTTCCCTAGATTGTTGGCACACAGTACACATTTGCAATAATGTGTACAATAGACTTTGTAGAGAACGTGGGGTGGATCTCTAAGTTTTAGGGATATAGCTATGCTTTGGAGATGATGCTGTTAGCTATTCATTTCTCTTTTCTCCTTCCCTTCCCTTCCTCTTCCCCTTCCCCTTTCCCTTTTTCCCTTTCCCTTTTCTCCCTTCCTCCCTTCCTCTCTTCCTCTGGTTTTCTCTAAGAAAATATCTTTGGACTGGAAAGGACGGAACAAAAATGACTAATTAAGAATTTAAAGCCATCCTTGATGAGTTTTCACCAGTCACATTCTGGGTTATCTCCCTGGCCCCAACAAGTGCTTTTTGATCTGATGACACTGGTCTCCTCGATGGTCCTTTTAAAGTCACCCTCCTCATCTCTCCCACTTAGCTTCTCTGGCTTCTGCTAAGTCCTGTCTAACATCCCACCTTCTACAGGAAGCCTTTCTTAATCCCTCTTAATTCTAGTGCCTTCTCTCTGTTCTTATCTACAAATTATCCTGTCTATATCTTGTTGGTACCTAGTCCTTTGCATCTTGTCTCCCTCATTAGTCCATTAGCTCCTTGAGAGCAGAGACTATTTTTTCCTCCCTTTGCATCCCCAGGACTTAGTACAGTGCTTGGCACCCAGTAAATGTTTAATACATATTGATCGATGATTGGTTGTTTGATACTGACAGTTGTAATCGCCGAGCCTTTGTCAGTAGACTTTGAAAATCTATGAGGCAACAGTTAAGATAGATCAGGATTAGAAAGTCAAATAATGGCCCAGATTTTTAAAGAGAAAGAAAGTGGTGTGTTCAAATTCTAGACTAATGGGTTTGACTTAAATTGCTGGCAAAATTCTAGAGTGTAACATTAAAGAGATGGTGAGTGAATGTCTAGAAAATGAAACAATAATCACAAAGAGCCAGCATCACTTCACCACAAATAGATCAAGGCAGGGCAACTTTATTTCCCTTTTTCACAGTTAACTAGACTGGTAGATCAAGATAAAGTTAGAGGCAAAATTTTCCAAGCCTTTAGGAAAACATTTGTCAGATTCGGTTATGTTCTGGTTGTGTACAAGCTTGAAAGATCTGGGGTAGATAATAGTGCAAGGTAGATTTAGAACTGACTGAAAGGCCAGACCCAAAGAGTAGCCACTACTGATCTGCTGCCAAGTTGGAAGGAGGTCTCCCATGGCGTGCTCTGGGGATCCATGTTATTTAACATTTTTATCAAGGATTTTGATCAAGGCAGAGATGGCATGTCTTTCCTGTATGCAAGGGTGGGGGATAATAAGTAAGCGTGTATGTGTGTATACACACATATGCACACACATATATACGTACATACATATGTACACACATATGTATATATATAAACACCTATATGCCAGGCACTGTGATAAGAGCTTTACAAATATTATTTCATTCAATCCTCACAACACCCTTGAGAAGAAGGCGTTGTTATTATCCCCCATCTTACAGTTGAAGAAATGAGGCAAACTGAGATTCATTACCCTCCAGGATCCCACACTAGTTAAGTGTCTGTGACCAGTTTGAACTCAGCTCTTCCTCACTCCAGGCTCAGTGCTCTCTCCACTGTACCACCAACTGCCTATTACAGGTGATAACAGGTAGGTGACACAGTGATAGAGTGCTGGATCAGGAGGTAGGAACACTCCTCTTTCTGAGTTCATTTCAGGCCTCAGATACTTATGAGCTGTGGGACCCTGGGCAAGTCATTTAACTCTGCCTCAGTTTCCTCATATGTGAAATGACCTGGAAAAGGAAATGGCAAACCATTCCAGTATCTTTGCCAAGAAAACCCCAGATGGGGTCACGAAGAGTCAGACACGACTGAAAATATCTGAACAGCAGCTAGAAAACCTAGCTAACACTTTGGCCGATGACACTGGCAGCCTAAGGGATCTTGGCAGGCTAAAATGTTGAGCCAGATCTAGTAAGATGAAGTTTGATTGGGATAATGCAGAGTCTGGCAGTTGAGTTCGAGCTTTATGAGCTGTGAAACCATATATGAGAATAGGATATTATTGTTATTCCTCATTGGAACTCTTGTACTTGACTTTTTTTAATTGTCAGGATGTATCACGTTTATAATGCCAATGTGTAGCTACTCCTTCCATGGGATGTGGTAGGGGTTGACCTCTGTCATTCAGAATCAGGCATGTGTCTTTTGACTAAATTTCCTGACATGTCATCATTGCTGAAATCCAAGTTGAATGTTGCATTCCTTGGAAGAATGTAAGCTCCATAAAGAGCTTCTTTGTCACTTTTCTCTATGAATCCCGAGGGTCTGGCACAATGCCTGGTGCTTAATAAATGTTTGTTGAATTGAACGCTCAAACTTTTCATGGAAGGCATTTTTAAAAATTTAGTAACTTGTTGGGTAGACTTGGAATCAGGAGATACTCTCCTTTGATACTTATAAGCTAATTAATAACCTCACTCAGCCCAGTTTTATCATCTGTCAAATGGGGATATTACCTGTTGTTCCTACCTGAGTTGTTGAAAATATCAAATGAAGCAATCTTAAAACACCATATGGATACTAGTTATTATTATTGTCTAATTTTGAATGAATTGTCAAAAACTCAACTGAGAGACTTTACCGTGTGACAATATCTTGATATCATGAAAATAGTCATTTAAGGTTTTTTTTATCTCCACGTTGTTGAGTCATTTTCTTCAGTTGTATCTGAATCTTCGTGATTCCATTTTGGGTTTTCTTGGCAAAGATACTAGAGTGGTTTGTCATTTCCTTTTCCAACTCATTTGACAGATGAGGAAACTGAGGCAAACAGGGTTAAGTGACTTGCCCAAGGTCACATAGCTAGTAAGTGTCTGAGACCAGCTTTAAACTCAGAAAGATGAAACTTTCTGACTTCAGGCCTGACACTCTATCTTCTATGGCACCTGGGGCTGCCCTTTTATCTTCATAATAATCAGCAAATCTCTCCTGCAAAGTACATAGTTAACTCTTGGAATTGGCCATTAGGATCATAGCTGGAAGGGACCTCAGAGGTCATCTAGTCCAATTATCTCATTTTACAGATGAGGAAATTGTGTCCCGGAAAGGTGATCTTCCTTGCTCCTGGTCATACCCATAGGAAACAGCAGAACCAAGATTCAAAGCTAAGCTTTCTAAGTCACATTCAGTGCCCATTTCCTGCTACTACACTCCTCTTTGCAACTTGTTAACCTCAGAGAGTTTGTTCTGGAGAGACTTTTCAGTAGTTTGGAAAGGGTTTTCATTTGACATCTCTTCTTTTAATCCCCTTTCTCAAAATTTTAAGCTTCCCAGGAGATTATATAAAGGAAGTACAGTAGTTTCCTGATGCAAAAAAATGTTGCTTCATTCCCTGGTATCCCATTTTTCATGGCAGCCACAGATGAAAAATTTTTTCTTCTCTGTTAAGCTTGATTGTGGCTGCCACGCGTATTACTTTACGCAGCAATGAGATCGATGGGAGTAGTTTGCATTCACCTAACCAGACTCACAGTCCTCCCCTGTACTTTCTCCCTTTCTTTTTTCTCTTGTGGAGAGTTAAGCAAAGGAAATCAAATAAATTGACATGATTTCATTTTGAAGTTAACTTGATTATTTCCTGTTTGAAGAGTGGTCCCCAAATGACAAGAGGCATCTCGATGGGTTCCAGTGGATTGTTGGCTTCCATAGGTTGTCTAGTTTTTTTAGGGGGTTTCTGATAGTATTCCCTGAATATTTATTTGGAAACAACTAACACTGAGAAATAGTTTTTCAGTGTCCTATCTTTTTCTTTTTTCTTATAGGGACATTGTTAGTGAAAAATCAGCTTTCAGTTCAGTCTATTAACATCCCTTTTGGAGACTAAGAAAATACCCCTGCATAACTGGCAGTGTACCATTTCCTAGAATTCTATTAAAATACAGATGGTACTTTTGAATATTCCCTAAGAACTCAATACATTCTGGGGTCTGTATAAACATATGGTGTGCTCCTGGTCCTCTAAAAGCCTACAACTAGGTTATTTGTATTATCTAGAGAGTTGGGGCCTCTGGAGATATTCTTTCACTCTACATTATTCCTTGTACTCTGTGGATTCTTAATAAATATTAGATGATAAGAATAAAAGATGAAGAACATGGTCCATAAAAACGATGTGTATTGAAGCTCCTTTTGCTCTGTGTCCTCAAACTTGGCATTCTCAGCATGCTGGGCAGTGACACTGAGGGGATTTCAGGGTGCTGCCCATTTAGGGACAACTGGCCAAGATGGAACAAGGGTGGAGCAACAGTGATTTTGCCCCAGGGTGTCAAACTGAGAAGGCACTAATAGCACTTGTGTACCTTTGGCAGTTTAGAAATAACTGAGCTTAGAACCTAGTTAGTGACAGTAGCTATGTGAAAAAGAAAGATGTACAGTGGCAGGCTAGGGGGAAGTCTTCCTTTCTGCCCATCCAATTCTTCCGTACCTTCCATGAAAATGTCATGTTCTTCAAGAGCAACTTTGTACCAGTGTCCCAGAGATTCTGTCTCTTGGCCGTGGAGTGATGTCCTTCTTGTCTCTACCCCTCTCACCCCTCAAATGAAAGAATTTTCTTCTGCTTGCACTAGGTGGAGTTTGTGATATTTGCCCGTTTCAAAAATCCCTGGTTATGGCTCTGATGCTTGGGTCACAACTGGGGGTTCCCACTCTTTCTAAGTTTGTTTTTGTTTTTGTTTTTGTTTTTGTCTAGACTTGGAGTTTCATTGGTTTGAGGAACTCTTGGATTAGGATACTACCTATCTTAAAGCAGAGAGACATTTTCTGTGCAAATTATAATCCTGCAGAGTTGCCTGGGGCCATTGAGAAGTTAAGTAATTTGTCCAGTATCATATAGACAGTATGTGTCAGAGAGGATTTAAACCCAGTTGATCTTGGCTTGGAAGCCACCCCTTTCCCCACTATGTCAGGCTGCCTCACTTAATTTTGTATATGCTTTGTAACCGTGTAACAAAATTCCCACATAAAGTCCTGATGCTTGGACACAGTATTTGTACTTCTGCTACATTTATGAATTGTAAAAAACTAGCGTGTTTTTTGTTAGGGGTCCCTCATCTTTGAACTCCATTCCTCTTCAGGTCCTATGGAGGCCAGTAGTATATCATGACACATGTGATGAAAGCATTGAACTTGATTTAGGAAGTATCAGGTTGGGAGATGCTATTTAGTGATAACACATAGCACTATCTTCCTGCAATTTAATAGGGTTCAATGAACACAATCTCATTAATCCTGATGACATGACTCAGAGCCTGGTATTGGGTCTAAGTGATCACCATTCATTTGAGCTTTCACAGTGTGCACGGAGTGCTCTGAGCTTCTTTCCCCAAAAGCTTCTGTACAGATGAAGAACATTACCGCATTGATGACCACCATCCTTAATACCATGTCCAGAAGTAAAAGGGATTGATGAGCACTTTAGCTCCCCCAGACCTCAAAGCAATAATTTACCGAATAGTAACTCAGCAGCCTGAGGCCATAGACTGATATGTGTTAGTTCTAGAATGTTTGGGTACACACATACACACACACACACACACACACACACAGAAATCCTGCAAACTTGTAAATACAAGAATAACTAGTCCCATTTGCAGATGAGGATTTGAGGATTAGAGAGATTAACTAATTTGTTCATAGTCATATAGCTAGTACTTAACAAAGCCTGAACTTAAGCCTAGATATTCTGATTCCCAAATCCTATGATTTTACCACTGTACTGATTTATCTCTGAAACTGATAATGTTACCACTGTACTGATTTATCTCTGAAACTGATCATGTATGATAATGTACTTTCCCCAAATCTCTGGCTTATTTTTAGGGAGGAGCTTATACTTTGGGAAGACATGGTCTGTTACTGTAATTGGTATCAGAAGATACTGATGAGGTAGTTTGGAAAGCAGATTCTATGATCCATAGTTTACATAATGAGAAACTAAAAACCAGAAACAGGAGTGTCCCAGGGACCCTTCCTGTTAGGCTATTTTGTTCATTTGGCTTTTTGTTACCATGACCTGGTAGTTTTTTCTTGCAATCATTTGACAGCTATTAATGGATATACAGCTTGTGTTTGTGACCTCAGAACTCCTGTTTTTCCCTTGGGAAATACCGTTATAAACATACTTGAAGCTCTGTGCCCTGCTCCCTTGCAACCAAGAAGTTTCTTAAGATTAGAATTAAAAATGGGAGAGAGAACTTTATATGAGATGTGCATTAAATAAAATTATTTTGAGCAAAACAAATAATAGGGTTCAAGGGTGGCTTGGTAGAGGAGAAAAATTATAAAATAATAAAAAAACGGAAAGCACAAACAACATTATAACATTAAGTATGAATGGATTGAACTTCCCAATAAATGAAAGAGAATAGTAAAATGGGTAAGAAAACAAAACCCCCCAAATTTCAGGATATAAAAAACACATTGTAACATAAAGATGTATGGATCTAAAATGAGGAACTGTGACAAATTTTTATGCCATAGGTGATTCCATACAATCAAGAGTTGCAGTAATGGACAATGTTGAGAGATAAATGGTGAAAGTACATTATAGTTAAAGGCACAATAAATCAAGAAATAATATCATTACTAACCACCTATATAGCATATGTTATAACATCTAACTTTTTTGAGAGAAAAGCTACCCAAGTTACAAAAAACCCAACCACATATATAATAAAGTGGCTATTATAAGAGATTTAACTATTACTCTTTCAGAGTTGGATAACTATAACAAAGATAAATAAGTAGGAAGACAGAGAGAAAATTACAAGTCTGTGTTGATTTGGTCTACTGCTACTACTACTACTACTACTACTACTACTACTACTACTACCACTACTACTACTACTACTACTACTACTACTACTACTACTACTACTTCTACTACTACTACTACTATTACTACTACTACTACTGCTACCCAATCTTCACTGGACCCTCATTGCAACAAAGTTATACTTCTCCCTAATCACTCCTCTTTCACACTCTCCACACCAAGCATTCTAAGCCTTCTTTCCTCAAGCCTTCCATCATACCTCTCTACTTGTCAACCCCTTTGACTTGGGAACTTGCCTCAGAGTTCACTGAAAAAAAATTTGAGGGAATTTGTGGGAACACTTTCCTTCCCCATCTTCCACATTTGATATCACTCATGTATTTTCCCTCACTATTTCCTCTTTCACTGATGTTTCTTATGAAGAGATGGCCCTTCTTATGCATTCTAACCCTTCTACATGTATCCTTAATCTCATTCCCTCCTGTTTTCTCTAGCTGATTGATTATACTATCTTTCCAAATCTTCACTTTCAATTTCTCCATACCTACTGTCTCCTTTACTACTTACAAATATTCCAATCTTTCCCTCATCTTTAAAAAAAAATCCATCATTTGATCCTATCATCTCTTTTAGTAAGAGTTCTATATCTCTCCTCTCTTTCTTAACCAAACTTCTTGAAAAATCCATCTACACTAGATATTCTCAAATGATATTAAAAAGCAGAAGTCATCAAAATGATTTAGCAGTGGTTAAGAAATAGAAAATCAGATCAGTGGAACAAAACTAGGTAAGAAATATCTAGAATAAAAATTCACAGTTCAGTTTCTTATAAAATCAAGAATTCACAGTTCAGTTTCTTATAAAATCAAGAACACAAACTACTTAAGAAAAAATTTCCATTTGACAAGGACTGCTGTGGAAATCAGAAGGCACTTTGACAGAAAATAGGTCTAGAACAGAACTGTATTATACCATATAATCTCCAAATGGATAAAAATTTCAATATGTGATCATTTAGAAAGAATTGGAAGACAATCAAAAGAGTTACCTTTCACATTCGTCATTAAGGTAAGAAATCCCAACCAAACACTGTGGAGGAGAGAACAAAGAACCTAAAATACACAATTTTGACAACAGAAAGTTAGAAATTTGCATAAACAAAATCATTGCAACTAGGATTGCAGTGTCAGCATACTACATTGGAGAAAATGCTGAACTAGGAGCCAGAGAAATTGAGGTTCAATTCCTGCCTTGCCATTTACTGTTTGCATGACTCCAAGTAATTTAATTGCTCTATTCCTCAGTTTCCTCATTTATAAAATGAGAGAATTGGATTAGATGACTTCTCAGGTGCCTATTAGCTCTAATTTCTTTTCCTATGGTCTTTTGAGAAGCTGTTGTGCAGGAAAAAAATTCATCAAACACCTCTAATAAAAGTCTAACATCTAAGGTGTATAGAGAATTGACACAATTATATAAGGCTAAGAGTTATGACCCAATCAATAAGTGGTCAGATGGTGTAAATAGTTTTCAAAATGAGAAATGTAATTCATTAATCCTAGAAAGACTCTAAATCACTATTAGTAAGTAAAAAACAAATTAAAAAATGCCGAGGGTGAGTAAATTTTCAAGGATGATAAAAGTAGAAATAATTAATGTTGGAGAGGTTCTAGAAATATAGACATATAAAAACTCTATTGGTAGAGCTATGGATTGGTCCAGCTGTTTTGGGAAGTGTGTGTGTGTGTGTGTGTGTGTGTGTGTATGTATGTATGTATTTATATATTTATATAATTTGAATTATATAAGAAAAATTACTAAACTGAACTGAGGGGTATCCTTTGATCCAGTGATTCCAATTATTTGGCATATAACTCAAGGAGATAAATGACAAAAAGAAAAGTTCCAAATATGTCCAACTCCTGCCTCATTATTTTGTATTTATTCTCTCTATATTTAATTATCTATTTAAATGCTGTATGTGCTCAATAAAATAGAAGTTCCTTGAGGATAGCAACTATTTGGTAATTGTCTTTTTATTCTCTTGATGTAGCAAAATACCCAGGACAAAAAAAAGACACTCAATACATTTTGAATGAATGAATGAATTTCAAAATATTCACTGATGTATTTTTGTAGCAGCAAAACCCTGTAAAATGAGTGTTCATTTATTGGGCATGAGTAAACAAACTGCAATATATGAATGCAATGGAAGATTGTTGCAGTGTCAGAAATGACAAAATATGGCTGCTGTGGCACAATGGATAGAGCACAAGTTCTGGAGTCAGAAAGCCCTGAGTTCAAATCCAGTCTCAGACACTTACCAGATGTGTCACCCTTGGACAAATTTATTTTTTTTTTCTTTTAAATCTATTTATTTTTAGTTTACAACATTCAGTTCCACAAGTTTGGGAGTTCCAAATTTTCTTCCCCTCTCTCTCCTCCCCCCCGCCTCAAGGTGGCATGCAATCTGATATAAGTTCTACATATATCTTTACATTAAACATTAATCAAGTTGTAAAGAAGAATTATAACCAATGGAATGAACCGCAATAAAGAAGAAACAAGACAAAACAAAACAAAAAAGAGAGAGAACAAGTCTTTTGCTTCAATCTGCATTCAGACTCCATCATTCTTTTTTTGGATATGGATAGACTTTTCCATCATGAGTCTTTTGGAGCTGTTTTACAACTTGGGACAAGTTTCTTAACTCTTATCTGTCTCAGTTTCCTCATCCGTGAAATGGGGATAGTAATAGCATCTACCTCCTAGGACAGTTGTGAAGATCAGATGAGATAATATTTGTAAATATTAGGTAGTTATTTGGAAAATTTAAAACACCTTGCAAACTATATAAAGCACCATATAAATCCTAGCTATTATTTAGTAATGTAGAAATTCTCATATGAATTGATTTAGTGAAATAACCATGATAATAATATCCATAATTGCAACAATAATATGAATGAAAGCAACACTAAAAATACCAGAATTCAGATTATGCATAGAGTCCAATCTTACTTACAGAAGACTGCTGATGAAGCACCCTTCTCTCGTCTTGGTACAGAGCTGGTGGTTGCATGAGCATTCAGATGTGATCAACACGTATGGATGGGCGTTGCTTTCTTGTTTTTCTTTGTTATAAAGGTGGGGCATATAGCAGAGGAGTTTTGGGACGTGACTGCAAAAACAACCGGCAGCGATGGAACATTAAAAAAGGTAGATAAGATCATGGGATGATAGGATCATCATATAGAGCTTGAAGAATCTCTAGAAGCCATTTACACATTGTGATTTTCCCCATCATAATTGTGATATATTGCAGGTTGGCATAAGAAATTAAATGGGCATTTTTTTGGAGTTTTGCAGAAGCTGCTGATGACACACAAAGGTCAGCAGATGACACAAAGAAAAGTTTAGAAATTCACAAGTGGATAAATATATATAAAGTATTATATAATATGGCCTATGACCAAATACTTTACCCAAATTTTACAATAAGGTACTGTAAAAACCCCATAAAAGAGGACAAAAAAAAAAATCAGGCTTCTCTGGTATGAAAAGAAGGCCAAAAATTTTACATGGATTTTCTAGATTGCAAGGTGCCACACCCCTGGCCCCTGTGATGTGGGAGGGATGTAGGTCATTGCTCTCATTTTATAGATAAGGAGAGGTCAAGTGATTTGCCAAAGCTCCACAGTTAGTGTCTAAGGCTGGATGTGAGCTTAGTTCTTCTTGACTTGACACAGTAGCAATAGTCAGATCCCTGTTATGTATGTGTCTTCTTTAAATTCAAGGTTTTCCTGCTGATGGAAGATATGTCCCAGAGATAAGTGTATGTGACTCTATGTAGAGTCCTGGGTTGCCATCAGGCAGAGTCTGAGGCATTAAGACTTGATTGATTACTTGAATGATATTTTTGCAGTTTCCACATTCTTGAGTCAAATGAAGCACAACATCCCTTATAAAAATATCGGGTTTGCTATAATAATGCTCACATATACTATGTTAACAAGTCAGTTGCCATTTTCCTGGAAATTGGAGCCTGGGGCCTGAGAAGCAGACTACTTTATACTCAAATCTCCATTGTCTCTCTTAAAATTTTACCCACTGGCTATAACAGTATATAGAGCTTATGTGGTTTAGGAGCAAATGCATAAACAAAGAGTTTAAATGCCTCTGGGCCAGCAGGCTCTGAAACATCTTAAGATTTTAGGGTGTACTTAAAAACGAGGAAGACAGCTATGAGTATAATCAGTACTGACAAGAAGGAATTAGGAACAAGACTATGGGAAATATTCCATCTATTTTTTTTCTATTTGTCTATCCTAATTGTTACATACCAGCCTTGGACTTTGTCACGAGTGCAATTTCATGATATCATGCTATCTTCATGTAGAAGTGATTTCTGAAACAAGGAAGCTAAGCTAGATATCTTTATCTTTTGGCATATATATAGGGATAGGGCATGGAGACTTCTAAGATCCCAGCAATTGCCCTGTCATTAATGGATTCTGGCTCATCCAGATTTTAATACTTGAAGCTGAGAGACATGATCAGCATTTTAACAGGTTATTGTATTAATTCCTTTGTGATTTTTCAGGCTTGGGAGTACCCAAGCAGACCCCTGCCCTTGTTTAAGAAGGCAGCTAGGAAAGGAAAGTAGAATTACCCCGTGGGGAATGTTGCACTCTGTATTCCTCCTCCCTATGAGCAAATGACAACCTTATGATCTTCTTTTCTTTTTTTCTTTTTTGGAGGGCAGTTGGAGTTAAGTGACTTGCCTGAGGTCACATGGCTAGTTTTTGTGTTAAGTGTCAGGTCCTCCTGACTCCAGGGCCGGTGCTCTATTCATTGCTCCACCTAGCCACCCCCTTATGATTTTCTATTCGCCACTCTCAGTAGTAGGGTCCAATAGAGCTGGTAGCATTTTCCCTTCAGTAGTGATGACTGATGGCGACATCTGTATGAGGAACTGACAAAAACACTGAAAACAAACTTGATAAATTGAGGAAAGGAAAGGCATCCTCAGGATTCCAAAGAACACCAACCAGCATAGTCCAGTAGAGATCTATACCTAAGGGGAACTTCTGGAGCATGCCACAAAGAGGTCTGGAGCTGTGCGTTTTTCTTTCAGCCATGAGTTCTTTAAGTTTGAGCCTGCTCTTCCCAGGGATCTTGTGTGTACAAAATAAGAATGTGCCTCAGTTTTTTAGGGGGTGGTATTTCTGTAACAACTATCTTTGCTATACGTGCTTAGTATATACACCCTTTTAAAAATGTATTAACTCTGGCTGGCTAGCAGATAATCAACATGAGGCACACTGGATGGGGGCTCATGAGCAACAGTAACAAACAACCTTAACTACTTGAGGCTATCTCTAGAACTCTGAGGAGAAAACTAGTAATTGTTCTCTGGGAACTCAGTCTTCTGGTGAGAATGAGAGTTGGGAAACCAGGAGGTACTATACTTGTAACAGACAGGTGCATGAAATATTTTATAGTTATGTGGTTTTTTTCTCCCTCTTGCCCATTTGCTCTACATTTTCTGTTATTTCTTTTATTTTTCTTTGTCTCTTAAGAAATTTTTGAAATGATGAATGATCCGGGTATGCATTGCAATAGAATATAAGCTCCTTGAGCACCATTTCTGGTTTTACATTCCCAGAGCCTAGCACAGTTGTCTGGCACATAATTGGTACTTGATAAACGTTTGTCAGTTGTTTATGATTGTCGTGCAGTTGCCAGGCCTGGAGTTAGGAAGACCCGAGTTCAAATCTGACCTCTAGCACTTACTAGTTGTGTGACCCTGGATGAGTCACTTAACCTCTGCCTACCTTAGTTTCTGTAAAATGGGGATGATAATAATAGCAACTACCTCCCAGGATCATTGTGAGGATCAAATGAGATAATAATTGTCAGGCACATAACCCAGTACCTGGCGCATAGGTGCTCTAAAAGTGTTGGTTATTGTTATTATTATTTTTAAAGTGATGAGCACCTTGTTAATAGGTATATTAGAAGTTGCATTTAGCAAATATGCTAAAAATGCCCAATAAGACAATGCCATTCATTTTCTTATCACATAAATTATTATTTGTAGCCATTTTGCCCCCAAAACTTAGACTATATACTAATTCCTTTTATTTATCACATCTGAGGCATTCAGGCAGTGCTGCCTTCCACCCAACTTCCTGAATCAAGCTATTTATTTCCTTGGCTGACTGATCTATAATGGGATCCATCCATATAAATAATGGGACATTTTCAGTGTATATCCCTGGGGCAGTGGACAGAATGTTGGTCCCAGAGTCACTAAGACTCATCTTCCTGAGTTCAAATCTGGTCTCAGATATTTACCATCTGAGTGACCCTGGGCAAGTTGCTTAACCCTATTTGTCACAGTTCCTTATCTGTAAAATGAACTGGTGAAGGAAATGCAAACCACTCCAGTATCTTTGCCAAGAAAGTCTCAAATGGGGTCATGGAGAGTTGGACATGACTGAAAAACAAGTCAACCACAACAACATCCCTAACTATGGAAGTTGACATGACAGAGGGCAACCATAATCTCCTACTACGTATCCCTTGATGATACTGCCATAGACAGACTAGCAGGAATATAATGTGATTGATAGATTGCTGAACTTGGGTTGGGGAAAGACTTAGGTTTAATCTGGTGGCAGATACGTATTAATTGTATGACCTTGGGCAAGTCACTTCTCCTCCTCTTGGCTTCGAATTCCTTATCTGCAAACTGGCTTTGAAGATCCCTTCCAGGCCTGTCATCCTATGATTCAGGATATCAACTCTTATTTATTCTTATTCTGCACTCAAGGCAATAGCACTTTTAGGATGGATAACTATATGTATGAGATAGCAAAAAAACCAGGACATGCTTAAAGTTTCATAGTATTTGTTTGTTTTTCTGAATATTTCTTTCTTTCTTTTTTCTCCCTGACTACCCAAAGGGAAAAGGAAACAGAAGACTAAACATTGATGGTTTTATATTAAATATTAATTCCTTCATATACCAAGAAAAATCCCTGGAAAGCAACCAGTCCTTCAATTCTTGAGAAGAAATGACCACACTGCAGTTAACTTGAGTTTGTTTGAACAGTTTTGCTTGGTTTGAAAGATTTCAGATTAGAAATCAATCAGTGATGAATGAAGACTTCCCTTGGCATGGTATGAAATTCTAGAGGATGGATGAATGTTCAGTAAGGTTTAGGAATATGACACAAAACCAGATGTCAAGTAAGCTGTGGGCTGATTTTTGGATAATGGAGTGTACTTATTTATAAGAAACTGATTACTAGTGATAGCACTAGTAAATTTCAATGTAAATAGTTTTTAGGTTGCTATTATACCTTGTAAACTTTTATCTCAGTTGTAAAAGACAGAGGTGGTGTTTTTTTTATTTTTGTAAACAATTGGATTGTCAAATATTAAAACGAATGGCTATCCTATTTTTTTCCTGTTGGCAAATGTTATATTGTGTTTTTATCATTTAATTTTTCTGTTAGCAGTATTGTGAACTGAAGGAATTGCTGTAGTTCGATTCCAGAAATTTGATTATACTCGTAAGGTATAAGCCATTGTGTTGGGTACTTGAGACATAAAAGTCAAAACCATAGCAAATAAAACCAGACAACCCCTGTTCTCACCTAGGCAGAGTAGTACAAAGTAATATAGAAGAAGTTCAAGAGGGAGAGCCTGAGAAATACTGGGTTGAGGGTTGTGGTATTGCATATTTGGCAGTCCCTGTGAGAGATGTGCTTGGCAAGATACTAGGGATAGTACAAGGCTGATGTTAGGGAGGAAAGCTTTCTGGGTGTTGGAGACCAACCGAGGTGGGAGGTAGAAAAAATGGCATGCCCTGGGAACAGCTGACAGGACAGCTGAACTGAATGGGGATTTTATGAAGAGGAACAATATGAAATAAGCCTGGAGAGGTAGGTGAAAACCAGACTGTGGAAGGTTTCAAATGCCAGGATGAGGAATGTATTTATCATTCCAGTGGCAAAAAGGAAGCAGTGAAGATTTTTGACCATTTGCTCAAATCATTTGATTAAATGAGGTATTAATTATAAAGTCCTTAGCACAGTGCCTAGCATACAGTAAGGGCTGTAAAAATGTTAGCTATTATTAAGTGGGTGATATGGTCTGATCTGTGTCATTATCCTAGGCATACATAGATAGTAAGAGAAATAAAAAATGAAAACAATGCCAAGGTTTCACCTCCCTCTGAACAAATTTGCAAAGATAATGAAAAGAGTCAGTATTGAAGACATTTTGGGGACAGGCACAACAACACTGTTAATGTAGTTATGAGTTAGCCCAGTTGTTCTGCAAATAAGTTTGGGAAAGAGAAAAATGACTAAACTTCTTGTATGCACTATGGAATGTATATCCCAAGGAGTCAAATCCAGTTAAAAGCACCTACTATGGGCTGGTTGCTACTAGACCATTGTCTTGTCATGGCAGAGGAACTTAAGGAGCTCAATGAAACTGTGAGCGAGTCTGTGTGGGGTTATTTAAGTCGGAGAAGACATAGTGGAGAGCTCTGACAAAAGGCTATCCACTGGAGAAGGAAAGCCCATGGACAAAGTTAAAACGCTAAAAGGTATGACACTGGAAGATGAGTCCCCCAGGTTGAAAGGTGTCCAACAGTGGAAGGCAGGAGGGCTTGGCATGCATGGAGTCACAAAGTGTTAGACATGACTGGATGACTGAACAATAACCACAACAATGTGCCAGTCACTGTGCTAAGTACTTGGGGAGGCATAAGAAAGAAAAAAAAAACAGTCTCTGTTCTCATAATGTTGTTATTATATATGAATGACTAAGTACAAACAAGATAGAGGATAAATTGTAGATAATTGCAGAAGGAAGGTATTAATATTAAGGGGAACCTTGTAAAGCTTCCTGGACTAGATGGGATTTTAGCTGAGACTCGAAGGAAGCCAGGAGGCAGAGATAAGGAGGGGAGGGAGAGAATTCCAGGCATGGGGGAGCAGCCAGAGAAAATGCCTGGCAATGAGAGATGGAGTATTGGGTTTGAGAACAGCCAGGAATCCAGTGTTTCTAGATCAAAGAGGGGTAATAAGGTTTAAGAAGATTAAAAAGAGAGACAGGGGCCAGGTTATAAAGTACTTTGAAACCAAATTGAGGAGGCCGGTGTCATAAGGAAAAATTTCACGTGTACCAGTGCTGACACCCCCAATTACTTTGTGTAAATTGTGTATTACCCCACTCATGTTCCAAGTATGTTTTTGGTTATTCATGCCACCCTTTTGAGAGTGCTCAAAGTGGTTTAAAAAAAAATTCACAGTTTTTTTCTCATGAAACATTGAGAAGCTGTTATTGTTTTTCATAAGGTAACTTTCATTATTCACATTTTTAGAACCAAAGTTTAGTTCCAAGAGAGTGATCACATACAGAACAAAAAAGAAACTAGCTTCATTTTGGCAAAAAGGCTGTGACAGCTGTTGGCGCATGTGTTTTCTGTCATTGTCAAATGGAGGACGATGGTATTCAATAGTCTGGTGCAAAATTCAGCAGCAGAATCACCTGTCACCTGCTAGAGAATTTCCATGAGGTGACTATTATCTGCCTGATTTATGTAGAGTAATTACAGGGCAGAAAATGGAAGCTTATGGGAGGAGTGAAAGACTGACTCAGGAAGACTGAAGGGAATGAGGATGATCAAAAGCTGCTTTTAAGCCAAAGGGTTAAGTCTTGTTCTTTCTCTTCTCGATTTTAGTAGCTTAATTTGATTCACACAGGGCTTGTGATAGACAGCGAATTGACAGCTCAGGGGGCTAATGTGATTTGCTGATTGAGAGAGGAATAGCTCGTCCTTAGAGACCACATGGAGAGTTGGCCAGAGCAGGAGCTGGAGAGAGCTGATATTTCTTGAAATTAGATCATAACATTTCAGTTTTAGATCTGGGAGAGACCTAAGAGATCTTGTAATCTTACTCTATCATTTTATAGATAAGGAAAGTGATATCTAGAGAGATTAAGTGACCAATTCTAGGTCACAAAGGTTGAATGTGACAAATTTGCATCCAGGTTCTTGGATTTTGAATGCAGTATTCTTTCATTGCATGATGTAGGCATGGGTCTTGGGGTCCAGTGGTTTTGGGGCATGGAGCATTGTGAAACGGGGTCATGATGCTCTCTCAAAAATATAGTTTAATAATTAGGGATGTTTCTGCAGGGGAAGTGGATATAAAATGACCTCAGTTCTGGGAATTACCTGAAAACTACTGTCTACTGCCATAAATTACAAAAATGTCACCAACTTGAGAAGTATTTTCTTCTGGCAAGATACTCTGGAGGAAGGAGAATAGCAGATTATTCATTTGTATCCCATCTCTTTTAATCTCTAGTTGTGTTGTTGTTTGGTTCTTTCAGTTGCTTCTGGCTCTTTGTGACCCCATTGCCTTGGTTATGCAGTGGTATTAAACTCAAATAAAAATGGTGGCCACTATACTTTACATAAGTATTCCTAAGGGCTATGCATTGACTTTAAAAATCCTTTATTAACATTATCTGTGTTCTATTATATTTTTATTTATTTTGTTAAATATTTCCCAATTACATTTTAATTTGGTTCCTCCATACTAGGAGTGCTGTGGGCTATACCTCTGTCTTGGTGGTTTCATGGTTTCCTGTAGAAAAATGAGCAAATTCACCTGGAAAAAAAAGTTAAGTGTTCACATCCATAGGCTACTGATCATTAAGAAACCACTGAGGTCGATTTAATATCCAGGCATTCCAATCTCTCAGTGATTCTTTACTTCATCTCTGATTGAGAAATCAAATTTCTAGTGACAAATCCTATTGTTCATTAGCATCGCTCCACACTAGGATACAGACTCAGGAGTGTGCTGAAGCCAGCTCATGTAGGTTCAGGAGAACTGATTGTTAAATTTTCTACATTAGCATTTATACTTCTGAATTCAGAAAATGCTACAAATCAGGATTTGATCCATTGTTTTGTATTTATTGTCTAGACTTAATAACAGTGATGGAGAAAAATGTTAATAATGCAGAGTAAACTTAAAAATGTGTCCTATTTTTGGACAGCCAGTTGTTAAACATTTACCAGCATGCTCTTGGATGTAGTCCATGTTTTGGTCTAAACAGTTGACCAGAAGCAGTTGACCTGAAAAGCTTGCTCCTCTCCCCCTCTCCCCCTCTCCCCCTCTTCCCCTCTCCCTCCCTCCCTCCCTTTCCTTCCTTCCTTCCTCCCTCCCTCCCTCTCTCTCTTCCTTCCTTCCTTCCTTCCTTCCTTCCTTCCTTCCTTCCTTCCTTCCTTCCTTCCTCATTTTCTACCCTGCTTCCTCCATTCACCATCATCCAGGTGTGTAAGGGTCAGTTTTCTCCTCAATCAGAGGCATTTGCCCAGCTCTTTATTTTGAAAGAGATTACCTCCTGAGAAAGGATCCGTGATTTAGTTGAGTTCCCCTACAGAGCATCCTTTTCTTCCTTGATCAATGGGATTGCCTGTTCTTCAGTGTTCTGCTGCCTTTAATATTATAGTGTAATCTCTATCTCAATCACTCCGTCTGTAATGTTTAACCACATCTGTTATACTGTTACATACACGATGATGGCTTCATGAAAAGAGTGCAGTCTGATGAGAGCTGACAGTAGAGACCACCTGGGGGACTTCACAATGAGGCCTGACTCTAAGAGGGCAGAGAGGGCTGGAGGGCTGATGTGGCAATGGGCCAGAACTCTTCAGTAGATTAGACTTCAGGATATCAAAGGCAAGTTCACCAAGAGAGAGATTACTGGTCCCTGATGCTTGTGGGGTGAGCCTTTTTCTCTCCATCTGTGTTATCGAAATTTGGACCTTCACTTGTCCACCTTAAATTATACTCAATGACTCAATTTCAATGGGAACACAATGAGAAGTAGTTGTGTCATACCCAGTAAAATACTGGGCTTGAAGTCAAAGATCTGGGTTCAAATTCCATCTCAAACACTGATTGATCATGTGATCTCTTTGTGCTTCAGTTTCCTATAAAATGAGAAGGGTGGACTTGATAGTTCCAATGTCCCTGTAGCACTATATCTAGGATTTTGTGATAAATTGCATGACACATCCACGAAATGAGTTTGATCCATCATGGGAGTATACATCTAGAATTAACGGGGACTTTAGAGATCATTTACTTCAGAGGTGTCTTACTCAGGCTGCACGACTGGATGCTGGAACTAGTTTAAAATGTAGTCAGGAAATGTTTAAAAAAAAATAAAAACACAATACAACGTGATATAAATTCATGGTTTTTTATGTCAATATGTAGCTTACAGGGATCAGTTTCTATTTCAGTTTAACACCATTGATGTAGTCCAATTTCATCACTTTCAAGTAAGGAACTTCATTCCCCAGAGAGGTTAGTGACTTGTCCTGGATCATATGCTCAGTATTTGTCAGTCTTTCTACTCAAAATCTATCTGCTCTCTCTTCCTACTCTATAAAGGGAGGTGACAATGATTGCATTGTCTACTTCACAGGGACTTAGGGAGAGTAGGGCAGAGAAGAGGATATGGGAATAATCTGTAAGCCATCACATGGTATCCAGGTGTCTGCAGGAGGCAGGTCAGAGACCCCGATTTGGAAGAAGAGCAGGAATGTGTCCATCAGTGGGCTTTGGCTGATGGGGCTTTGGGATTGCAAGTAACCCTCTTAGTGAGCTTTATCAGCTCAGTTAAAAAGCTGCTAGGTTTGATCAAATCCTCTTTGGGTGAATGACTTCCTGATGAGAAAATGTAAGTGAATTCAGATGGAAAGAATTCTTAAAACAAAAACTACAGAGAGAGTCAATGGAAACCCCAGGCTTTTTGATTCATTTAGGACACATGTCATGATTTAGAACTGCAGCCAGAAGAACAATCACCTTATTAATAAATGGGATTTTTTTCACATTCCTCTTGTAAAATATAATTATATATGTCTCTTTGAAATTGATTCTCTTACAATCTAGGCATGTCAAACTATGCCTGGCTTTTGTCTCCTCCACCACTGATTCTAAGAAGGAATTATGACTTTCCTCCAATGTAGAGAGGACAGGAAGACCTAGCTTCAGATTCAGTCTCAGTTTCCTTATTTGTAACATAGGGATTACACCCACACCCACTTCAATGGGTTGTTCTGAGGATCAAGTGATATATGCAAAATGAAACATAAATGTGGGTTGTTATTATTAAGAGCGCTGGATCTGGAGTTAGAAAAGTCTGAATTTGAATCTAGCCTTAGACACTTAATAGCTGTGTGTCCCTTGGCAAATAATTTACCTTCAGCCTACCTGAGTTTCCTCATCTGTAAAATGGGATAATTATTGTACCTACTTCCCAGGATGATTATGAAAATCAAATGAGAATATTTGAAAAGAACTTTGCAAACCTTAGAGTGCCATATGAATACTAGTTAGTATCCTTTCTCCTCAAGTAGCCAGTTCCTTCCGAAGGGTCATACAGATTTATCTTGAATGTGATAAGCCTGCACTCACAGAATTATACTTAGATATTTAACTTATATACATAGAATGTTTTCTGCTTCAAGATACTGGCATCTGTGATCATATTTGATCCTCACTCTGGCTTGGGAGGTTGGTCACTCAAGCATCATTCTCATTTTACAGAGGAAACTGAAGCTCAGGTTTTATTATTTATTGTATGTGGCCACAAAATTAATCAGGGGTGGAAATGGAACTAGTCCTTGGTTTGTCCAACTCCAAGTAGAGTATTTGTTTTGTTTTAAGTATCACCACATTACTTCTCCATCACTGTATTATTGAATCACAAACAATGATTCATCATGAATGAATGATCAGAAGTAATTATGATTAATTAGTCCATCTTATCTTTTGAATCACAACCACAGGGTAATAGATTTAGAGGCAGAAGTGGCCCTACGGGCCATCTAGGCCAACGCCTAATTTTTCTAATGAGTTTCTGGGACTTACCCAAGGTTACATAGTTAGCAAGTGTTGAAAAGGGAATTTGGACCCAGATCTTCCTGACTCCAAATTTAACTAGCTCTCTATCCAGGATGCTTTGCTGTCTTTATAGTAAGTAAAAATGCAAAAACAAATTAGGCCTTGATAACTGGTGAAATCAAATTCAAAATAAAAGAATTTCTGAATGTCAGAGTTGGAAAGGTTGTCAGAGGCTGACTAGTCCATATAGCACCTGAACAAGTATGACGTAGTGTCTGCTGGTCTCAGCTTCCCTACTTGTGGAAGGAGAGGGCTGAATGATCCCTAAGGGCCCCTTCCATCCTATGATGTAAATCAGAGGTATCAAACTTGGATCCTGGTCAAAACTCCCCAGTATGGTGTGAACCAGATTTAAATGTAATTGGAGATGTTTAACCAAAAAAAAAAAAATTAAAAATACAATATACCATAGATAATGTTAAATTGTGGTTTTGTAAGTTCTGCAGGGAATCGATTTGAGTTTGACACCACTGCTAAATAATTAAGATTAGGAGTTAGTAATGGCAGTGATGGTATAAGGTTTACTGGTTCCTTTACTGACTTGTCCTGTGGCCTCAGGCAACTCACTTGACCTCTCCTGCCTCAGTTCTCTTCTAACAGAGACATCTATGTAGCCACTTGATGCCCCTACATGAGATACTGTGGGTACCAAGTGTAATTTTCTTCTGCAAATTATTATGAAACTACCTATTACCACAGTGGTTACGTGAGATGGGTTTGGTGTTTTCGTTTCTTCGTTTAGGCTGAAACATGGAGATAGATAGAAAAAGCATTTATTAAGTGCTTATATGTGCTAGGTGTTGTTATAAACTTTAGTATAAATACAAGCAAAAAACAAGACAGCCTCTGCCCTCAAGTAGCTTAAGTTCCAGTGCAGGAAGGCCCATAGAAGAGAGCTGGAAAACAAGGATTAGTGAGTGGGGACAGTTTGGTTCATCCTTTGTGATGGAGACAGTAGGACCAAATGAAGGTGGTTAGAGAGTAGGGTAAGGTGGGAAGGTGGCCTGGGGTGCCATGCTCAAAATTTAAAGTGAGCATAGTGGCCGGTATGGGTGCTTCCTCCAATGGAGATCCAAAAAATTGAGTCTTGCCCATGATAACACGACAGGGAGTGAACAGAGAAAGGGACTCAGAATCAATGATGTTCCAGTGGCTAGGCATGGGGCCAAAGCTGCTCATCCTTCTTGTGACCAATCGTGAACCCCTTGGTGGTTTAGAATAATCTATGACAATAGCAAGAGATTCCAAAAAACAGTCAGAATGTGTTTTTAGTCTAAATGTGTGAGATACAGATTTTTTCCCCTTCACAGGCTTTTAAGGGTCCACATGTCTTATCTTTACATCACTTTATTTGATGGTTATTTCTTTAACACCTTTGAAAAACTTGTAAAAGCAAACCAACCTGACTACAAGAGTAAGGGTAGGTGTGAAGTACCATCTGTCATTGAGAAGGAGCTGCTGGGATTTTAGTCAGAAGTTCTAATCAGGAAGAGGCAAATGCAGAATGATTTCAGGGCAGAGAAAGCAAGCTGAGTAAGTCAGATTTGGTGAAGGGACAAATAGAAGGTTAGGATGTGTGGGTTGGACTGTGAACAGTTGATTCAACTAGGGGACCAAAGTAAGGGTGGCACAATGTAGTTAATAAATTCCTTATCCATTCTCTCTCTCTCTCTCTCTCTCTCTCTCTCTCTCTCTCTCTCTCTCTCTCTCTCTCTCTCTCCCCCCCCCTCTCTCTCCCCCCCTCCTTCTTTCTCTCTTTCTCCTTCTCTTCTCTTCTTTTCTTTCTCTCTCTCTCTCCCCCCAGTCTCTTCTCTCTCTCCTCTCTTTCTCTTTCACTCTCCTCCTCTCACTGTTATCTCGTCCTTGAAACTCTCCTCCCCTGCCCTCCCTCCCCTCTCCTCTCCTCTTCTTTTCTTCACCTTCTCTTTGCCTCTCTCCTCTTCTTTCTCTCTCTACTTTCTCTCTCTTTTCTCTCTTGTGTTTCTTTCTCTTTTCATCTCTCTTTTTGTCTTGACACTTAAGTTTAATTTGTATTAGTCGCATTTTCTCCATCTTTCTTAAGTTTAGACAATCAATAAACAATAAGTCAAGCCCCAATTTACAGTCTTTGTCTATTTCTCTGAGATACTAATGATCCCACTGAAAACTGAACCTCCCCCCCCCCACCCAGCCCCAACAAGCTCCACTGAAAAACCAGGTCTCTTGAGCAGTTCAGGATGACTCCAGCACACTCCTGGAAAGATGGGGCTGCTTGTGTTCCCTTACTGTTTCTCCTCTTCTATCTGGGCTTAGGTTTCATTAAGAATTCATTTAACACACAAAGGGGCAGTTGTTTCTTACATTTCCAGCTAGGGAGTTTTAATAGTATTGCTAAAGCAGACAGCAACTTTCTACCATGGTTTCTCTGGCTTCATAACAGCAATGTGAAACACATTTAAAAAGGAATGAGTAGCACAGTTTTCTTCAGAACTTTACTGTGATCTCAGTTTTTTTGGGGGGATCAGGAAAAAAATGCCAACATTCTTTTTACCCCCGCAAAGGCAGAGGCAGAAAGATAGTCTAGCAAACAGAGAAAGAGAAGATCTCTTTCAGAAAATCCTATTTAGTTCAGACAGCCATAAAGTGGGGCTTACTCTCCCATGGCCAAGGCTTTTTCATCCTGACATCACAGCCTGGCGATAGTTCTGAGCCTACAAAGTTGGTGGTCTCAGAGGGAGGCAGATTGAGGTAGTGGATGGTTACTGAATTGGGAGTCAGAGAAGTTGAATTCAAATATTGGTTCTGCTACTGACTACCAATGTGGCCAAGTCATGTAAGCTCCCTGACCCTCAATTTTCCCATCTGTAAAATGGGTGGTGGCAGACTAAAGTACCTTCTAGTGCTGAATCTCTGATCTATTTCTAATCTATTGGCCTGTTGACTTTTGCTAATGTTAACCAGATTAGGTTTTTTGAGAGATACTTTGGAAAGCAAGATTTATATTTTCAAGTACGTACCATTCTATAGATCAGTGATTTCAAACTCAAATAGAAAGTGGACCACTAAGCTGTATGTAAGGATTCCTGAGGGCCACAGATTGACTTAGCTTTATAATGTAATATAATCTGTGTTTTATTGTATTTATTTTGTTAAAATTTCCCAATTGCATTTTAATCTGGTCTGGGCCACACTAGGGAGTCTTGTGGGCCACATGTGGGACCCGTCTTTGACACCTCTGTGGTAGAAGATAGAGCAATGTATTTGAGTTAGGGAATTATTGATTTTGTTGTTCAGTCATTCAGTACTCTTTCTGACCCCATGAACCATAGTACACCAGGCTGTTCTATCCTTTATTCTCTCTCCAAGTCTGTCCATGTTCATTTTCATTGTTTTCAAGAAACTATCCATCTCCTCCTCTGCTGTCCCCTTTTCCATTTGCCTTCTATCTTTCCCAATGTCAGGGTCTTAAGTTAGGGAGGCCTGAATTCAAATCTTCCCTCTGATACTTAACCTACCTATTCCACAAGATTGTTGTAAGATTGAAATAAGCAAATGCACGTTAAGTTTTTATAAATTTTAAAATGTGACTATGTTTTATTATCTTCCTCTTCCTCCTTTTATTATTACTATACATGTTAATTGCATAATAATAAAACTTAGGGGCAAGCATTTTTTTTTTTAACAAAGACAAGCTAGGGAGGTTGAATTTTTCATTCTTATATTTTAATCTTTTGATAGTCATTTTTTATTCCAGTGTAAGAAAATAATGTCAGGAGGTTGCTAATCATCAATTTGCCACAGCTGAAAATAGCACAGCTGGTGGATGAGTGTTTTAATGTATTTCTAGATTAAGCAAAGCAGTTTAAAGGAAACATCATGCAAAAATCCAATCTGCTCTGGGTTTAGAATCAAGTCCTCATCTGGGTCTCTGTAGAAAGAATGGCTACCTTATGTTTTGTCATATTGCTCTGGATTATCTTTAATGAAGCTTGTATCCCCCAAAGCATTCATGTGATATTTCCTGTTTTCTTTGGTCTACTGTAATGCACTGGTTTAGCGTTAGTCAATGGAATGATGGATTTTTCTCTTCTAATGTCCTGCCAGCATTTCTTTAATGCCATGTTGTAAATGAAAGCAATTCATACACTCTGAAAGCAGGACTTTTTCCTCCTGATTTCACTGGGCAGTGCTGGTGTGGCTCTCCTGGTCTATTTGAAAATTTATAAAGAGATCTTGAAAAAAAATCCTTGGAAGCTCCTTTCCTCTTTAAAAAAGCACATTAGTGTTAATAGCTTACATTCTTTGGAATCAAAGAAAATCTCAAGAGTTTCACTTTCAGGTAGAATATATTCAATTTGATGACTATGACTGGAAGCTTTAATAAGATTAAGACAGGGACTGGATTTGTGGTTTCATTGGAGTTCATTGGAACTCCCAGGAGTATCCAATATGTCCTCCATCCTAACTCTCTGGACTTTTCCACCTCCTCTCTAGTAGTATTACCTGTCCCTCCCCAATGCTGATACCCTGCCAGGTTCCTTTTACCACCTACCTCCATTAGAAAGTAAGATCAGTTAATGACTGTGTAAGAGTAGACAGACAGATGTTAGTGTGAGTGAGGGGAAGTATATTCACGTATAAATCATCAGACAACTTGAGGGTCTAAAATAGACCTAGTCCTCAGAATGAGAATTCAGGTGCAGATTCTTGGAAGGTTTCTGTTACTCTTTTGGGTAAATTTCTAAGAAAGAGTGGTGATAGTTGGGACAAGTACCCTGTGCATGAACATTTAATCAGCAGATCTGAGAATGTGTTGGATTCTACTGTCGCTGTCACAGAGGGATTCCAGCATGTGAGTCTGGTGAAGACAGGTCCTAATACATACAAAATCTGAATGGTTCTGGGCCTAGCTCTTGGTAGCGTCTCTATGAGAGAAAGGAATGCCTTGGTTAAGGATGCAGACAGACTTGGCATCAGGGAATGTGAGCTTGGGAGCTGTAAAATTGTGAGTGTTCATAGAGTGTGAGAGGATGGGACTGGATAGGACAAAGAGGAAAAAAAAATACAGGTTAATCATTAGAAGGAATGATTAGATAAATAGTCAATGTACAGAGATGTGACATGTATTTCTCTGAAGGAAGATAAAGGATTAATTTAGTATTACATATCAGATTGCAGGATGGAAGACTGCAATAGGACTTCTACACAGGACTTCTACATCCTTTTTTTGAAGTAGGTGAGAAATCCTAAAATTAGTGTGCAGAACAGGACCGATGAGGACCTGGAGTGGAGTAACCTCAAAAAAAAAAAAAAAGAATTTATGAAGCACCCATTTTGCTTGAGTCACTGGGCTAGGCACTGGAAATACGTGACATGTGGAGTGTAAACAGGTCATTTTGGCTGGAATGTCCAGTGGTGACTAGGAGCAATGTGAAATAAGTATGGAAACAGACGCAGGTGTCAGATTAAGGATTTAAGAATGAAGTGAAGGAATTTGCAGATTATAACGTGATAGAAGAATAAAGGAAGGTTAGAAATCAGCGAAGGAGGGGTATCAAAGACAAACCTTGCCACCCTCTTGGAAATTAAAATGGAAGTACATATTGAGAGCAATGTCTGAGGACTTTAAGATTTGAGGGTTAAACATATCAATTGTTAATATAACGTGAACAAATTAGATATAACGTCTTTTCCCGTAAAGATTTCTCACTAACCAACTTGTACATTCTCTTCTTTCTTCCTGATTCATTTCACCTACTGGCACAACCTATTCAAATGGAGACAAATCTTGTTAAGTATTAAATGCTGGCACCTAGCAGTTTAATTTTTACCTGAATTACTTTCAAATGTCCTTTTTTTTTAAGATTGAGAGAGGAATTGATGTTGGGGGACAGGTGAAAGGAATTCAAACTTGCTTAATGTATGTTTAAATGTTCTCGTCTCTAATTGGAATGATGTTGCAATAATTGAGGAGTGAGAAGTGTACATCTAATGGAAGTGAACTGTTGAGCCTAATGAGTTTTACAGTACCAGGCAAAAATTAATTTCCTTTTTCTGCTGCTCAAAAGTGCTAAGTTGCTTGGTTCTTGCAGGTTTAAGCCAGCCTTGCAAATAGTCACTTATTCAGGGTGAATAACAGTGTCCACTGGGCTCGTAGTATCCTTTCACTGATTGTATTCTGTTAAGTGCTCTCAGGGGAATAGGTGGGTGGGCTGGGATATCATTTATGTGACTTGGTAAAGTTTTTGGATTTTGAATATTCATATGACCTGGAACAAATTGTCAAAACTACAGTTTCAATCTGTTTCAGATGGCATTTACTAAATAAAGAAGAGATTTAATTTCTAATGAATTCAAAAATAGTTAACAAGTCATTGATATAGGTGTCTCAAAAGTGTTAGTTCAGTTTTAAGTTTTAATAGCTTAACATATAAATGCATATATACTTATATAATTAGTTATGTTTTTATATATACTTTAATAACAACATATGCACATATGTAATCAGTTACCTATTATTCATGTATATATGTGTGTTTGTATATATGTATATATATCTATCAATAAAACATTATGAACTATGTTTTTTGGGATGTCCTACATATCAAAATTATATAATCAATATACACATATATGTAACTCATAAATGTATATGTTAAACTACTTAATGTTATAGTTATTGATGTATTCTTATATCTATGGATAAACATATTTGTTACAAATATGTATGTGTGCATATATGTATCAATAACATCTATTCTAACTCTCTTCAGTTCATCAAAATAC
>CM053585.1:512553468-512584516 GCA_028646515.1 Pseudochirops corinnae | reverse complement strand
ATGAAAAATATCCTTCATCCTTAATTTAGTGAAAAGAAATAAACACAGAGATCTCTTAGGATAAGAACAGGACTTTATTTTCTTCCCAGGGAGAAGAGGGCGGTCTTCCCCATGACTCATCATGGAGAAGAGGTAAGTTACAAAAGATAGTGCTGGAATTTATAACCTAACTTAGTCAAGACCCCTCCCCGACTGTTTTCCCTCTCATTGGTGGAGAAGCATACTTCACCAAATACTTCCCCAACTGGGACAGCAAGGAAAGATAAGGGGAGGGTCCCACCAAGGCAGGAAAACAGACAAAGGAAGATAAAAGTGATTGACAGAAGCAATTTGAAAAGTTAACCACCCCAAATTGAGAAGTTTTCACTCATCCCATACATCTTCAAGTTCTCCTAAAGCAAGAGTGCATAGCTTTATCCCATTCAGTAACATTAGAGAATATGAACATTTCTTTATTTTACTAATGGAATCTACAAATCAAAGAACATTTGAATAGAGGTCTGGGAGAGAACTTCTACAAATGTTTTATGATGCTTATTAAAAAAAAAGACCAACAACATAAAAGAACCTGAAAGAATTCACATCAGAGTAGAACTGCAATGCATTATTGTTCACCAATAACATGGATAATTTTCTTCATAAAATGGACTTCAATGAACCCAAAACATGACCATAAAAGAGCTGTCATATTATGAATAATGAGGATTAGAAGTCTTTCAGGTCTGATTTATACTTTTGGTTTGACCATCTCGATGTAGGTACCCCTTCTGGTCATGGAGACCACAGCCCATCTGTGCTTGAGATCTCAAATCTGAACTTGAGTTTCAACACAAAGAAACAAGCTGGTTAATCATTATAATAAGGAGTAAGATCAGCCTCACTTGAGAGCCTTGGGCAATTCATGTTAATGTCTCTGAACCTCCATTTCCTCATCTTGAAAAAAAAGAGAGGGTTTAACTGTGTTGGGTTCTAAGGTGCCTTCTAAATCCATCGTGGTGGCAGGGACGATGCCCATCTTATGACCTATAGGCTTTCTTCCTGTTCCTTTTTTTTTTTTTGGAGGGAGAAGGTAGGGCAATTGGGTTAAGTGACTTGCCCAAGATCACATGGCTAGTTTTTGTGTCAAGTGTCTGAGGCCTGATTTGGACTCAGTTCCTTCTGACTCCAGGGCTGGTACTCCATTCACTGCATCACTTAGCTGCCCCCACCCCTTTTTCTTTTTTGTTCTCTTCCTGTTCTTTTGACATTGCATCTATAACAATGTAGTCCTTAGGCTCTTTGTTGGCCATCCATCACTCTTGCTATATGCCTGACCTGTAGCTTTTTTCTGCTCATTCACTTCTTTGACATCCATGGTGCTGCTTCCTCCTCTGCAATATGTGGCAGCTGGCTGCATATCATAGTCTGAACAAGTCATTGTTCATTCTCTCTATTTTTTCTCTGTTGATGATAAGATTGAACTCTTAGCGTGGTGCCTGGCACGTGGTAGATGCTTACTAAATGCCTGTTGACTTGACTGTATTTAGATCTCATTTTGGAGGCAATGTTGTAATGAACACAATGCCATCCACAAAGAGGAGCATCTGGAGTACTTCACAGTTTTCAGGGATTCCTCCTCCTTCCTGGACTCTGAATTGGACAAGTCCTCCAGATGACTACCTTTGGCAAACATACAGCTCCCTATTTTATACCTCAATTGATTTTTAATAATCCTTGAAAAAAATTATGTTTTGATATGTTTTGATCAGTATGATCTTGACGCATGCATATGAATCACTTTGTTGGAAGAGAGCTTTTAAGTATCTTTTTGCTCTAATCACATGCTTTTTTTTACATTGGAATAAAGCACAGTGGAATCTTTTGATTCCACCTGTCAGTCAATTGGTCTCTGTTCCCCAAGCCTTTCCTTTCTCCTCTCTCCTGGTTGTTCTCCACATGTCTGACAAAGTGATATTCCCAAGTATGGGTCTATCAGTGTGGTTCCTCCCCTCAGAAAACTCCAGCAGGTGCCTATTGCCACCAGGTTAAAATGGAAACTCCTTTGTTTGGCAATTAAAGCTTTTCACTAAAGGGCTGTTGCCTTTATTTCTGGCTTATTATATATCACTCCCCTTCATGTACTTACTCTCTGTTCATTTGCCACTTACATGCCTTTGTACATAGTGTTCTCATTGCCTGGCATATACTTATTCCTTAACTCTATTTCTTATGATCCCAAATTCTAAAACTCTATTCAAGACCTATGAGGCCATTTCTGATCTTTCTTAAGAGCTCCAAACCTCCACTTTGGTCAGTATCTCTACGTCTTCCCTACAGGAATCTTAGACTCTGTCCCTGGAACCATTCTAGGCTCTGATAGGTTAGCTTTGGTCTTATCTTGGCTGGAATTCGGCCTCCACCTTCCATTTTGGTCATTATCATAGGGGAATTTTCACTTTATCTTGCCCAGAACCAGTCATCCACATTATGCACTGATGCCTTAGATGTACTTTTTCACTCCTTCCCACCTCCCCTCTGTGTGTTGTTTTTTTGTATTAGAATGTAAGTTCTTTGAAGGCAAGAACTATTTCATTTTTGTCTTTGTATATCCCAAGTGCCTAGCTCAGTACCTGGTAGTAGGCATTTACTAAATGCTTGTTGGTGTCTTTCCTTCTTTCATTCCTTTGTTGCCTCCTTCTTTTCTCCTTCTCTCTCTTTATTTTCTTTCTTCTTGTCTCTTTTTCTTTCTTCTTTCCTTCCTTCCTTCTCTCCCTCCCTCCTTTTTTTTTTCTTCTACTTGCTAACCTTTACATTGAAATCACCAAGTATTATAGTATAACTTGATTGAGTAATTCTAGTTGAGTCCTTCATTTGGGGGATGAGTAAAGATTCTCTCTCTCTCTTTTTCTTTCTCTCTCTCCCTCTCCCCCTTCTTCCCCCATCTCCTCCTCTACCTCTTTCCTCTTTCCATATATTTATATGCATATATACACACACGTGTATGTGAATATAAAATATATACAAAGTAATTTGGAGGTAAAGGAAGTACATTAATGACTAGGGGTGTCAGGATATTCCTTGTCTACGGATGGGGAGTGGACATTGCAGAAGGAATGTGTATCTCTGAAAATGCCTAGGGAGAAGGAAAATACTAGGCAACTGTGCCAGGTCTTGGGGTTGTAGACAGATGCTTGATTCTGAGGCAAACTTAAAACATTTATCTTCATTGGTTGTTCATGGTGCAAAATTGCATGCAAATCTAGGAGGCAACTTGGCTTAAGATATATTGTGTTGTGTCTCCTTGGAAGCATCTGGATAGGCTTAATCTCTCAATGTCATTAGCCAGTCTTGGGAGACATTTTTCATGTTGTCTTCTATGATTATTGAACTGCACTGTAGCCAATTCAGTTACTTCTCTGAACCCCAGATGATTGGTTACTGGAGCTACTAATGTTCAATAGGTCTTCCTGTCTTTTTCTGAAAAATTGCTCAGCACAATAGGAGTAAGTCCCTTTAGACTAAAAGCAAGAAATTGGGGTAGGTTTTTTTTTTGTCTTTATCCTGTAGCATCATTTGTCTTATTATTTTGAGCGAGGGATAATACATTTCCCTTGGATGATTTTTCCTTCAAACCTGACTGGTCTCTGAATTGTTCCATTAGCCAGATCAACTGTGGCAGTCCAGAGTGGGGAATCTGGTACTTGAAACATGCTCTAATATAGTTTGCTGTTGTTCAGTAGTTTTTCAGTCATGTCTGACTTTTCATGACTCCATTTGGTGTTTTCTTGGGAGAGATACTGGAGTAGCTTGCCATTTCCTTCTCTGTCTCTTTTTACAGATGAGGAAACTAAAGCAAATGGTAATAAGTGACTTTCCCAGGGTCACACAACTAGTAAGTGTTTGAGGTCAGACTTGAACTAAGGAAGATGAGTCTTTCTGACTCTAGGCCCATCACTTTATCCACTTTGCCACCTAACTGCCTGCTCTAGTATTATAATGAGGTGGCTTATTTAACTGAGTTTTTTCTTCAGTTGTTGGAGAAAGGACAGTGTTCACTGTTGCACCTGAAATTTCTTTTCTAGACATTCTCAGTGACCTTGAGCAACAAATATATTTCTCCAAATAAGAACTACCAGGCCACTTATTCTCTAACTATAGTGGTTTTATGAGAAATTTCATTCCACCATCTCCTTCTCTTGGTTAGAAGTATGCTTTCAAGAATAGATGGTATTAATATTCCTTTCACTTAAAGGGCTTGCTTATGGGGCACAGCCTTTTGTTCATAGTTAATTTTAGCTTTGTCTTTCCTTTGTTCTTTCATCTAGTCTGGCATTTAACTTGGCCCATGTATCCTTTGTCTTTTATCTGTTCTCTTATTTGGTCCTGGTTGACTTTAATTTGTTCTGTTCCCTTGTCTTTGATTTCATTTTGGCTCACTTTTATCTGTCTCTGTTTGTTCTGGTAAGCATTCATTTTGTTCTTGACTGACTTTCCCTGAAGTGGCATTTGTGGAGTGGTGGTGAGGGGTTCACCTGCCGATGACAAAGCTTATTTGTCCATTTTTCTCATAGACAGACTCCATTCCATACTTCCTTGATCTCAACAGCTCTTGTGGATTCCAAAAGATTGTTCTCTTGTGCTGTTTCTTCCATAGTCTTTTCCAATGCATTACTATTGAAGGCTAGACCCAGCATTCAACTGGAGAAAGCAAAAGAGAGTCCTTAATATGGAACTGGGGACTTCTAGAGCTAGACGAGACTTGCTTTCTTTTTCCTGCATTTTTGCTTTGTAAAAATATAGATTTTATTGATATATTTTGTTATTACATGACTCAGATTTCTCCTTGTATTTCTCCCTACGTGGCTTCCAGAGAACCATTCCTTGTAATAAAAAATGTTTTTGAAAAAAGAAAAAGAAAAAAGATAAAGAGAAAAAATTCAGCTCATCTGTTTTATATATAAAAAACCTGACATTATATGCAATATTCCAAACCCATGAGCACTTCATCTCTACAAAGGAGTGAAGGAGGTATCTTCTTTGTTTCATGAATGTTTTATTAGTTTTTTTTCTATCTGTCATTTTCTAATACACCATCCACCCTACAGAGATTTCTTTGTAACAAAGAGAAAGAGTTAAACTAAAGAAAACAGAATAAACAAAGTATGTATAGAATATACATTTACATTATACACACGCACACACACACACACATATTTGTGTCTAATGGTAGCCATCTCTGGGGTGGGTGGGGAGGGGAGGGAAGAAAAAAAGGAAAAAAAAGAATTTTACATGATAACTCTATTACATATTTAAAAGGAATAGTAAGTTGTACATAACAGATTTTCAGTTTCATGTGAAGTCATCTTATTATGCTGATATGGAAATGTTTGTTTTATTCTATAAACTAAAAATATAACAAAAAAAAGAAAACAGCACATTGACAGGGTGATATTTGTAGTTTTCTGTCATACTCCATCTCTTTCACTCCTCTCATATCTCTTCTTCTGAGTCTCTGGTTCTCTCCATCTTATCCTAGCAAACTTCTCTTCTTGGAGGACACCTCTGCCCTCCTCTGATCAATTTTTATACTATTTCCATTTCCATTTCCTCCTCTTGATCTGCTCTCTCTGTGTCTCCATGAGGTAGGTAGCACAATCATTATTATTTCCATTTATAGATTAGGATGAAAGAGTGGATGGAGAGCCAGTCTTTCAGTAGAAAAACTCTGGCACTTACTGTTTGTGGGAACCTGGATGAGTCATTGACCTCTCTAGGGCCCATCTGCAAATGATGGAATTGGACTGGAACAATGATGTTGAACTCAAGTAGAAATGGATCCTTGCTGGGCTGCATATTGACTTAGTAAGTCACACCTGAATATTACCTCTATTGTATTTTTCATTATTTTGTTAAACTCTTCTCAATTACATTTTTCATCTGGTTGGGTCCCATGTGGCCCACAGTTTGACACTTCTGCTCCAGGCAGCTTTCTAAGACCATGCAGTGGAGGGAATTTCCTTAGTTTTCTATAGAGTAAAGTCTTTAGGGCCAGTCCCTTTCACCATACCTATCTTGAAGGGTTTGGCTGAGGCAATGGAGGAAAAACTTTGCAGTTTTTAAAAAAGTTTAAATTAAAAAAATAATTTTAATTTTTAAAAATTTAAATTGCTATATGAATATCAGATATTATTATAAGAGATCAATACCTGAGAAAATCAGAACAGTGTCAAGGATTTGGGAGGCTGCATTGTGGTCATCTCAGGCTCATTCCTTCTCTACTCCTGATTATGATTTCCTGTAAATTCCTGGGATTTTCAGTCAACTTTGGGGGTGGGGGGTGGAATTTGTTCTGTGTGTTTGTATAGGATAGAACAGACCCCTCAGGGGACTGGGGCCTATTCTGTTTCATCTCTGCATGGCTTGTGGGAGCAGGCTGGGACATGATCTGAGTATCTCAGGCCACAGAGGGAAGCTGCATGAGCTATGAAATGGCCCCAGGGTCTGTTAAAAAGCCTGTCCTTGAATGTGTCAAACTGAGGTTTTTTATTCTGTTTTTGTATGAAACAAAGCTAAGAAAGTAACTATCTGTGATATTTTCCAGGTTCCCTGTTCCATAATTCTAAGGGAGTTGCTTAGAACCTCTGGACTGGAGCCCAAGGCGTGTTTTATTTTTTATGTTTATTTTGCTAGTTATGCTTCAAAGATTTTAAATTCCATATCTGAACTTGTCATTGATCATTATGATGTGAGTACAGACTCATTGAATACCAGAATCCATAGCCCTGTGTTCACTGTTCACTGTTTGGTATGGTAGGTAGAGGCAAGAGACTAAGGCTTGAACTCAGCTTTCAGAAGCAATCTGCAGGGATCGTTGGTGAGCTGACTCGCACTCAGGCTGCTCTCTTCTTTTCGGATGGCATACTACAAGACACACAGTGGACAGAGTACTGGACCTGCACTCAGGAAGACAAGTGCAAATCTCAGTTCACACTAGCTGTGTGACCTTTTGCAAATTGTTTAACTCCTGCCTGTCTCAGCATTCTCAGCGATAAAACTGTGATAATAACAACATATACTTCCCAGGGTTGTTATGAGCAATGAATGACATAATATTTGTATTACACGGCACATAGTAGGCCTTAATAACTTTTTTTCTTTCCTACGACTGTGTGTGATCTTCCCCCCTACTTGCCCTGATGTGTGGATCTTTGCTCAAGCGGATCACGTGAGGTAGGGATCCTCCTTACCCTGCTGCCCAGGATGAGCTGTAGGAACTGATAATGGAATTTTTAAAGTCATTCTTGACACTGTGGGCACAGACAGTAGAATTCTTTAAGTCCTTCTTGACACCAGATAACATGATTTGTGAAGAACTCATCGATTTGCTAAGGTTTTTAGGATTACCTTTTTTTCCTCCGCAGCAGGACGATTTTTCAGGTTTTCCATGCTTGAAGAAATTGACCACTTGTAAATAAATGCACATACCCCTTTGCAAAAGCCTTCACTGATCTTGAAATCTTCAGATGTGCTATTTTTAATTTTTTATATAAATTTAAATGCCTTATCCTCTGTAATATTCAGGATATCTTTTGGGGTGACATCTTATATAAATGAAAAGGGGATACTTATCATTGGAATACTGGACAGAAATACTATTTATTGGTTGGCATGTATTATTTAAAGTCAGTCCCTGGTTATCTTCTCCATTGCTGTTTGCATGTTGCCAACTGCCATTGGAGGAGATCAGGCAACAATGCTGCCAGTTTGCAACAAAATTCTCATTGCCTAAGCGTGGTCAGCTCCTTATTGTGAGAAAACAAATTTTTGCTTGGCATGGATAGCATGTTTCATCATCAGTCCTCTGTAATCATGATTGATCATTGCATTGGTCAGGGTTCTCAAAGCTTTAAGAGTTGTTTTTCTCTACAGTGTAATTCTACAAATTGTTCTCTTTGCAATGCATACTTCATTCTTTTTATTTATTTGTTTATTCTTAAAATTCTTTTAAAAATATTTGAGTTCCAAATTCCTTCTCTTCTATTAGCCCCTTCCCCACTCATTGAGAAGGCAAGCAGCTTACTATCAATTATACATGTGCAGTCATGTAAACCTAGGGACAGCTAGGTGGTATAGTGGCTAGAGTGCTGGACCTGGCATCAGGAAGACTCATCTACCTGAGTTCAAATCTAGCCCCAGATACTTCCTAGCTGTGTGACACTGGGCAAGTCACTTAACCCTGTTTGCCTCAGTTCCTTATCTGTAAAATGAGCTAGAAAAAGAAATGACAAACCACTCCAGTATCTTTGCCAAGAAAATTCCAAATGGGGTCATAAGAGGTTGAACATGACTGAAAAGTGACTTAAAAACAACATCATGTAAAACATTTCCATTTCAGCCATGTTGAAAAATAAAAGCAAGACATAAAGAAATTTTAAGAAGTCTGTTTCTATCTGAACTCAGAGTTCATCATCTCTGTCTCTGGAGGTAGATAGCATTTTTTATCATGGGTCCTTGAGAATTGTCTTGGATCACTGTAGTGATCAAAGTAGCTAAGTCTTTCAAAGTTATTATTATAATATTGTTTTTATTGAATACAATAGTCTTTTGGTTCTGTTCATTCTGCTTGGCATCAGTTCATATAAGCCTTCCCAGGTTTTTCTGAGACCATTCTAATGTCATTTCTTATAGCACAATAGTATCCCATCACAATCATATAACATGACTTGCTCAGCCATTACCTTAGTGATGGGCATCTCCTCAGTTTCCAGTTCTTTGCCAACATAAAAAGAGCTGCTATAAAAATTTTTGTACGAATGTGTCCTCTTCCCTTTTGTTTGATCTCTTTGGGATACAGACATAGTAGTGGTATTGCTCGGTTAGATGGTATGCACAGTTTGATAGCCCTTTGGGCATAGTTTCAAACTATTTTCCAGAATGGTTGGACTAGTTCACAACTCTACCAACATTAGAGCCCCTATTTTTCTACCTCCCCTCCAGCATTTAAAATTTTTCTTTTCTATCACATTATTAAATCTGATAGGAGTGAGGTTGTACCTCAGAGTTACTTTAATTTGCATTTCTCTAATTAATACTGATTTAGAGCATTTTTTCATATGACTCTTGATAGGTTTGATTTCTTCTTCTGAAGACTACATATTTATATCTTTTGACCATATTTCAGTTGGGTAATGAGTCATTTTTTTGGGATTTGACTCACTTCCCTATATATTTGAGAAATGAGTACAGCGAAATTTGCTTTAAATGTTTCCTTCAATTTCTTGATTTCTTTCCCCTTTTGGCTGCATTGGTTTTGTTTGCGTACACTTCATTCTGCATCAGCTTACATGGATCATTCCAGGTTTCTCTAAAACTGTCCCTTTATGTCTTGTACTTTTCCATTGCATTTTATATTATAATTTGTTTAGCTGTTCTCTAAGATGAGTACCCTTTAATTTTCAGGGTTTTGTTTCTGTTATAAAATGACTGCTATAAATAGTTTTGGGTAAATAGGTTCTTTCCACAGGACTTCTGATTCGAAGTCCGGTTTCCTTTCTATGACTCTAGTCCCTGTTTTATCTTCCCCTTCTTCCAGATGCCCAAGATGACAATCTCTTGACTAATTGAAACATCCATGTTTTAGCATCAGTGTGACTATTTCCTCCACTGAAAGAGATCACCAGTCAATTAACAAGCATTTAATCAGCACTTACTATGTTCCAGGCACACTGCTAAAAGCTGGGTTTATCAATACAAGGGAAAAGAAAGACAGTCTTTGCTCTCAAGGAGTTTATCTTCTATTAAGTAGGATGACAAATAAAAGGAAGCTGAAAAAGGGAGGGAGATAGGGTACCTGGTGTGGGGGGGTGTGTATAATGGAGTAGTCAGGACTGTAGCCTGGTGGGAAATGAAGAGATGGCTAGCCTGGGTACTTTCCTCAAGTGGAGATTCTATTCAGGGGAGAGGGTAAGTCCAACATGTGAGTTCCAGGGCTGAACAAAGAAGAGGTTTCTGGACATGATGGAGAAATCCAAAGGAATACGTCCTGGTAGGAAGCGAATAGATGGTTGGCCTGGGAGTCCTCCTTAAATGGAGATTGTGGGAGGAGTCTTCTACCTTCCAATAAGAAGGAAGGGCCCCAGGGAACTACTGAGGTATGGGATCTGTGATTCCTTCACAATTTAGAAGACGGTCTTTTAAGTAGGTGTGAGCAAAGCTAGTCATCATGTGGTGGCCAGACTCTTTAGTGATGAGACTCTTTAAGCTTAGGCTTGTCCTGAGATAGCAGGGATAGAGTGGAGCCTATACTTGAAGCTTTTAACCTTGGTCTTTGTGCTTTTCCCAGGTTGTGCCTAGAATGAACTCTCTCCTCATGTCTACCTCTTAGAATTCTTACTCTCCTTCAAGGCTCAGTTCAAATGCAACTTCCTTCATTATTGTTCAGTTCTTTTAGTCATATCTGACTCTTTGTGACACCTCCCCCCAAAGACACTGAAGTAATTTGCCATTTCCTTCTCCAGCTCATTTTATAGATGAGGAAACTGAGGCAAACAGGGTCACACAGATAGTAATTGTCTGAGGCCAGATTTGAACTCAGGAAAGAGGAGTCTTCCTAACTCTAGGCCCAGGACTCTATGTACTATGGCACCACTTAGCTGCCCAGCTTCCTATATGAGGCTTTTCCTGGTCCCTCAACTGTGAGCACCTCCCTCCAAATCCCGGAAAAATAGATTGCATTTATTTTGTACATGTTCATTAATACGCACATGAGTTGACTCTGCCTGTAGAACATAATAAGCTCCTTGAAGGTAGGGTCTCCTCCATGTTTATCTCTGTAGCTCTAACTCAGAGCCTGGTAAGCAGGAGGTGCTTAATAAATGTTTGTTGATATGGTGAATAAGAATCATCAGAGGTTTCCATAGCCCCGAGTCATCTGTAAATTAAAGTGCAATATTAAAATATAAGTTTCGAGGTATGCTAAATAATTCATCTGACCAATTAGTCCATGCTAATGAGAGAAGATTAAATGAATATCCTTGGGTAGCATACTGAGTACATTCATAATAACCCTCTCATTTTACAGAGAAGGAGACTGAGACCCAGGGAGCTCAAGTAATTTGCCCAAGTTCACATGGGTAATAAGAATCAAGAGCAGGATTTGAACTGAGGTCCTTTGACTTCTGAGTCATAAATGTTTATTAAACACCTACTACATACTAGGCACTATCCCAAGCAGTATGACTACAAAGAAAGATAAAAGACACTCCCTTAACTCGAGGAACACAAAGTCTAATGGGCACACCAGGTAGGAGAAGTTTTTAGAGGAGGTGGGGGCCTTTCTCTATCACTCATACTTCTCTACAAAAGGAACATAGTTACTATTGAATGAATCCTCCTTTTCTTAATACCTACTTTTAAGATTCAGTCTTTTGGCTTTGTGAATCAAAGTTATTCTCAGATGAATAGATATTAACCTGAAATCTTAACCCTGCTTAGCTTGTGTGATCTAATGAGATAACAGCCTGAGAAGATGCACTTGTCTAGTGCATCAGGGGAGGTGCGATTAAGTGCTTAGAACTGCCTAGACGAGACTGAGTAGGGAGAGCGCCTTGGGGGAAGTCACTGCTGAGTGTTCAGCTGGTCACTTAGAAGAATGAGGAAATTCCTTCCATGTGAAAATAAGATCACTGACTTTATTCTCATTAAGAGAATTTTAGTGATAGAACATAAATGAGATGAAAAATTACCAGGATAAATATATATTTTATGGGCCTGAATCAAAGAAGAGCAAAGGATGTGTTTAGGCTCATTAGTCTCTCCCCTTCCACCCCTCAAGGGTCCCTTGCTTTGCTGAAATAAGGCATGTTACTATAGATAGAGGAGGTTACTTTGTAGCTTCTGGGATTGATAGCATTACCAAAAACTACATATAGTTAGAGATGCTTTTGGAACATCACTGAATTTAGAAAGCAATGTAAGGGAACTGCATCATAATTTATATGCACATATATACATATACACACATCTATATATACACATAAATAAACATACATACATATACACATATATACCATATGTGTATGTGTATGTGTATGAGATAGACTGTTGATCATGGAGTCTGTTCAAGTCTTAGCTGTAAGTCACTTCACCCCTCTAGGTCTTACTGCCCTTTGTAAGATAAGGGAATTGAACTTGATGCCTTTTAAAGTTCCTTCCAGCTCTAAATCCCGTGAGCTTATGAACTCCAGAGGAGAGGACTTTTCTGAGACTAATATGGACTTATTTGGGCATGGTTTTCATAGTCTTATAATATTAGAAGAGCCTTTAGAAATCTAGTCTAACTTCATTTTACAGATGAAGAAATTTAGGCCCAGGGAAGTGGAATTACTACTACTTTGTACCTAACAGCTGGAACTTGAATCTAACGGTTTTTGGACTCACTGTCTAGTGGTATTTCCATCATATTTCATTGCTACTGCATTTGGAAGCCAATAAAAGGAGAAAACCTCTCATATTGTATAGTTTGAGAATATGGTAAGGCAGTAGGCTGGAGGAAATCTCTTTTGAAAATTTTTGATTGAGGGGTAGAAGTGTTTTTGTAAGGGAAGAAAGTCAGATCCCTTAATATACCACAGGTCATATTGAATTAATTTCCACTCAGTCTAATTTTAGTTGTTATCATTTGCATTGGGAAACATATCCAACAGGGTATTGTCAGGATAGAAATTATTTAATTTCTTTTGTACACAATACCTCTGTGCTTAGTATTATTCTAGTTGGGGGGGAGAGGGAGAGATTAAGAGAGATAGAAATAGATAGACAGAAATAGAGAGGGGGAGAGGGAAAGAGAGAGAGAGAGAGAGAGAGAGAGAGAGAGAGAGAGAGAGAGAGCGATCCATGGTATAGTTTTAGTAAATTCTTGACTTGCTTTTTTGATAGTTTCATTTTTTGGGAATCCAGTGAAGTCAAATGTGAAGCACTCCACTTGTAGACCTAATTCTAACTTAAAAGGAAGAATTCTTTGTTCAAATGGAAGAGATTTGAACTTTTGGAAGGAGTAGAATGTAAGCTCCTAGAGAGTAGAGACAGTTTGGTTTTTCTGCCTTAGTATTCCTAGTAAATAGCACAGAATCTAAGCGTACATAGCAGGCACCATTTAAATGTTGGTTGAGTGGAATTGGAAACAGCATTGGCTTTGGAGTTAGAGGAAAAGAGTTCAATTCACACCCGTGAAGTTTACTACCCATATGACCTTGGACAAATTATTTAACTTTCTGGAATTATATTTCCTCATTTATAAAATGAAGGAGTCATTTATATATATATATATATATATATATATATATATATATATATATATATATATATATATGTATATATATTTATATATGCCTAAGGAATTGGAAAAAAGTGACCATTCAGTCTTGAAAATTTTTATAAATAAGAAAGGTAAGTTTAAGCACAGACTGCTGATATTCCTTAGACATTAGGAAAATTTATTTCTAAAAGTTCAGAGAAACAGCAGGTATGATTCCCATGCTGAAAGGGAAGTTAGGTCAAGAAAATTAGGAGGCTTTCAAGAATGAAATTTTGTCTACACAATCTCAAATTCTGTTGAGGAGAGAGATAATGAGAGAGAGAGAGAGAGAGAGAGAGAGAGAGAGAGAGAGGGAGGAGGAAGAAGAGGAGGAGGAGAAGGAGGAGGAGGAAGAGGAGAGAAGAGATCGAGATCAATGTGTTCACTTGGAGTTGTCCTATCAACGTAGATTTTAAAAGACCATCTCTGGAAGATAGAAGCAAGGGTATATGGAGGACAAACACCAAGAACATCACAGTCCTAGAAGCAGAAAGACAGGAAGGCTAAAGCCCAGAATGAACCAAGGCCTGCAAAAATGCTAAGGATAACAAAAAGCCTTTTAAAACAATGTTGGGGACAAGAAGAGCAATGAAGATATAGACCTACAGTTTGCAGTAGATTGGACAACGATAATAGATGACAGGAAGAAAGTGAAATTGCTCAACTTTTATTTTGTTTCTGTTTTCTGTATCAAGGAGAATGATTTTCGTACCAAAAAGGACAGAACAAAAATGGTTGAGAGGGAATTGAAACCTAAGATGAGTAAAAGAACACCTAACTGCCCTGAATGAGTTCAAGTCACCTCTCTTGACTGAATTGCATCTTGGGGCACCAAAAGAACATGCAGGGATGATTTGCTGGCACAATTCTTGGAGCACTGCAAGAAAATAGGAGAGATGTCCCAGGACTGGAGGCAGGCAAGTGGTGCCTTGAATTTCAAGAAAGTGAAGAGTTTGGAGTCTCCAAACTATGTAGGCTAGTGTGGTTGGCCTTGACCCCTGAGAAAAAAATGCTAGAGTGGATTATTAAATCGATGGTTTTGTGACACTTAGAAAAGAAGAATGCTACAGCCCATCAGAGTTTCATTAAGAACAAGTCATATCAAAGAATTTTCTTTTCTTTTCTGACAAGAGTTGCTCTACTGGGGATGCTGTAGCTACAGTATACCTGGGTTTTCAGCAAGTAATTAGTTTTCCTTGATATCGTTGTGGATTAGAAGGCACTATGTGGGCTTCTTATTGAGTGGAGTTGAACGGATTTAAAATTGGTTCAAAGATTTGATCCAGAGAATGTCGACTAAAGAATCTGTGCCAACCAGGAAGAAAGGCATGCTCATGGTGGGCCCAGGGTCTTGTTCTACTTAATGTTCATCAGTGAACTGGATGAAGTGATGATGATGATGATGATGATGGTAATGAAGATATCTAGTTAGCATTTATATAATGCTTTAAACCCTGCCTAGCACATACACATTTTCTCATGTGATATATATATATATATATATTTATATACATTATCTCATGTAATCCTTATAACAACTTCATGAGGTAGGTGCTATTATATATATATTTTTTTTACAAATGAGGAAACTGAGGCTGAGAGAGATTCAGTGACTTGCCCAGATCATATTAGTGAGGCAGGCTCTGGACTTAGGCTTTTCCTGACTCCGAGTCTGACACTATCTGTCGAACTACCCACCTGCCTCTGATATAAACCTTGCTGATAGTTTGAAGGGGAAACGGCTAACTAGATAAGTTGAAGGGGGTTGGCACTTTCCTATTAGCATTAATTAAATACTGGGCTACACAAGGCTGGTTAGTACATTTTTTCCTGATCTTGATAATTAATAGATTGTGTGCTCAGGAAACTTACTTTTAGATGTGTGAAGGGCAGAGTATAGGATCATTAGGGAAGGAATTGGAATAGAATTCTGGGAGAGGGGGTTGGATGAGGAGACAATGAGAAATGACTGCAGGGAAACTGAGTCTTGCACTTGTATCTGGGTATGTATTCCCAGCAGTTTGTGGGGGAGTCTTAGTAAGGTTCATTGCAGAAATAGGCTGGCCTTTTGGGTGATCTTTAATTTAGAGAGTACGCGAGAATAAAGATGAGGTGGTTTCTAGAGGAAGGAAACCCAGTTCATATAGCTATCCAGAAAGATTGAATATGCCCTCCCAGCAGGGTAATTCTGGTGTTTTGGGGTCATTGATGGAAGAGCCCTTTCAGCTGTGATATGTCAGAACAGTCTGACTGAGTGTATCCTTGTTTCTATTTGTACACAGGCAAAGAGAGTACCTAGGGTGGAGCAAGGACAGCAAGCAGAGCCTGAGCCCATATAATGAGTGAAATTGGAACATAACTGGATCTCTAAACCCGGGATGGATTGTTGATATGATGGAGGGAAGAGAATCAGGATCCCAAATAATCCTAACTGGATGAATCAAGGGGTCAGATATTAAAAAGTAAAATGTTAAGTGGAATAAATATAAAGTCTTGAACTTAAGAAAAAAAGAATCATTTGAAGAAGTACAACATAGAGAAACTGGGATTTGAAAGTAGTTCATGTGAAGACCTGGGGAGGGTTATAGGGGCCTAGAAACTTGATATGAGTCAACAGTTTTACATGGCTCCTGAAAAAGCCAGTGTGGTCCTATGTTATATTAATATGATGGGATGAATATTTGTTAATTACCTTCTATGTGCCAGGCATTGTGATAAATGCCAGGGATACAAATAAAAGGAAAGTCCTTCTCTTCAACAAGTTTACAACCCAATGGGGGAAGACAACACAGAAGAGGAAGCTGTAAAGGGAGAGGAGTGGCAGAGGGGACCAGATAGCTGGATGACGATAAGAATGGAGTTGAAACCAAGCAGAACAGCTGGTGGCAAATGAAGAGATGTGTGGAATTTTGAGCCCTCTCTAAAGGGAGATTATGGAGTTTTTTGTTTTTTTTTCCTCTGCCCTATAGTCCTTCAATAAGAGGGACAGAAGCTACTGAGGGGACTGATGAGGTGTGAGCTGAAGCAATCTCTATAATGGTGAATTTCCTGTGATGAGTTTACACTGAGTACTGAATGATGAAGAAGATGGTGGAGTTGAAACCATGCAGAACAGCTGCTGGCTAAGGGAGAGAATAGAAACATAGTGCCTAGAATTAAGAATGTGATCATCTCTGTCCCGTGCCTTGTTCAGACTCTGTCTGGGACATTGTATTCCGTTGTAGGCATCCCATTTTAAGAGGGCAATTGATAAGTTGGATTGGGTCTAGAAGAGACTGCTTAGAAAGAGAATGAAACTGTATGAAAGAGGATAGCGATAAGAACTGTATCTGGGTTTTCACTAGTTTAGGGAACTCCTGGGTGAGGAAGTGCCAATGTCCAGTGCAGATTAGCAACTGCTCTGCAATTGGCAGTCTTAGAAAGTTGCCTAGAACACTGAAGGGGTAAATGACTTGTCATACAGCAATTTACAGAGATAGTATGTCAGAGGTGAGTCTTGACCCCACTTCCAATGACTACCAGTCCTCTATCCATGAGGCCATATGCCTTCCTATAATATTAGAGTGGGTTGGAAAAACTAAGCATGTTTAGCATGGAGAAGACAAGACTTTGGAGGGGACAGAATATAGTCTCCTTTTGTTTAAAAGGTGAGCATGTGAAAGAGGTTGCCACAATAATCTTTCTGTTCTGTGTCTGATCACATGACTTCCAGCTCCCAAACCTATAGTGACTAGCCATTGCCCATTGGATAAAATACAGTTCCCTAGTGGAGGTGTTTAAGTCCCTCTATGAAAGCCACATTTTATCCCTTCACATACTCTAAATTCTAAACAAATCAGAACTCAGTATTATCCTGTCTTCTTTGTTCTGGTGCATTGATGTGTTCACTTTCCCCTGAGCTTGGAATAACTTCTCCTGATGTTTCTACCTGTTGAAATACTTTCCTCTTCTTCAAGGACCAACTCAGGTGCTGCCTAGACCATGAAATCTAATTGCAAATCTAAAGTAATCTCAAGGTAATACGCTGAGACAGGTATGCCTGGAAAGAGCTCTGGTAGAAAGCAGCATAATCCTTACCCTAAAAGCTGGAGTTAGTCTTCTAACTGGACCCATTGACTAAAGAGCATAAGAAAATTCTTCGTGGGGTGCCCAGATGGCTCAATAACTAGAACACTGTCACTTGTAGTCAGGAAAATCCAAATTCAAATAGTGCCTCAGACTCTTAACTAGCTGTGCAACTCTCAACAAGTCACTTAATTGTTTTTCAGCCTCAGTTTCTTCACATGTTAAATGAGGACAATAATGTAGCTGCCTTAAGGGATTGTTATGAGGATCAACTGAGATAACATATGGGAAATGCTTTGCAAACCCTATGGTGTAATTTAGATTCTAACTTTTGCTAAATATAATATTTAATACCATATTCAGGTATATTATGGGTAAAGCAGTTTGTACATTTATTCCTACACACATGGGAGAACACAAATGATATCTTTGTGGATGAAGAAGATTACCATGACCAGTTTGCTTTATACTTATATACATATATTTTATATAATGTTTGAATGTACATATATACATAGACAAATATTTCCAATTAAGTATTTTTATTTCTCTCCCACCTTCCCTCTTCCCTGCTGGGAGGAGGGGGGGGAACCAAACTGAACCCTTTAAAAATATACATAGTCGAGCAAAATAAACTAGTGTATGAGTGTAATAGAATGCTATAGTACCAAAGGAAATGATCAAAGGGTTGGTTCCTGAGGAACCTGGGCAATGTGTCTTTTTAAAAATCTATTTCTATATTTTTAACATTCATTAAAAATTTTTTTGAGTTCCAAATTCTTGCCCTACCTTTAGCTCTTCTCTCATGCATTGGGAAGGCAAGTAATATGATATTGATTATACATGTGAAGTAATAAAAACATATTTCTATATTAATCCTGTTGAAAAAAAGTAGGAAACATAAGGAAAGTGAAAAAAAAGCATGTTTCAATCTGTGCTCAGAGTTTATCTGTTCTCTCTCTGGATATGTATACCATTTTTAATCATGACCAAAAAGAGTGGTAAATAGTTCAAAAGACAGTGAAACTGAGCTGTCCTTTCATGCAGTACTGATTCTTTTATTGATGTGCAAATGTTACTTTGTTGTAGCTTGTCTAAAATTCTCGTTTTTCCTCCTATGCTTTCAAATCACTCACTTGTACCATATATATGTCTATAGTCACATTACATGCACATCACATACACACATATATAAGCATAGTTCACAGTCTATAAGTATAAATATGGGCATGCATGTATTTCTACATATGTGTATGCACATATATAGAGACTCATACATACATATGGGGTAGCTAGGTGGCACAGTGGATAGAGTGCTGGTCCTGAAGTCAAGAGGACCTGAGTTCAAATCTGAACCTCAGGTTTGAACTAGTTCTTTGACCCTGGGCAAGTCACTTAACCCCGTTTCAGTTTCCTCAACTTCCCAGGAGAAGGAAATGGCAAACCACTACAGTGTTTTTGCCAAGGAAACCCCAAACGGGCTCATGAAGAGTTGGATATGACTGAACAATAACAAAATACACATACATACACATATGTATGAATATACATGTATACATGTGTATATGTATACACACATACATATACACATAGCCACATATATACATATTCATACACAATACACATACACACACTGAAAGGAGACTGAAGAGCAATTATAAAGGCCGAAGAAAGGCAGAGTATCATCATGGAAGGCATACTAGGAGTCAAGACTCCTGGGTTCAGAGCTTTTAACTTACTAGCTTCTGACTAGTGTGACTTTGGACCAATTAATATTTTTGAGTTTGATTCCTCATCTGTGGATTGATCTCTTGTTCTGACATCCTAGGATTTTTCTTGAAGTGGAGTATAGTTTTTTCCATCCACAAATAGTTTTATTCTTTCAAGATGATGATTAATACCTAATCCTTTTCACAGAAAAACTTGCTTTCTCTCTCTCTTCTCTCCCTCCCTCCCTCCCTCTTTCACCCTCTCCCTCTCTTTTCCTCTCTTTTTTCCTCCCCCCGTCAAAGTAGCAGCATATATTGGCATACTGACTCAAGATTTAAGGGACTATTCTGGTGACTCAGTCCTGGAAACCGTCCAATGAGTTCTGTTGAAATACACATAAGAAGGTTTGCCAGGTCCCAATAACCGTGAATAATATACCCCAGGAACTGGTCACATTATTTGAATCTGAGCTGCATATTTCTATTGGACTGGAGTCAATGTTTTATACAAGCATAACTTCCAAATAGTGCAAAGTTGAATTCATGCAACCATGCCATGGGATTCATCATTTGCACTAATTGGGATCCAGCTATCTTAATATTATAGAGATAAAATGTGTTGATTTCATTCTTTCCCTCAAGCCATTATAGACTTTAAAGAAGGGCCCTGCTCCTTGTGTTCCTTAGACATACTGTTCAGAAAGCGACTTCGTGTTCTTAGCTGTATTATTTATACTCCTCTTTTTGAAAGGTCACTGCTCCTGGCCTTGATTCCTCTCAGACCAAGAAGTACAGGGGGGCTGTTTGTTTTATTCTTTAAGATAGACACTGTTCCACCAAGAAATTTACTACCAAAATAAGCTTAGTGCTTGATGCAAGATTTAAAAATTCTACTTTTATTTTCTCAAGGTTCCCTGAGTTCAGGAGTTTGTCATTTTTTTTTTCCTGTTTCTGATAATCAGACAAATGTTCTTTGGGTTTTACCGTAGAGCAAGAATTCTTAACTTGTGTGTCATGGAACCCTTTGGCCGTCAGGTGAAGCCTACAGACCCTTTTTTAGAATAACACTTTGTTGCCTACATGTATAATTGAAGGAACTGCTGAATTTCAGTAAGGCCCAGCAAAAATAAAAAGGAAATTTTTTTCTCAAGTTCACTGAACCCTCTGAAATCTATCTATGGATGAGAAATTAAGAACTCATGGCACAGAGGATCAGCACTACCATCATCCCAGAGCCATAATTAGCAGTTTTGGAGTATAAGACAGCATAAACTACTCAGAAGATAAATGGCATAAAATTGAATCAAATTTTAAAACCCAAATCATGATGGGGGTGGCGGAAAGATCCACACCATTTGGTGGCTTCCCATTTTGAATATCATTTCTTGCAACCTAGTCATTGAATTACTTTTCTTCTGTGATGATAGAGAATGATAGGTGGTTTCAAGTGTCTTAAAATTTAGAGAGGAGAAAGCAGGAGAAAGCCCCCACTGCTGTACCTTAGTTACTTTAATTACTTAATTTTTAAGGTAGGCTTTGTATTATGCCAAAACAAATAGCCATGTCCTATTATACGTTGGGCATTGTAAAATATAAGAAGAAAATAGGGCATGCTTTGTAAATTAGAACTTTTGGGAGTCAGTATAAATATGGTCTATATTTATAGATGCTATTTTAGTTACGTCTGAACCCAGTTATAACCATATTCTTTTCTTTGATTTGTGCTCACCAACGTGGTATTTTGTAGCTGATTCTCACCCTTTTATTTTGGGCCATTGACTCATTTACTTCACAATGCAGAAATAACTCTTTTTCAAGTCCAAAAGCTTCCTTACTCTGCCAAAGGCTGAACAATTTTGTACACCTCATTATCTCTAACGCTGACTTCAGATTAATGATTTGAAGAAAACTATTTAAATAAAAAGCATCATTTCCCCTCTTCTAATTTATTGCACAGTTATGTTTTTTTTTTCCCCTAGAAACACACCAAATCCCAAATTCAATATTTGATTGAAAAGGCTTCATTGCTTTTCGGGTGGGATGTCCATGGCCCTACTATATGTTCTGAAAGAAGTTTTTAACCCTGTGACCACCTCTCCATCTCCTGACTCTGTGCATTTTCATTGGTCGTCTCCTGTATCTGAGAATCTCTCCCTCTTCATTTTTGCCTCCTGGATCCCCTGATTTCCTTCAAGTTTCCTTTAGAATTCTACCTTCTTCAAGAAGCCTTTTCTTGTCCTTAATATTAGTACATTTTCTCTGAGATTACCTCTGATTTATCCTATATATCGTATATAATTCATTTTAAAAATCTGATTTGGAAGAAGCTTATGGTAAAGGAAAAAAAAGTGTTCTAGGACAGAGATTTTGAAATTAGGGTTCATGAAATCTTTAAAAAAGTCTACTTTGATTACTTTTCCCCCAAACTGGGGTAGCTAGATGATACAGTGGGTAGAGCTTGGAGTCAGAAAAACCTGAGTTCAAATCTGTCTTCAGACACTTGTTAGCTGCGTGATTCTGGGAAGTCATCTAACCTCTTTTTGCTTCAGTATCTCATCTGTAAAATGAAGGCATTAAAAAAATAATAGCATCTGTCTCCCAGGGTTTTAGTAAGGACCAAATAATTTTAAAGCACTTAGCACAGTGCCTTGCCATAGTGAGTGCTATATGAGCATTAGTTATTATTATTATTAGTTTCCATAATTTTACTCTATTTTATGCTCTTAAAACATGATTCTGAGAATAGGTTTCATTCACTGGACTTCCAGAGGAGTCCATGGCTCCCAAAGGGTAAAAACTCTTAGACGATTAGATTTAGCATGGGAAGGAAGAGTTCCGTTAATTCAATCTGGCCAGTTTTCCGGTGAGGACAAGATTAGACACAGTGTCACACAGGGAGTCAGGAAGCAGCAGGGAATAGGTCTGTATTCAGAAGACAAGGGTTTGAGCTCTCTCTTTGATGATCACTATGCATGTGACCTTGGGCAAAACACTTAACCTCTCTAGGCCTCAGTGGCCTCCTCTGGTGGGACTAAGTAAGTTCTGAGGTTCCTCTGAGCTTTGAGTCCCTGCGCCTGTGTAACAGAATTGGTATTTAGATGCACATCCTCCAGGACCAAAATGAAACATCTGTTCTCCTGTATTATGTTTCCACTTCTTCTATAGCTTTGATCAATACCTTCTCTTTTGTTCCCAACAAACAAGGTACCTTCCCCCTTCCTTCCTACTTGGAGTCAGCACTGACTTTTTCTACCTGGACTATTGTTTGGGACAAGATGAATGCTTTGACTTTGCTATTGGTGTTTGTGTTAGTAAATCCTATTTTTAAAAAAACCCTGAGTAGAAGTAATTTACTCTGTCACCATCTTACCTTAGGACATGGCATATCCTCTTTATTTAAAGCATGTCATTACATAGCACTCTTGGTTTCTCAGACTACTGTACAAACAAAACCAACAACAACAACAACAATAATAATAATAATAATAATAATAACAATAATAAAATAACCAAGAGGGAAAGACATTTCATGCCATTTTGGGATCTAATTTGTCAATTTCTTGTCAATGTTAAATTCCTGCTTCCACATGTAAATCCCCAGCAGGTCACCAAGCAAGCTTTAATGACTTACATTTCAAGTTTCTTAGACTACAGGAAGTGAATATGCCACAAGGGGGAATTTATAATTTCATCTTCAGTGGCCTGCAATGCATTTAAAGTGATCTAATATCTGTAATCTCCATTGACATTTCCCCAACTGCTTGGTGAAATGGAAGCTAGATATGATCATTTTGTAGTCGATACTCTCAGAACTCCCAAATTCCCGGACTGTAATTTAATTGAATACTGAGAGCTGTATTTACAAAAAAGATGAGAGACCTTTTAAAAAAAAAATCATCACTATTCCCTCCCTTCAATCCCCATAGAAGAAAAGTTTCAGGCTATGGAAAAGAAGCATTTGAACAGTATCAATTCTAAAGGAAGCTTATAAACTATGAGTGAGTGAACCTCAAGAGGATGGCACTAAGGAAAGGTCTGTAAATCAAAAATGAATAAACTCTCTTTTATCCCAAAGGGTTGTAGTATGAAATATTCTTATTAATCAAATATTCTGGTTGTTGGAGTTAGGGAGTCTTGGTACAGTAAAAAGAATACTTTCTCTGGAATCAGAAGACCCGGTTTTAGTTCCCATCTATGACACTTACCTCTCTGTGTGACTTTGCATAAGTAATCTTCCTGAACCTCAGTTATTCACCTGTAAAATGATAGCATCAGACTAAATAGCCCATAGGTCTTTTCTAACTTTAGATTCACGAGATCTGGTTTCCACTTCTAGCTTTGTTGTTGGTCAGTCATGCCTGACTCTTCATGACCCATTTAGGGTTTTTTTTGGCAGAAATATTGGAGTGGTTTCCTGATTCCAGGCCTTGTACTCTATTCACTGCTTCATGTAGCTTAGTGGCTAAGTGGCTAAATAACATTGGGTATTTGGTAGTTATCTGTAAAATGAGTCTATCTAGAACAGAGGTTCTTAACCTGGGATCCATGAACCCTTAAAAGATTCATGGATAGGTTTTACACAGGGGTCTGTGAACTTGGACAGGAACAAAAGTTAAATGTTTATTTTGACTACTCTGTAATGGAAATTTAACATTTTCTTCTATTATTTTAACATGTTATTCTGAGAAGAGATCCATAGGTTTCACCAAATTGATAAAAGAGTCCATGACACAAAGAAAGTTAACTTCTACTCTAGATGATTAAAAGTTAAAATCCTATAATAATATAATTCTACAAAAATTTTCACTTACAAATTTAGGAGGGTGTTTGACTATGGGCCTCTTGCTAAGGAACCCCTGCAGTCAGAGGTTCCTGGTTAGTCCCAATGACTAGGGAGTAGGGCAGAGGGGTTGAGGAGATTGGGAGCTGGGTAGGAGAGAGAAGACCACACCAAAGAATATTGGTGAATGAGCCAGGAAGAGTCGCCCATGCTATGGCTCATAAGGAGAGAAGACATGACTTCCAGTCTCTTCTTCTCAAGGTAACTTTCTTTTGGGGGAAACAGTCAATGCCCCAAATCCCTGGTTCACTCTTCATTTTTATGTGTCTAAACTTAAGCATAGTTGACTAAACAACAGTCTTGGGAGACAGCTCTTTCCAGTTCTTGTGGTAACCTTGTAAGTCTGAGATGTCAGGAATTCATAGGTGTTGACTAGCATCAAGAATTGATTCCTGTAACTGTAGGACTTCTTAGAGAGAATGCACCACCACTAGCGGAAAGCATTCCAAGGATTCTGAGGCCAAATGGCTAAAACCCAAGTCATAGCTTGACTCCAAGAGATCTGAACTTCTAAGGTGTGCAGGCAGTGCAGGCCAGAGGTAAAGGTGAAATGTCTGTTCAGAGGTCCTATGAAGTAGTTTATATTTTAAGCATCTGTCAATTCATACTATGTTTTTAGCACTTTATGACAGAGGAAATAAATAGCTGTCCTATATCTGAAACTTACTACTTGACTCAGAGAGTAACTTAACTGGAAAGGAACTTGCTAATTCCTTTTGGGGAGACACTAGACATAAATCAGACAAACTTAATTTAAGAGATTTTCCTCTGGTCCTAGCACTTGAGGGTGGGACAGGGTTGTAAGGATAAACCCTGGCACCTTCTTTTAGAGGTTAGGCTTCCCCCATGACTGACCCTGGTCTATAGAAATTCAATGCTGAGTTACCCTTTATGGGCATCTCATCTATAATATTGTAGATGTGCACTCAAAAGAGTAGAATGAATTCCTTTAACTGCAAGTAAACAAAGTTGATTTACCTGGACAAAATTTGCATTTCCCTCTTTGCCCCACTGATGTGGCCTTTGTCCTGGCAAGTGACATTAAAGATCATTCAGTTAACACCGGTGGATGATAGGATTCAAACACTCCTGTGTCCCTTTGCAAAGTTTGGCATTTAGAGGAGATAGGGACCTACCAGCAGACAAAGAGATGGAAATGGTCTTTCTAAAAGAGGGTCAAAGTTAGAAGTTAACCCTAAGGTAAAGGAGACTTATTTATTTATTATAACTTTTCAGAGCTATAAGAATATATACTGAACACTAAAACTGTATTGGCTATGATGATATATAGAAAGTCATTCGTGATCTTTCAGGGTTTTAAAATTAATCTTCCTGAAAACCAATCCTCATTATACAGATGACGTTTTCATGTACCAGTTAAGAAACATTTCTAGTTGACAGAATAGCTGGTGTTGAAGTTTTCTGTGGTTTGTCATTTCTTCTTGGTCATATCATAATTGTACAAAGATCAGAGTATGTGGAAAGTAGGATCTGGGGAGGAGGAATATCTGGCACAAGGATTTTCAATGTTAACCTCTCAATGGCATCATAGAAAATTTACTCAATTTATGCTTTAACTGATTTCATCTCCCTGCTTTCACAAGATTCAAAAGAGAATCTGAAAATCAGTGGAATAAATCAGCAAGATAAATTTCGACCTGGAAGGGATCTTAGAGTCCAACACCCTCATGTTATAAATGAGAAAACTGAGGCCCAGAGAACTTCAGTGATTTTCTGGGCTCAGGCAAATGGTAATTGTCTGATGAAGGATTGAAACCCAGATCTTCCTGACTTCAGGTCCAGTGTCTTATCCATGACTGCACAGATATCAAGGGAAGGCAATGTGTGCTTTAAAAATCATTACTGTGAATATTATATCGGTATTATTAATTACTATTATTCTTTTGCATAAAATAGCTATTTTATCTACATGTGCAACTGCCATTGAAGAGAATAATAACAGTATAGTAACTTGTTACAGGGCCATTTCTATCTGAACTCCGTCTAAAAGAATGAGAATAAAATCATAATAAGAATCAAAACCTTCTGCAATCTGGTTTATATTTACATTTTCTGGCTTATTTTAAGTTACTCCCTTTCACACATTTTTCATTTCAGCAAAACTGGCCTTTTAGCTGTTCCTAAGACGTGACCCTCATATGCCACTGTTATGTCTATAGAGAGGCTGTCCCCCATGCCTGGCATATACTCTCTCCTCATCTTTGCTCCAAGAATCTCTAGCTTCTTTCAAATAAAAGTTTATGTTTTATACCTTTTTGAGCAGACTGGTGCAAAAATTTGCTTGATTATAAATATTTGTTACAAGGGTTTCCCCTGTTCCCACCAATTTGGGAGTAGGGGTAGTAGGAAGAGAAAATAAATATTTGTTAATTTTTTAAAAAAAGCTTTAAAAAGCCCAAAGCATTTAGGTGTTATTTACTATAGGAAACCTCTCTTACTCCTAAGTTAGTGACCCCTATCTACTAAAATTGACTCTGTGCTACTTGGTAGATAGTTTGTCTTCACTAATCAGAGCCCTTGTTTATTTACCCAGTGTAAGGCATGCTTCTTAAGGGCAGGATTTGAGTCATCTCTCCTCTCTGGATCCCTAGCACCTAGGTCAGTGCCTAGCACATAGAAGACCCAACGGGTAATAAACTTTTGTGGATGAATACATTGAAGATTCGGCTTCCAACGTCGAACAGCAAACAAGCTAGAAAGGAATCCTATTCTGTGAGGGGGTCATTATGGTTATCAGATATTCTTGGAACATACCAGGAGTTTTATAGAACAGTAAGATAGTGGTTGTATCAGAGCTACAAAGATTCCGTTTGCTTTTCATTACCAGCTCTGATAACAATAAAAACAGATCTGCACTGGGGGACTCAAACCATTTCTCAAACATGAGCAAGACAATCTTCACACTATCTCTGAGGTGGATAGGGAATGAGTAGTGTGTTATCTTCATTCAAAAAAAGGGCCAAGCTCAGGCCCAGAAGAATTGTGACTTAGCGGTGATCAAAGAATGATTTAGAGAAAAATTGGAAATAGTCCCTCATTCCCTGACCTGCTCTTTCTCTACTATACTAATGGGTTTTCTTTTTCTGATTTTTTTTTCTCCTTAAAGAATAACTTTGTACTTTACAAAGTCTTTTGCTTGAATGTGATGGATGGGAGTTGAAAAGTTTTGATTTCATTTTTTACTTTTTTACATGCCAAAGAACCAACAGCTTGAGGCACTCTGGTCCCATAGGAGAATCTCTAAGTACCAAGTCCTTTGGGAGGAGAAAGGAGGGTGCCCCTTCTCAGGCCTGGGATTTAGAGAGCAATCATTAGGAATGATTACATCTCCATAATGATATGGAAATCAGTTTCAAATTACTCTGTACTGAAAAAGCAAGTTAAGAAAATTGCAGAGATAATATTAAAAATGAATTTAATACTCATAAAGTGGAGATTGAATAAAAATATTCTATTTAGTGTTTCCTTGTGATTATATTTCCAGCTGCCTTTAGTTGGCTGGAAGTCCTCAGGGCCCTAAGCTTCTCTTGTCTTTTAGCTTGTCCTCATAGAAGAATAATAACGGTTAATATTTATATGACACTTTGATGTTTGCAAAGCACCATACAGATATTACCTTATTTGATCTTCACAATAATCATGTGAAATAAGTACTATTATTATTCCCATTTTATAAAGAAACTGAGGCAGAGGTTAAATGATTTCCCCAAGGTCACACAATATCTGAAGCTAGATTTTAATTCAGGTTTTCCTGTCTCTGGGTCCATCACTCTTTCTACTCAATCATTTAGCTAACCTATCATGGGGATTTTATAGGTCACAGTACAGGCTTTTCTCAAGGCCTTTCTTTTGTCTGAACTCTGAGGGGTACTAATTACATCTCATCCATTTTGGCCAAATGACTCCTTGATCCACTTAGAAAGAGAGCACTTACTTGACTATATGTATAATGTGTATCCACTGCAGAAGACTCATAGGACATAGCATTCTTGATTAGCCTTGGGAATAGTTCCTGGTACATCTCCCACCTTCATGCGCTTGCACAGATCTGGAATGCTCTCCCTCATATTCTTGGCCTCTTGGAATCCTCAGATCCATTCAAGGACCATCTTTGACATCTTTCCTAATCCTCCACAATATTACCTTCTCCTCTCTCAATACTTCACATTGATTTATATGGTGTACATATTGCTTCTCCCTGGTATAGTGTAAATTCTTTGGGTCAAGAGCTGTTTTAATTTTTGTCTTTGTCATCCTAGTGCCTGGCACATAGTAGGGGGCTTAAGAAATACTTGTTACATTGTGGGAGGCAGCATGTACAGTAAAGAATTTTGGATTTGGAGTCAGACGATTTTGGTTAGAATCCCACCTCTGCCATTTAATATCTTTGTGCCTGTAGTCATGTCACTTTGTCTCTTTTGGTCTCAATTTACTCATCTGTGAAATAAGGCACTTGGACCAGATGACCACTGACTTTCATTCTAAGTCTGTATCTAGGATCCTAGTATGCAAACATCTCTGACTTGTTTTTGTTTAGTTAGTCTTCTTGAGGTATTGACTTATAGCATCCATAGTTTTTTTTGGTTTAAGGAAGCTAGCTGCTGAGGAATTGTATTGGTTTTTTTTTGGTTGTTTTTTGGTCAGAACAACATAATCATCAGCTTTGAGAATTTCAGGTTGTCATCTTGGTAATCTAGATATCATAATGTAAATAAATACCTCCGAGGTTCATAGATTGAGAATTGGAAGAGATCTTGGAGACTATCTAGTCTACCCTCTGCCACATTTTATGGATGAGTAGGCTAAGAATTAGAGAGTTTAAATGCTTTGATCCAGGTTGGCAAACCAGGATTCAAGCCCAGGACTCTCTCCACTATTCCCCATTGTGGTCTCCAGTGTGTGAAAAATAGAAGCAGTAGTACAAACACTAATGAGAGGTCATTGTTCCTTGGAAGTGGTTTTTATGACCTTTGCAAACATTAAAGTATTATAAAAATTTTAGTTGCCTTCATATATATATGTATATGTATATATATACACATACACATATATACACATGTATATGTATACACATATGTGTATATATGTGTGTGTGTATATATGTATATTTAGATAATTATGAACTAATGCTTTGAATGTTCACTAATAACAGACTCCTATTGCTTGGCATTTTAATCTGTGAATGGCCTGTGACTTTTTTTTTTTTAATTTCAGGGCCAAAAATATTTTGAAAGCTCCCACCAACCATCAGCTTGCCATATATAGGTTCTCTTGTGCCCCAGTTAGCTAAATGGAGACTCTCCTCATTAGTATTTGATGTGTGACATGGATGCATTGATGCTAAACTTGTGCTTTTGTTTGGTGGGAGAGAGGAGAAGAAAGGTCTAAAGTTAGATGGATCGGTCATTTCTAGCTCTGTTCCTAACTTGCTATATGACCATGAGCCTCCCTAAGCCACCATTGCAATGGGTCATGAATCCTGCTTATTGTCCACTTCAGGGAGACAGCTTTGAGAGGGTTAATATTTGTAAAGCTTTGATGGGAACAGAAAGACTAAGAAGGCTCTTATAATTGAGCACTGAATTGCATATTCTGGGGCCACTAATGCTTCTGTAGCTTTGGGATGAATGGTGACAAAGTTTATGTTTATAACTGCCCCTGCCCCTCAAAAAAGAAAGAAAGAAAAAAGAGGAAGGAGTGCTTTATCTTCTGGGAAAAAAAATCTAAAAAACCCCAGCTACAATTCATTGGAACATCCATTTACTAGAAACTACAAAGCATAGCAAGGGAACATTTGCAAAGAGCCAAGTCACATAAATACATTGGCATCCTTTTATGGATCTATATACCTCAAAAGGGGGAGCTTGGAAGCCTGGCTGTTTGGCAAGCATCACTTGGCATCTTGGGAGAGGCACATGAAGTTACAAGTTCGAAGCTGGTTATTAGTGTCACCCCAAGGAACAGAAAGGGGCTCAGAATGATGCTAGCTGGTATACCTGCCGACATCTGCTCTCCATTAAAATAGTTAAGTAGTTTTCCATGAAGGTAGTTTTTTTTATATATGAAACTCTTTCCCCTTATATATCGGTCTATTTGCATTCCAGCAAAACATCCCATACTCATTAAGTGCTAGCTAATCAGCCTACAAGTAACCCAAAATAAAGAGGACTCTTCTTCCTCTCTCCTAGTCTGTTATTTTTCCTCTAAAGGCTCTGGAGAAAGCAAAGGAGACATTTCCCCCCACTTGGAACAACACATAGAGGTAGCAATCATCGGTTTTTCCTTGGCTGACAGTGTTCTCACTGCTGCTGCAAATGTATTTTACTGTAATAGGATGATGTGAGAAAAGATGTTTTGCCGCCCACAGAAAAGGAAAAATTACAGCACAGGGCTCATATTAATTGCCATCCCAAACATATGTTCTGCTAACTCAAGTGCACTGCCCTTGGGGAAATTGCTTTCCTGGGTAAATATGGTTTAGGCACCTTCAATTTTTTCCTCCCCAAATTAGCCAAGCCTTCCTAATATTAACATTGGCCATACCAGCACTATCGGTATTATCAAGGTCTTTTCAGATTAAAAGCAGAAAATGGAGAGGTTTTAGTTGAACATTATTTGTATTAGATTTTTGTGAGTTTTAACACAATTTTCAACATATTTGTATATCTATACACATATTATACACTTATTTATTATTCACTATGTTGTCATTGATGTGTGGTACTGAACTAGGAGTCAGGAATTACTGTGTTCAAATCCAGTGCTAATGGGCTTGACTCTGGGCAAGTCACTCAACCTCTCTAAGCCTTAGTTTTGTTATCTGTTAAATGGAGGAAATAATAGCACCTACCTCATAGGGCTGCTGTGAAGATCAAATGAGATAATATTTATAAAACAATTGATAAAAGTTAAAGCAGTGTAGAAGTGCGAGCTATGATGGTGATGATGGTGATGGTGATGATGGTGATGATGATGATGGTGATGATGGTGATGGTGATGATGATGGTGATGATGATGGTGATGATGGTGATGATGATGGTGATGGTGATGATGGTGATGATGATGGTGATGGTGATGATG
>CM053585.1:512530932-512552968 GCA_028646515.1 Pseudochirops corinnae | reverse complement strand
AAAGGGCTATAAATAATTGCATACACTTTGACCCAGTAATACCACTTCTGGGGTTGTATCCCAAAGAGATCATAGAAGTGGGAGGAAGACCCATATGTACAAAAATATTTATTGCAGCTCTCTTTGTGGTGGCAAAAAACTGGAAATTAAGGGGATGCCCATCAATTGGGGAATGGCTAAACAAGTTGTGGTATATGAATGTAATGAAATACTATTGTGCTATAAGAAATGGGGAGGAGACAGTCTTCATACTCACCTGGAGAGGCTTATACGAACTGATGCTAAGTGAGAAGAGCAGAACCAGGAAAAAATTGTACACAATCACAGACACATCGTATGTGTGATAACCAGCTTTGATAAACTGGACTCTTCTCAGCAACGCACAGCTATAAGACAACTCTATGAGTCTCAGGATGGAAGGAGATGTCTACATTCAGAGAAAGATCTAGAAAGATCTAGAAAAGGAGATGGAAACTGAAGCAAACTACATGCTCTCGTTCTTTTTCATGTTTGGTTCTCTTTCTTTTTTCCCATTGATCAATCCATTGGTTACAACCCTTCTATACAACCAGACTATTATACAATGTGAAAGTATTTGCATATCTTATACATGATTGCATGCCACCATGGGTGGGGGAAGGAAGGGGAGAAAATTTGAAACTCAAGGGGTTGTGGAACTGAATCTTGTAAACTAAAAGTAAATAAACAAGTCAATGAAAATTAAAAAAAAAAATAAAAAAATAAATTGAGGGGAAAAAAAAGGAAAAAAAAGAGAAAAAAAATATTCCACTACATCCATATCCTGGGGCAGCTAGGCAGTGCAATGGATAGAGCCCTGGCTTTGCAGTCAGGAAGATCTGAGTTCAAATCTGATCTCAGACATTTATTAGCTGTTTGACCTTGGGCAACTCACCCCTTATTTGTCTCGGTTCCTCATTTGTAAAAAGGGAACACACTGGGGGGCAGCTAGGTGGCACAGTGAATAGAGCACTGACCCTGGAGTCAGGAGCATCTCAGTTAAAAATTTGGCCTCAGACATTTAACACAAAAACTAGCCATGTGACCTTGGGCAAGTCACTTAACCCCAATTGTCCTACCTTCCCTCCTCCAAAAAGCAAAAAAAAAAAAAAAAAAAAAAAGAAAAAAGGAACACACTGGAGAAGGAAATGGTAAACCACTCCAGTATTTGCCAAGAAAACCCCATGGACTTTGTCTAAAATAACTATGGTGTAAAAATATGTTCAACAATTTCCCAAATAATAGATGCCTAATTTCCCCCTCTTCTCTCCTTTCCTCTCCTCTTCCTTCTTTTCTTCCTACTCTTCCTTCTCCCCTCTTTCCCCCCCTTCCCTCTTCTCCCTCTTTTCTCTTTCTTTCTCTTTCATGAATATTATTTGGCTATATCTGGGGCTTCTCTAGTTTTACCTTGCAACACATTCCTGGTAGTAAGATCTCTGTGTAAAAAGCACAAATGTACTCATTCATTTATAAATTGTTTTCCAGAATGGTTAGACCAATTTACAACTCTACCAGAAGTGTTTTGGTGTGACTGTCTTCCCAAAGCACCACCAACACTACTTCTATCTCTTATCTTTGACAATTTGATTAAAATCTTGGAATTTAAACAAATACATCTTACTACCGCATGAATGGAATCCTCTGCGAACATTTGGAATTTCCACGCAGTGCTATGTGCTCACTTTCCTCAATGAATATCTTGCTCGCCACCCCTGAGAAAGGAGAGGGCTGGACCCTTGCATCTGGAAAGCATGTATCTTGGTTCAAAATTGTGTAGTTATTGTGCATTCCTTGGCAGCTAGGTGGCACAGTGGATAAAGTTCCAGGCCCTGAGTCAGGGAGACCTGAGTTCAAATTTCACCTGAGATACTAGCAAGTCACTTAACTGTGTCTGAGGGGTTGTGAGGCTGGGTATGAGGGGGGAGCATGCTATGCCCCTAATACTCCTCCCCTGCCCAATGTGGAAGGGATTTAAATGCATAGTGTCTGCCATATAGTAGAGTAGGTGCTAACTAAATGTTTGATAATTAGCTCACTGGAATCCACCACCTGCAAGTCCTGCTTTGACTCAAGACTTGCACCTAGAAGAAAATATATTAGGCTCACATGAGCTGAAGAGGATGGATTTCACAGCTTCGAAGTTAGCCAGCTCAGTGGAGGGCAGCCCTTCCCTGTTGTAGTTATGGCCATGGAAACTTTCAAAAATGCAAAAAGCATTTTTTTGTTGCTTGTTTCTTGGCCATAAATGACAAATGACCAGTTCCTTCTCACCTTCTGCCTGGAGGTTCCTGTTCAAAACATTTCAATAGGATGCTTTGCAGAGCAGTCTCTGTAGGAACCAATTAATGACCAAGCATTTTCATATTGACCAGTCCCACATATCATTCTGGTTAGGGCTTACTATGTTGAAGCAGACCCCTGGGGATTAGTAAAGGCTGGGGAACCTTTGCCCAGTGCTGTGCCCCTCTTAATGCTCAAGCCCATAGATGCAATTGTAATTGTTATTAGATGCAGAAAAGTGTTTTATCAGAGCTGCCCCTGCGGTGAGTTTTCCAGGTAAACTTTTTGTTGCTTTTTTTTGGTGGGGAAATTAAAATGTCTCATCTCGGCAGGAGCCTTGACCTCTCAACATGGAAGTGGGAAGGAATTTGTACTTTGACAGAATGCTCCTTCTTTCTGTTACCTGTTAGCTTTCTGCAACTGCTCAGTGAGAATCTAAGTGAGGCTGATTTGAAGAATGCTGCAGAAGCTGGAAATGCTGATGTTCTTCCAGAATGGTTGGGGCAAAACAGTCAGACTCTTAGCCTTGCTTAGCCATGAACTTGAAAAGTTGCTTTCGAAAGTCTTCCAAGCAGCAGAGCATCTGGGGTTTTGGAAGGCCCACAAGTAAAGTAGAAGCTGGAGACAGGAGGGCTTGGGGAACGGGGTGGGCTGTGAGGAGCAGGGATTTGGACGGCTGTGCTGGGCTCAGGTGGTTTTCCTGGAGTCAGAAACGTATGCTCATCTCTGCTGCTTTCATCCAGGAAGAGTTTTAATCTAACCGCATGCTTCTCTCTGGCCTCGATGAAATGAACACAACTAAAATGTCTGGGGAAGCTAGCAAGCCTGGCACACACAGCCAGTCATATATCACACTTATTCCCTGCTGCAGTTACAAATGGCAAATGGTAGCCTCTTAAGGATTCTCCCTGAGGTGTTGCCAGCAGGACATTCTGAGACTGTATAATAATCAGATTTGACCAGATGGTGCTGAGCCCTGGTTTGCTCTCTGAATGGATGCCTTTTAATCATTCCTGCCAGTCTAGTCCTAATTCTAAGCGGACCCTTCCAGCATTAGGCCTGTGCAAGTCAGAAGAAGCTTCAAATTTTTGGTACAAGTCTGTTTAATGGTGGTACCAGCAGTTTTAAAGTCTTATTTCCCACTGTTGGAAAGGACACATTTTTCTTTTCCCTTCATAATTTTTAAAAGCTATCAACTGTGACAGATTTGACAACTTTGGAGTCTGGAGACACTACTGTACACACTCAGATTATGAAAGCTCACAGATGGTGGCTCTGGATGTGTTTAGGGGATCACAGGACTCTAGATCTAGCACTGGAAGGGATCTGAGAGGTCATGCCCCTCACTTCACAGAAGAGGAAACTGAGGCCAACAGAGGTTAAGTGAATTGCCCAAGATCACACAAGTATTGAGCATCAATGGTGGATATTGAATCTGGGTCCTGTGACTCCAGAACCCCTCTTGTTTCCATTCAACTAAAGCCAGGTTCCATTTATTCTTCTCGTGGGACAAAAGACTGAAGCCTTCAAATTAGTGTTTATGTCCCAAATCTTGATCAGTGGTGTGTGTAACTAGCGCAGGGGGGGCTTCTCTCCAGGATGTCAGATTTAAAGGGCATCCACAGCCCTTGTGGTCCTCCAGCATTTGGAAACCACAGAGATTTGTGCTTAGTTAACAGGAATAATTAGTTAAAATAGAAATCTACCAAATGGTATATTGAGGTGAACTCTTCCCCTCATGTTGTTCCCGACCTCTTTCCTGGTGCCAAAACTCAGGTTTCTTCTCTGCTTTTGGAAGTGAGACACACTTCAGGGTTGTTGATCATGGTGGGCTGATGATAAAGAATGTGGAGTTAGAACTAATTCCTGCTTCTAGGCCAAAGGCAAAGAGAGGAGGGTGTTTTCCCCTGAATCAGGTATTCTTAATGTACGGTCCTAGGGTACATGGATAAATTTCAGGGAGTCCATTTACTAGGATGAGAAAAAAATTATATCTTTTTCACTGACCTGTGACTGGAATTTAGCATTTCTTTCAATGTTGAATTTCTTAAAACAAAACAAAAAATGAAAATCTACTTTTCTGAGAAAAGATCCATAGCCTTCACCAGCCTGCCAATGGGGTCTGTGCTACAGAAATGAAGACGTCCTACCCTAAAGCATTCTGACTTTTAGCATATGCTGGTGGAAAAGTCTTGGTGGAAACCAAGAGAATAAAATTGTTTTATGTAATGGAGTTCAAGCCCAGAGGGAGTTTATAGTCCACTTAATCCAACCATCTCATTTTCCAGATTAAGTGGCTACATAAAGGATCAAAAGTGGCAGAACAAGGATTAAAACCTAGAAATTCTATATTCCTATTGGGCACTCTCTGAAGTCCCATACTACCTTCTTTTGTTTTCAAGTTGTTTAGAAGGTGGTAGAGTTTCAACCTAACTCTGTAATCATTTATTAAGTGCCTATTTTGTGCAAAGGTTTGTGCTGGGGGCTGCGACATCAAAATAAAAGAGAAAGTTTGTATTTCATTGAAGAAGATATAATAGGTATAGACATAAGTCAATGTAATGTTTATATAAAGCAATTTTAGTTGCTTGGAGAACTGTAGGGATCAGGAAAGACCTCTTATCAGATGTGTCATTGTAAAGCCACACATGAGCAGCTTTCCAGAAGAATGTTGCTGTGAACAGCTTTCAAGGTTCTGATTACATAGTATAGTCAACACTCTATTTATTCAATAACAAATCAGAGTCATTCATAGAAAATCATAATACAGCATTCAGAATATTACATACAACTTATCACAGAAAATCAAAATACAGCATTCACAAAAATTTTTCACTAAAATTGCCACATAGTTTTAACCAAAGTGGTTACATAGTTTTAAACAAAGTATGTTCATTTAATCAATCACAAACTCCTTAATTCAATCACAAAGTGCAAAAGTTAAAGTTCTCTACCCTTAGGTCACAGTAAATCACAATCTTCTCAGTCAGTACACAGTATCCAAGTAAAGTCTTCTTTCAGCTTGACTCAAGGCTGGCTCTCAGCTTCCATGGTTCTTCTTCCATGGTCCCAGCTCCAACTGTCACCTGGGTTCAAAGGCAGGAAGCTCTCAGTTCCTTGTTGAGCTCCTTGTCCAGTTCTTCATCCAGTTCCCATTCCATATTGAAGCCCACATTGTCCAGTCCACCTCAAGTCCTTCACAGTTCCTGTTTCTGGGAAGACAAAGCTTAACAGAGCCACAATAATATTCATGCACATTACTGGCACCATCATCAATTCACTAACTGCCTGTGAAATCAACTCAGACCCACCAAAAAGGTCTGAGAACTCTACACAAATTATCAACATGGAAATCAACTCCGTCCCTCAAACAAGGTCCAAGAGGTCAGCACAAATCTTCAGGAAAGTCCCAGGGCCTTCAAAACCCTCCACCAGGACTTCTGTAAACATAAAAAAAAAAGAAAATCCTCTTTCAGAGCTTCCGGTAAAGTCCCAGGGCTTCTGTACAAAGTATCACAAACATCAACACAGACAGAGCAAATGGAGTGCCAGGATACCACAAGTTTTTTCCTTCTTGACTCTGCCACCACAAGAGTCATTTTTCATTTCTACTTTCTGTAGCCTGGGGTTCTCCTTACATATGAATATTAGCTCCACCCCAGGAGTTCTAGCGTTCACAAGTTGTGAACATTCTGTTTCTTAACAGACTTGATACAAGGCTCAAAAGAAACTTGAACTGAAACAAGGTGTGAAGTACTTCTGTGCTTCCCATTACAGTCATCTGAGCTGAACCTTGAAGGGCACTAGAAATTAGGAGTTGCAGAGGTAAGGAAGGGAAGGCATTCCTGGCACAAGGGACAGCCTAGTCAAAGGCATAGAGGTGGTATTTGGAATGTCACATTTGTGCAATAGTAAACTTGAAGAAAAGAAGAAGTCAGTTTGATTTTGATGCCCAAACTGTGCTAATTCATGTTGGCTCCTAATGCTCTCTAGGCCACCAAACATTGTATGCACGCTATTGTGTCTTCTGTAGTTTTTCCAGAAATTCAGCTACATTTCATTTCACTACAAGTATCTCATCTTCATGTCTCTATTTTTATCCATTATTGATGTACAGATAGTCTCACTTGATGTTGATTATGCACAATGCTGAAATGCTTATACAAGTGACTGTTGAAATGCAGACTCAAAGTATGTAATGGAAATCTGGTCATTTGGGAAATAATCACGTCACCAAGAATCTAGTTGTTGTATTTATAAGTTTATCATTTTGCTGTCTTCATCACAGCTGTCTGAAGGTTTTGTGGTTGATGAGGGAGACTTGAAAATGTTAAAAGACTATTTAATTTAAAAAATTAATTAAAGAAGTTATTATATCCCACCAATTTGTGAGTACGCGTCCTTCTACACTAAACTAAATAGTTGGGTTTAAAAGGAAAGTAGATATACTTAGAATATTTATTGTCCTCCTCTATAAAGTCCATTGGCTATGCTGGTGAAGAAAAGTGGAGAAAAACGGTGGAGGAGAAGAGAATGCAAATGAAATTCTTAAGACTGGCTAAAGAAATGGGTTTCAGCTGCTAAGTGTTTATCTGTTGACCATCTAGTACAAACTCAAAACGTCATTGACTCTATTTCAACTTCAGCCAGGTTCATAGAAATGATGGAGTGGAAAAGGTGAACAGTTACCTTTTAGAAAGGAGAAATGAAGCAGCCCTCCCCTACCACGATGTTTATATGCATGCCTGCTCTTAATATAATGATCTAAGGCCCTAATTTTTTATTGGAAAATGAGCAGTCACATGGAATTATCTTAGCTTAAAACTACATTTTCTACCTTATCTTCTACCTGCTTTCTTAAAAATTCAGTGAAAATATCTCAGACTGCATGCCTTGCAACTATATTCTTTCTGGATGAGAACTTTGCCTTTATGGATGGAACTTGGTTATAGGAGAGAATTTAGCAGGTTGAGAAAATATTGTCAGGAGGAAAGGGCTAACCCAGTGGGGGAGAACCTGCGGCCTTGAGGCCACATGTGGCTTTCTAGGTCCTTGGGTGCAGCCTTTTGACTGAGTCCAAGTCTTATAGAACAAGTCCTTTTATTAAGGAGATTTGTTCTGTGAAGTTAGGATTCAGTCAAAGGGCCACACTTGAGGACCTAGAGGGCTACATGTGGCCTTGTTCCTCACCCTACTGAGTTCCAACTGTAACCCTTCCCAGTCAATAACTATACTCTTAAGCAATGGACAATAAGATGCTTATCTAATATTTTCATGAATCTCATAAAAATACCCAGACAACTTTGCTGAAACTTACCTGATTGAAGGGGCTTCTAGTTAGCCTGCTCTATCCCATTCCATTATTGTGATGAAGAGTGGCCTCGGTGGTTAGAGTGCTGGGACTGGAGTTAGGAAGACTTGAATTGAAATCAGGCCTAAGATACTGACTAGCTGAAAGATCCTGGGCAAGTCACTCAACCTATTTGCCTCAGTTTCCTCAATTGTAAAATGATAGCATCTCTCTCTCAGGGTTGTGAGGATCAAACAAGGTAATAATTGCAGAGCATTTAACACAGGCAAGTAGTAAGTACAACTATTAGTTACTATCATGCTCATTATTATCACTGTGAGAATATACTACTCTACTTCCACGGTGAGAAGAGCCCCCCCCCTCCTCCACCTTATATTGTGCCATATGGAAGCAGTTAGATAAAAGACATTAGTGGGGATGTATGTGACCAGACAAGGAACTGGGCCAATTCGTGAAGGGAGAGTTTGTTTGTTGTTTGTCCTTAGATCTCAGAGAGGACCAAAGACACCAAGAGAGTGACCTCTTGACTGGCAACTGAATTGGATTTAAGTGAGGCAGCACTGTGCAAAGTCACGACCCTCATTCTCTCCTCCAGAGTTGCTGGAGCTCGGGGACAAGAAAGGAAGAACAGAGGATTCTGTGCATTTCCCTGGTGTCTGGGAAATATTAAAAGACCTGGAGGAAGACTTTTTTCATGTTCAGTAGATTATTCAGTAGATCATATGCCCATCAGTGTTAAAGAAGCAGATAGAACAGATGGTCTGAAGTATTTCTGTGTATGTTAAATAGCATATATCAAATACTATTTGCCCACTTGTTACCAACATAAAATCATGGTTGTCAAGATCTGGAAAACTTGGGGGAATAAAAGAATCAGGTTTAGCATCATTTTCTCCCTGCAATGCTATATAATTATCAATGAATTAATAAATGAAAACACATGTATTAAGCTCTTACTATGTCTTAGTCTCAGTGCTAAATGAGTGCCCCAGGTGCTACTTCTCAACTGAAAATTCCCATTCTTCTATCCTATCCTATCCTATCTTATCCTATCCTATCCAGTCACCACTTACTATGCACACCTTAAAGTGAACATGCTTTATTATTGATTTTATTAAAAGAGGTAGAGGAAAAAGAAACTACTCTAACATTTGCTATATGTATATCACATGGTATATCAATATAATGGAATATTATTACTCTTCCATCAGCTCCAAAGCTAGGCTTCCTGTGACTTATATACATGGAATTATTATTTTTTTAATTTGCGGTTGTCTTTCAAATACTGTGGACTACATTGCAAGCCTACTGAGTACTTATCACTCTAACCACACCCCTTCCCAGTCAATATCTCTTTATATTCTTAAGCTATGGACATAAGATGCTTATCTGATATTTTCATGAATCTCATAAAAATACCCAGACAACTTTGCTGAAAGCAGAGAATGTGCATTTATATGGATATTTAAGAAAAGGTATATGTAACTTGCTACCAATATGCAAGTCCATCAAAACAACCTTTATAATTTGAAGGTATACTTAAAAAAAAAAAGACTATGTCTCCTTATCTTGACTTAGACTGGAAGCATAGGAGCTACTTATGAGACCAATTCTACTACTCTTTGGTTTAGGAATTTTGACCCTCTCTGTTTCTGATTTGGTTGGTTCACCCCTCTTTAGACAACTTGGTGTCTTGTCTCTTCTCTTCCTCCTACTCTCAGCAGTTTCCATGTTCGTGCCAAACTTAGTGTGGATACTTGATTGTCTCAGTTCACTGAAGATTAGAACTCCTGAGCTCAAGAGAGATACCACCTTCAGCCTCCCCACAGGCAAGGATTACAGGCAGGCACAGCTATACTCTAAGAGGATATAATTTTCATCACTGTCTTTAAAGATAGAAATATATAAGCATTCTTGAAAAGAAAAGCAAAACCTTTGCAACAAATGTGTATAGTTCGGCAAAACAAACATGCTGGCCATGTCCAAAAACGTGTCTCATTGCATGCTTTGCATCTATTTCACTCTCTTTGGTTGGTAGGTGGGCTGCTTCATCATTGGTTTCTATGGATTCATGCTTGGTCATTGCATTGATCAAAAGTCTTAAGTCTTTTAAAGACAATGGAAATCCAGTTGTGACTTTTAGAGACTTATTGCTCTGGCTAGAGTTGAATGGGTGGGTGGGTGGTAAATTGTAATGGCTCTCTCCACTCCAACGAACAAAAAGGGAAAAGGGTCTGCTGACAATTCCAATTTTGATATGTTGAGCTAAACTGGCAGATTCCTAACAACAAAGATGAAAATAATGAGGTGATATATCCCTCTAAATACCTAATGAAGGGAATGAATTTACACTCATGATAATGAAAGTTGTGGTCCACAGTGTCCACACATTCAACCAATGGGACTGTCCTGCTCTTTCTATCTGTGTTTTTTGCTGATGGGATCAGTTTCAGAGGCAGAGGAAGGCCTGACTGCCAGCCTTCAGTAGCTTGACTGAAGTTTTGAGAAGTTTCTAGTTCCCTTGATACACTAGCTTTTTTGCTTGTCCATCCTTCTTCTTAGACTCTCACTGAGCCATCAGATAACCAGCCATGAAAAGGTGGGCGTGTTTCTTCCTATGACAAGCCAGGTAATGAGCCAAGGGGAAGAAGAGGAAGAAGCTGGAAGGGATGAAAAGTCCCACCATCATTTTTCAGCTATTCTTGTGATTAGAGGGTCACAGCAGATCAGTAAAGAACAGTGGGGTTTGCTGTGGAAGGCATTTTTATTCTTTCACTTGAATATGTGTGCGACTGATACTCTGTAAAATCACAACACTTCAGACAAAATAATGAAAAGGTACCATCAATACCTGATGAACGAGGAGCTGAAAACTGGTCTGGCATTTCCATTGAGGATCCTCCCGCCATCTTTAGTTCCTTGCTGTTTCTTCTTCCTCTTAACTAAAGATGCATGACATCAATCCCAAGGCTAGTTAAAACATCAAACCAAGAAAACAGCTTTACTTAGGCTGGACTCACACACACACACACACACACACACACACACATACCCATGTGCCCCATTATTCCTCCAATCTTGTGATTTCTTTGGTATAATTTGGAGGCAAGGAGCTTTGGGTTTTAATGCTGTCTTAGATGCTGATTAGCTATGAGAGTCCAGCATCAATCAACTTCCCTGGGCTTCTGCCTCCTTATTTATAAAATGAAGGTTTTGAACTTGATGGTGTCTTCCAATTCTAAATCTATAATCTACATCTTGGTATCTTGCCATCTCTCTGGTGACATAATGATAGAGCTGCTTCCCTCCACCTGGGACTTCTCTTGCCCAGCTGGAATTCTCACTGTTCTTTTTTCACATTTGGTACTTTTTTTTTTTGTCTCTGTGTCTTTATTTACACATGCTCCACACTTGGAGGACCCTGTCCCAGTCATTAAACATTTATTTATTCAGTAACCACTTATTTTGCACCTACAATAGGGGCAGCAGCAAGTCATGCAGCTAGATTGAGAAATCAGGTTTCAGTTGTCCCTGGAAAGACTTAAGAACTCTGCTTAAGGCAATGACCAACTATGATTCCAGAGGACCAGCGATGAAGCAGGCTATCCACAGTCTGAAAGTCCTACTGATGTTTCAACACCCTGCTTAAAGATGCACATCCCAGGAAGTCTGGGAATATTTTCTAGGTTTATTTTATTAAATAAGAAATATTAAATGGTGAAAAAAAATAAAGAACATTCAAAATGACTTTACAGGATTACTGATCTCTCTAGTTAAAAATGACCCTTTCCTCCTTGGACCTAGGAAAGTGTCTTATAACTCTTTGGTTCTTAGATTCCATTCTGAATTATAATTATGATATATTTTTAATTTTATCCCATATTACCTCCATATGTACATTTTACCCTTGCAACTAGATGTCAAGACACGTGACATTTTAGTATAAAAGGAGCTGGCATTGGTAAAGGACTTGGGTGCTTGAATCTTAACTTATTCTTATCGCTCATGTGGCCTTGATTTAGCCTTTCTGGGCCTTGGTTTCCTCATCTCTAAAATGAAGGAGTTGGATCAGATGAGTTCCTTCTAGCTTTAAATCCTATGAACTTACAAAAAAGGACCGTATATTAATTATCTTTGTAACTCTTTTAGCATCTATCACAATTCTGTACACATAGTAGGCACTTATTAAATGGCTATTGAATGAGTGAATGCTTAAATGATTACCCCTTGGGCAGAGCAGACAACTGAAAAAATAATTTAAAAACGTATTTCCTGGTAGCTGAGCCTTAGTGTGGAGGGGGAATATTAAATCTACTTGACTTCTGGCTCTAGGCAAGAATAAGTAGAAAAATACATTGTGATGATATAATTGTTAAATATACCCCCAAAGGTGATTACTACAAAATGGAAAATCTGGATAATGGAGCATTGACTTGAAAAGATTGAACCATATGGATCCCACAAATCTAAGGCCATCTGGCTCTTTATCTGATGGCAGAACATAGACTCTCTATCAAAGTTTTATTCACTGAGATAAAGGGAAGGTTGACTGCCATAGGTTTACTTTAGTCTTTGGAGTAAACATTAGAAGAATATCTTTTGCATATTGTGTATTTCTTGGGTAGAAATTTAATGAAAAAACATTACCTAATGGAACTTTTTTGATGGCAGGAAAATAACTTTACAGTCACAGATAAGACCAAATGAGAGATAAAAGATCACAGAAGATAAAGAAAAATTTGTGTGTAATTTAAAAGTTTTCACACAAACAAAACCAATGCAATTATAATTACAAGGAAAACAGGTAATTGGGAAAAATAAATATTTGCCTCAAGTTTCTTTGATAAGGGTTTCATATCTAAGATCTGTAAGGAACTGATTGAATTTCTTAAGAAGAAGAACCTTTCCCCAATAGATAATTGGACAAAGGACTTGAAAATTTCCAAAGGAAGAAATCTAACCTGTCAATAACCACATGAAGAAATGCTCCAAATCATTAATAATTGGAGAAATACAAATCAAAGCATCTCCAAGGTTCCATGTCATACCCATTCTATTGGTAAAGAAGACAGAAAAGGAAAATTTCACTTGCTGGCGGGGCCTTGGGAAAACAGCCATATTAATGCAATGCTGGTAGAGCTGTGAATTAGTACAGCCATTCTGGAAAACTTGTTGGAACTATGTCCCCAAAGTCACTGAACTATCCATACCCTTTGACTTGGTAATACCTCTTAGGCACATAGCCCAAAGAGGCTAAAGAAGGAGGAAAAGGAACCATACTTACAGGAATGTTTATAGCAGCTCTTTTTATGATGACAAAGAACTAGAAAGTAAGAGTACCCATAAATTGGCCAATGGCTGAACAAATTATGGTATATGAATATAGTGAAATATTATTGTTCTATAAGAAAAAAAAGGGTATCATTTCAGAGAAACCTGGGCAGACTTATATAAACCAATGATGTTGCTGTTTGTCCTTTGTTTTTGGAGAGGACCAATAAACTGCATGTGGAGCCCTTCCCAGAACAGGTATCTTCACAAAGACAAGAGAATAGTTGGAAGTCCTCAGCATTTTTGGTGAATGGTGAACATGGCTACATGATTGACTTTGTTTCTTTCTTTGACAGGATTACTAAACTAGTAAAAGAAAGGAATGTTATGGGTGTAATTTACCAAAATTTTGGCAAAGAACAGGTTGTTAATGGTTGAGTGTCAACGTGGATAGAGAGCTCCAAGGAAATAAATCCCTCCACCATCTGTGCTTGACCCTGTATTGTTTAACAGGACACAGAAGACGGAGGATCATTCATCAAGTGTTTTGTAGTGAGGATTCCTTTTCTATATGTGTCCAGTGTTCAGTATAGTGTCTGGCACATAGTAGGCTTTTATTGTTGTTTGTCTTTCATTTTGGAGGGGGAAAGGCAGAGCAATTTGAGTTAAGTGACTTGCCCAAGGTCACTCGGCTAGTAAGTGTGTCAAGTGTCTGAGGCCAGATTTGAACTCAGGTCGTCCTAACTCCAGGACAGTGCTCTATTCACTGCACCATCTAGCCACCACTGTCCTTCATTTTGAAGAGGACCAGCGACAACATGACTGATTTTTTGACTTGTATATAAATTGGTTTAAGTGAGGCAGACTTGTACAAAGTTGTCAGACCCATTATGCCTTCTGGAGTTGTTAAAGTCCAGAGGCAATACAAAGGTCAAGAAGACTGGCAATAGCCTTGATGTCTTAGGTCTCTGACCAAGCTCTACTCTCTTCACAGAATCTGCTTTGCCACCTTCATGGCTGATGAATTGATACAGTGTGAAATGAGCAGAACCAGGAGAATAGTTTGTATAATATTATAAAAAATAACTCTGAAAGACTTTAGAGCTCTAATCAATGCAATAACCAACTGTCATTCCACAGGACTGATGATGAAGTATGCTCCACCTGTTAAGAGAGAGGTGATGGATAGACTCAAAATGCAAAGTAAGGTATACACTTGCATAGGTCACTGGGGGAATTTGTTTGACTTCACTCTGTATATGTGTTCCAAGGATTTTATTTATCTTTTAATTTTTCACTTTGGGAGTGGTGTGAGAAGGTACATGGGACTTAGGGATGAGGGAACCCTTCCAAAAAGAAATAAGAAAAAAAGAGGACTATTAAAGCATTTTTTAAAAAGCACAGAAGAAAACAGAAGGAAGGCCAGAAAAATCATAGACAAGCAGGTCAATTTTGAAATCATGTTGAATTTATTATCAAATTTAATAGTTCTTAAATATATTGTTTTCCTCCAAGTCCTGAGCTCTTGCATAATAAAAACAATAATAATAGTAATTAACATTTATATAGCTTTGCAAAGACTTTATGTATCTTATTTTATCCTCAAAATAAACCTGGGAGGTAGGTCCTATTGTCATCCCCATTTTACAGAGGAGACAAGCAGGTGAAGTCACTTTCCCAGGGTCAAAAAGCTTTTGTATGAGAGAAATCTCAAACTTAGATCTCCATCTTTCCAAGGTCAACATGCTATCTACATTCCTCCTAGGTGCCTCTCATACTTGAAGAGCTGGTGTGTACAAGACAGCCTCATTTTGTTTGAGTCTAGAACTGGGAGCAATTTATCAGTCAAGAATCATTTATTAAGACCTGTCTGTGCTAGGGGCTGAGGCTACAAATATAGAAGTGAGAAGGGCCTTGTCCTCAGAGAGCTTACATTCTATCAATGGGTGGAAGTTATAGAGAACAGATTTTTTTTGCTTGATGTAAGGAAAAACTCAAAAATTAGAGCTGTGACCAAGTGAAATGGGCTTCTTGGTCAGGCAATAAGATCCATAACTGGAAAGTTTTAAATGGAGGCAATCTGACAGTTTCCCAGGGATATTGTTAAGGGTATTATTCAGACACAAATTGAGATCTTGGGACATAATCCAGATTTGGAAAGGACTTTGGAACTCCTGTTTGCCATGGAAGTTTCTAAGTGCTAATAGTGTCTATTCTACAGAGTATTTTTGCCATTCACTGGTATATAACATCTTACACCTTGTATTATGTGTGCATTGGTCCTTGATCGCAAAGAACATAGAAGATGTGAGCATGACAGCTTTGTGATAGAAATCCACTCCCGAGGCAACTTTAATGCTAGAATTCTCTTGGTTCAGGTTCAGTTTTGGGATAAAATGAAACACATGAGAGTAATTGGACAGTCAAAAAAAAAGGTTTATTTTGTCTTGATGCAGGAAGGATACAGCAACACTAAGTGTTTCTGAATGCAGCCCTTCCTCATCCCACCTGGAAATGTGTCCGATCACCAGGGCAGAATATATTGAATAACAGGGCCACTCAAATGGTGTTCAGACAGCCACCAAGTCCAAGGTGCCTCGACTACACCTTTGAGGAAATTTTTATTCCCAGTCCAAGAAACTGTGTGAGGGAAGCATGAGCTAATCAGTCCTGAGGGCAGCTTCACCTTCTTTGAGGAAAAACAGATTTCTAGTGCAGGAGAAAAGGAGAAAGGGGTACCCCAACATGGGAGTTGGGGGGAAAAAGGTGAGTCAGGGAAATGTCAGTACTATCACACCATCTCAGAAGGCAGAAAAGAGATGATGAGCTAGGCATTCCCACACATCTCTTTCTAATGGCTTCCCTGGCTTCAAACTGCACCTAGAATCCCATCTTCTCTAGGAAACTTTCCCTAATGCCTGCTAATTCTAGCCTCCCTGCCTCTTCTCTTTTACTTATTTTCTCTTTATCCTGTATCTTTGTATGTACTTGTTTGCTGTTTCTCTCATCAGATTGTAAGCTCCTTTAGGACAGGTACTATCTTTTGTCTCTTGTATCCCCAGTGCTTAGCACATTACATTGCATGGAGTAGATGCTCAACAAATGTTTGTTGACATCACATCTCTACTCAGTTATAGATGAAAATTTTAGTATGAGTGACTGAAAAGAAATCAATTAGATGTAGATATAATTGATGTCCAGAGATATACAGGTTGCTTGCAATGTGCCCCATCTCCTGGCCTAACAGATAAGTTCATAATTAACTGACCAATAAGAGATGTGGTGTCATAGAAAAAGGACTGGATTTGGAGTTACATGAGTCTTAGTTCTACATCTTACTAATTATGTGAAATTAAATAAAATGCTTCATATCTCCAGATCTTGGCTTCCTCATTGGAAAATGAAGGGGTTAGCTGGATGATCCCTAACATTTCTACCACTTCTAAATCTATGGACAGAGAAAACATAGTTGTGCTATTCATATGGAAACACCCAATTTATTTGGTGTTTTCAATTTCAGAATAAAGCAAATTTAAAAAAAAGTATAACAAAAAGCTTAACTCTGAGCAATTTAAATACCAGTCTTGTTTCCAATGAGGAGATGATGAAATATGTCTTGCAGTAGAGTTCACTCTGTGGGTTTTCAAGGTGCACACATTGTCAGACATAGTCGCTATGATTGTTTGGTTTTGGACTGGTTTTTTGCTTATCTGGGAGGGCTTATTGGAAGTAGGGGTATATCAGGAAATGAATATAATATAAAAAAGGATTAAAAATATTAAAATAAGTGAAGCTGGAGCAGCTAGGTGGTTCAGTGAATAGAGCCACTAGCCCTAGAATCAGGAGGACCTGAGTTCAAATCTGGCCTCAGACATTTGGCCATGTGACCTTGGGCAAGTCATTTAACCCCAATTGTCCTGCCTTCCCTCCTCCAAAAATAAAAAAAAAATATAAGTGAAGCTACTTTTCAGCAAATTACCAAAACAATTAACTTACCTATATGAATGATATATAGTAAATGGCCTTATAAATATATATAAAGGAATAATATGTAGTATATATATATAGTATAACTTAGAAAGATGTCGAGTTTAAATAAAAGTCTATTTTTCCCCCAAAGAGGAACATTTCAAAAGTAGGAAATTTACTGATTTCATAATAGCAAAAATGTTATGCTATTAAACAGTGAACTAGTTAATATTTTCTTTATGGTTAGAACTCTCCCACAAAGCTGATATCTTTTTTTGAACTGACACGTTTATAACTGTTCACAAAGAAACGTTGGTTCTTTTGCTGTGTGAAAAGTTTATTTTTGGAATGTTATAGAGACAGCAGGTGAAAAAAAGAGTCTTATCTATTTATTCTTCCTTGTGTACATACATCAAGCACTGCTTTGATAGAAGTCCTAGGTTTGTGTGAACAACAAACACAAAGGGAAATCTAATCAGCTTTCCTTCAAGTCCTGGCCGTTGTGCCTGTGGGAGCCTGAGTTCTTGGCCTAGACATGATCAAATTCTTAGAGTGATGAAATGAGTCCTGGTCCCAGTTCTGAATATCCCTCCCCTGCCCCATGTAGCATTCTACCATGTGGTTTTCTGTTTTCTCCCGGTGATATCACTGTCATTAACACTTCCTTGGGTGAGATACTCATTAGTTCAGCCCTGATCATCTTTCTAATATCACTGACTTGAATCTTCTTCAAAAAGGAATAATAAGTAAATTCTAGCTATCACTCATACCCTATTAACGATCTTGAACTTAAAACCAGGTTGTGTAATTGCATTCTTATCTGGGTTGAAGATAATTCAAGGAAGGTGAACTTAAATCCAACACTCAAAAACAGTGGGAGATTCTTGCAAAGAAAAGTAGAAAAAACACCAGTTAATAGTTGGCATTTATTTACTTAGTGCTCTAAGATTTGCAAAGCATGTTACATATGTGGTCTCATTTGATGCTCACAATGGCTGGATAAGTAAGTTCTATTTTATCTATATTTTATATCTATCAAAACTAAGAGTGAAATTTTCCTTGCTCAGAGTCACATAGCTAGTGGCTATGGGATTTGAGATGAAGCAAATATAGATGTAGTATTTGAACCTAGATTTTCAGAATCCAAGCTCAATGCTCTCCATGAGTCAATGATACCATGCAGCCTTTCCATAGCAAATCAAGACAAAGTCCAATTATGATTCCTTGAAGCAGAGCTTGAGAGAATAAATCTTGACCTTATAGAAGGATCTTTAGTTTAGAGTGCTTTCCTAGACACAAATGTGAGGGAGGATCACAGGATTTAGAATCGGAAGGAGTTTTGGGGCTCACGTAGCTGTTCAAATGCCTCATTTTATGGAGGAGTTTGATGGTCAAAACCTATTCTCCCCATTTTGCAGATGAGGAAACTTGAGTCTCAGAAAGGCTTAGTGACTTGTCTACAGGTCACAAGTATTCTAAGAATCCACAGAAATAAATTCAGGTGCTTCTGATGCCAAGTCTTCTGTTTTGTTTTCTGCTTCAACCCAGCTCTTAAGGTGTGTGTGTGTGTGTGTGTGTGTGTGTGTGTGCGTGTGCGCGTGCGTGTGTGTGTGTGTGCATCTGTGCATGCACACACAAGTATATAGGCATGTGTATGTATTTACACAATGCATATGTATATACGTATATCTGTGTGTTGATTATCTAATGACACTAACATCGCATCTTTTGAATTCAAATTTGTCTGACGCAAAATTGTGAAACAGGTATTTTTTTTCCACGACAAAAGCACTTCAGATCTGTATGAAGTATATCTATGTCAGAATATTTGGGAAACTAAGCTTTCTCTCTTATAAGTGCCTTGTTGTTTACATGTTCTTTCCCATTAGAATATATGCCCACAGAGATTGAAGACTTTTTTTTTTTAACCTTTCATCGCATTTCCAATCCTTAGCAAGCACAGTGCCTGGAAAATAGTGAACATTTACATGCTTGTTCCCTGACAGCTAACTAACATTAATTGTAAACTAAATAGTTTAGTTATTTCACTGTACATTTGTACCTCAAGGCAGCTAGGTGATAAAGAAAGGAAAGAGGGCCAGGTTTGGGGTTAGGAAGACCTGAGTTCCTCTGTTTGCCTCAGTTTCCTAATCTGTAAGATGAGGATTATAATAGCACCCACTTCCCAGCATTGTTGTGAAGATCAGATGAAATAATCTTTGTAAAGCACCAGGCACAGTACTGGCAATTAGTAGGCATGATATAAACATTAGCTTTTATTTTGATGATGCAAATCCAAGGACTGCAAACCTAGATTTATAAAAGTCAAAAGTCACAGAGGCTATTCCCTTTATAAAGTGATTCTCAGGAGATTTCCTTTAAGTATCTAGCTTCCTTAGGGAATGAGCAAGATGTCTGGATTTTTATGATATTCATTACAGAATAAAGGCCACTCCAGTCTTCCTCTGAAGCCTTAATGGGGCATGGAGATGGCCCTGAGATTTTGAAGTCCTTACCAGTGGAATGCAAATTCTGGTAGGTTTATAAAGCTGGAAAGACTTTGTTTGATATGATTTTTTTTTTTTGGTGGTGGTGGTAACCGTGCTGTGTGTTTGTTTGGGGAGGCATTTTTTAGGTATAACTCTTGAAGACTGTTGTAGAAAGGTTATGGTCTAAGTGGCACAGTGGATGGAACACCAGCACTAGAGTCAGGAAGACCTGAGTTCAGATCCAGCCTTAGACACTTCCTAGCTGTGTTGCCCTGGGTAGGTATCTGCTTTCTGCTTGTTTCTCATCTGTGAGATGGAGTTAATGATAGCACCTATCTGCTCAGGCCATTGTGAGGATTAGATGAGATACTTTTTTTATAGTGCTCTGCAAACCTTCAAGCTTTAACAATGTAGATTCCAGCTATTATTATCATAGTGATAACCTTGGCCATTACTCTCTGACAGTCAAGTGTGTTATAGTTCACCCTTCCCCAAGGTTCTCAGATACCCCCTGGAGAGTTTTGGGAATATCTCATAATCTGCCCATGTCTCCAGCTCCTACCAAATGTGTTTCCTCAATTTAGGGGTCCCTTGTACCCCAGTTCCACTTATCCACTTAACTGTCAGATTAACTTTTACAAAGTAATAATGATTTCAATGCTTTAGCAAAAACAAGTATATAAACATCTTATCTGACAAGATGGGCTGATAACCCCCATTTATACTTTCTTAGTCTCTGGAGGAGAAGAGGGTTAAGGTTAAGTTAACATGTTTAACCGGGTCCTATATAGCTTAGTCTCACCAAGCACCAAGTCTAAAGCCCTCCCGGAGTCCTAGGCACTCTGGCAGCAACAATCTAGCCTGGAAACCTGCCTGCAAGCTTACTATGTCTCAAATATGAACCCAGGGATTCCACTGCCCACCTCTGGAACTTGAAAGGACAAAGCAGAATAAAACCCAAGCTCATTTCCTGGGACCACAGGGGCAGGGAGGGAAGGTAACCCTTACACTCACCCAGCTCAGTTCATGGTGCTCCTGCTGTAGGTAAACAGAAAGGCACCAAAAGAAAGAGGGAATGGGAGAGAGAGACTGAGACTTTCCCAGTCTGGGAGTTTTAAGGATGTTGCTTGTTCTAGCCATACAAACAATGGAAAGGAAAGAAGCAATTCCCACCCATATTATGGGAGAATATAGCGTGTCTTCTCCAAGAAGCAGATTTCTGGAATCTTCCTGAGGGGGCTCGCTGTTAGGGGATCTGGGCGTGCAGAGCTCAAAATCTTGTTACATTATGATTGTGATTGTTACTGTTGTTATTTGGGAGCAGCCACTTTTGCTAAATCATGGATCACTGAAGTAGGAAGTGTTGGGTATCCTTGAAGAAGCTCAAAAAACTTTACATCTGCCCATTTTGTTGTTATCGAATAACTAGCCGGACAATAAAGTGGGAGGAAAAACAAAGGTGAGAGGTGGTTTTATTTTTAATTAAAACTTTTTTTTAAGATTCCTTCAATTATTTTTGGAGGACTCTTTGCTCAGGCAGCAATTTGAGGCAAGATCAAAGGAAGTACAACAGAAAGAGTTCAGCTAATTAACTGGCAAACATTTTTTGCATGAATCCAATTCAGTTCAACAAACAAATTAAATGCTTACTTCATGTAACACATGTAAGCTGGAGAGCTAAAGATGAAATAATAAGGCCCTGCCCTCAAGAAGCTAACAACCTGGATTTTGAGGATGAATTCCCAAGTGTTGTAATAAAATTCTGAAAAAGTCAGAGGAGAAATCCAAACACACACTGTGTGATAGCTGAGAAGGGAGACATTATCTTTAAAGAAGGGAACTGACTTTCATTGTACTTCAAGATGGGGAGGTTTAGGGTAGTAATGAGTAGAGAGCACTATCATTCCAAAAACAGAAGATACTGTGGATAAGATATTAAGGAGAAAGGAGATCAAGGAAAAGATAAAGGGCTACCTAAGAGTCGGGAATGATTGGGTTCACCTTTGTCCAGTATATAGGCTGTGTGACTCTGGTCTCTTCTCCCCAAATTCCAGCGCTTCCTTTTTTTTCCAGTGCATTCTCAAACCCATACTATTTTATTGACAAAACCCCAAAACAAATCCCAAAAGTTTTATACATAGTTGCAGAGTTTCTAACTTAGTTTTTTTTTTTAAACAGTTCCTTTACATCATCAAAAGAATGAAATTTCTTCAAACTCCCAAAGATGCATAGATATAACAGCAAACTGCCTTTTGCAAAATTTCAGGTATATACAATGATAAATTCTTAGAATAATACCTTGCAAAACATAATAACTATGCCATGGAGTAGAGAGATTACAGTGCTGCGTGTGCATGCAGTAAGTAAACAACCTTTCCTGCACTGAAGAAAGTCAAAATAACATAGAGTACATGAAATGAGCTCTTCAGTATTGGGTCTTTCTAATCTAATGCCAGATTGTTTTATTTTACACAGAAGAGTTGAACAATTTAAAAGCAGCTTTAGAAATAATATAGTTACTTAAAGATGGAAGATTACCATGCACTGTTCCAGTTTACTTTTTTTATTTAGGATATTTCTGCATACCACTGGAAGAAACCAAAACAATCCAACATCTCAACAATGGTGCATAGTGCCTCCCTTTTTGAGATTACCTTCCATCTACTATCTCTGTTTTTATCTGTCTGTCCCTTTTTGT
>CM053585.1:512518324-512530432 GCA_028646515.1 Pseudochirops corinnae | reverse complement strand
AAGACCTTTGCTTGGGTATTCAATGCTGAGTTTAACCTTGTTAACTTAAGGGAGGATGGCCTTTTGTGTTCTCCTGCTTCTTTTGAGATTCAGGGGTGGGAAACCTTTGAATGATTGACCAAATGAATGTACTTTGTTTATGGTTGGAGACTAATCTCCATTTGAGAAGAGACTTTTGACTGACTAAATGAATGTACTGTCTAGGGGTGGAGTAGTACCTGGATTGAATTGGGAACTTGCTAAAGGAACAAGTTACACTGTATTTTGACTGTCTCTGTTCTGTGAATGTTTGCTGAATAAATGGGATTTACTATGCTGGTAATTTGATTCTTGGAAGTTGCCTTTGCTTGGCATTACAACATCTAAGTGTTTTATAAAATGCCAGCTCTTTTTACTGTTGTTATTATTGTTGCTGTTATCACATGACATGGGCTTCAATCTTTTGGAGGTCCTGTTTGGAGGACTGTTCTTAGTGGGTAGAAGGGGAACCGTGGTAGGGAAGATGGCAGAGTACCCCCAGACAATTATTTATTGTGTGTGATTGCAGACAAGTCATGTGTTCTCACTCTGAACCTCCATTTCCTCACTTATAAAATAGAGTTAATAATATTTATAACTACCTATCTGAGGGGCAAAGATGTTCTGGCTAATGTTTAACAACTAACTGACTTCAGGAAATTAAAAAAATGAAGGTACAACATACTTTTAAGTTTAACCTGCATTATTAATGTGGCCTCTATTATTTTTTTTGAAGTTTAGACAATCAACAAAATAATAAATCAAGCCCTGATTTGTACTGTTTGCTAGTTTCCATGGCGTAAATACACTGAAATTTTAACATGCTGCTCTTGCAATCCAATATAAGCTGCCTCCAGCCTGTCCCTTGCATGTCTTTTTCCTTTAAAAGAAAGTACCGTGCAAACATTAAAAGGCTCAAAATGTGAGTAATTAGTCAACAGAATATTACAGTGACCCAAAGAGTCAATTTCTGATAAGCAGGAGTTTGCTTCAGGTCTCAGAACCCATGTAGAAATGCTGTTAGAAGTTTCAGGTGAGGCTCCCATTCATTCCAAACATCTGTGTAGAGAGACACTGTCTCAGGACTTCTCTCTCTCTCTTTTTTTTAAATAAACTTTCCCCCCCAAATTTCATTTATTTATTTATTTATTTGTCGCTTTTTTGGAGGGGGAAGGCAGGGCAATTGGGGTTAAGTGACTTGCCCAAGGTCACACGGCTAGTAAGTGTTACATGTCTGAGGTCACATTTGAACTCAGATCCTCCTGACTCCAGGGTCAGTGCTCTATTCACTGTGCCATCTACCTGCCCCTCAGGTCTTTTCTTGGCAGCCTTCTGCAAGCTTTCTCTACCTTGGTACTGTGGCTTCTCTTAAATGCTTGGTAAAGTTTCTGTAGATTTAGAAACAGAAAAAAAAATCCTTGAAATAATTTTGTAATTTCTGGTCAGTGAGGGTAATAGCTCTGTATTTCATTATCTTCTACAAGTGTTTATGAAGTTTGTAAATTTTTAATAAGAGAGCAAAATGTGGTTGGAAAAATTTCCCTTCCCACCAAAGTGAAATGAACCCACTCTGAGTAGTGTCTAAGCTCTTTTATTCTGTAAGGTCTGTTAAGATATTTAAAATTCTTTAGCAAAGCTTGTGAAGTCACACTTCACATACTTAAACAAATTAATCTCTTTATGTCCACAGGTAGAAAGCAGTGGGGATATGGAGGGACATTTATCACTGCATTTGGTGGCATGATTAACACATTTCTGTGCCTTCCTTCCTTCAGTTTCTCTGATAGTATCTGTACACCACATGCCTACCCATTCGACATATGTCTTGTGGCTCTCCCAATGGATAATGCATGGCAGGTATCTACATTTATTCTTTTAATATCCTAGAAACTAATCAAGCGACCTTCACATGCAGAAAATGGGTAGTGATTTTCTTTTCCCTCTTCTAAGGAGGAATCCTCTGTGGCTGGGAGCTTTAAGAAGGAAAATCTGCAATGGAAACCCTTCATTTCCATTCTGTTTGCGTGTCCGCTGTTGTTTTAAATCAAGATCAGAAGCAGGAGCATGTCTGTCTCCTTGCTTTTTTATTGGTTATCACTCATGTCTGGAATGCCCTCTCTTCTTACTCTGCCTTTTAGAATCCCTGGGTTCCTTTGAGGTAAGGCTCAGGTGTCTTCTCCTACAGGAAGCTTTTCCTCTTCCCCCTCCTCAGATGATAAACATGCCTATGCTTATCAGTTTATGTTGTATTCTGTCCAGAAGAATGTCATTCTGGAGAGGAGAGTTTTTTTTCTTTTTTAGCTCTGGTACCTACCACTTGTGTCTTACACATTGTTGTTATTGTTTGTGGTTGAGTCTTCTTTTTTAGCCCTCTCTGACTCTCTGTCACCCATTTGGAGTTTTCTTGGTGAAGATACTGGAGTGGTTTGCTATTTCCTTCTCCAGCTTGTTTTGCAGATGGGGAAACTAGTAAACTGGTCTTGCCCAGGGTCACAAATTTAGTAAGGGTTTGAGGTTGGATTTGAACTCAGGTCTTCCTGACTTCTGGTCTGGCACTCTATCCACTTTAACACCTACCTGCCTGGACTATGTGTAAGAGATAATGCTTTCTGGAATAGTTTTGGATCATGTTGGATTAGTAGGGTACCTTCCTTTGGTTAAGGCACCCTAGGAAAAAATTGCTTCAAATTGAGTCATTGAGGACAATGGGATTGAGAGTGATGCAAAAATTTATTACAAACCATGGTATTTAAGAGAACTTTTTTACAGTTACTCTTATAAAGACTACTATGCTTCAGAGTTACTTTGTGCTAGGCGTAGGTCTACTTTAAGCATGGAAATTCCACAGTTTGATTAAATTTTTTGTGTGTTTGTAAATCATTATGCAAGGGCACTTTTCCTGAGATGTATGATTGCTCTATGCATAGAGATACATATTTCTTAAGCTTATCAAATGTTTAATTTTTTATACTGGGTTGGGTGTTCATTTGTCAAGACTATGCCCTTCAGTACAAAGTACAAATGACAATTGTGGAAGAACTGACAAGTAGGATTCATTAGCTCTATGGAGCCAAGTAGATTCAATGAGATAATTGATTCATTTGTGTCTTGAAGCATTGACAGTGAAAAACATTAAAAGAGAAGTAATGAAACCAGTCCCTCTTTGCACATTAACTCTGGAAAAAGAAAAGAAACTTTGATATCCCAATATGCAGCCCGTGATGACACCATGGGAAGTGGGTACGTTTTTTAAGGGCATAGGTTTTGACATGACAATGGAAATCCTGCAATGACTGCCAGTTTCTCTGCTTTTAGGGTTTCTGATGTTTTCTGGAGGCTTATCAGAGCTGGAAGGCACTTTCTATGGTTTCTTACTGAGGAGGATGACAGATTGAAAAGACAAATGAAAAGGGGTGGACCTGTTTATTCCCAACCTCAAAAAGATTCATTAGGAGTTGCTGACGATGTGGGAGGCACCTTGCCTGAACCCTAAATCAGAGAAGACATGAAAGGAATTTAGTCATCCTAACTTAGCTAGGAGTCAGGGTTAAGGAGCTTCCTTGTTGTTCTGGCCTTCCCCTTGGGGAATATTTTCGCTAAAGCCATGTGGTCTTTCCTTTGGTGCAGTGGAGAGTGCTGGAGTCAGAATCAGAGGTCTTGTGTTCAGATCTTGACTTTGTCACTTACTACTTACGTGACATTGGCCAAATTACTTTTCCTCTCTGGGAATCAATTTTCTTGGGTGTAATATAAGGGGATTGGACTCAATGACCTCTCAGGTACCTTCCTGCTCTAAATCTATAATCCTAAACTAGAAACCTTCCATTATTTGGGGGGTGCTGTGGTGGAGTAAGGAGAGACAATAAGGGTTTATTAAGCATCTACCACGTGCCAGGCACTGTGGTGTGTGTGTGTGTGTGTGTGTGTGTGTGTGTGTGTTTTACAAATATTCTCTCATTTGAGAATGACAAGGAAAATAAAGATATTCTTCCAACCACCCTAACTTGTCCTTTTGTCATTAAGGACGGAGCAGTGAAATTAACTACCAAGAAGATTAAATGTGTTTACTGGTCCTGAGGGATAATGGAATTCTCATTTTATAAGAACTATAATTCCCTCCCTCCTCCCCCCCCCCAAAAAAAGGAGTACAACAACATCAGTGGTTACAGCAGGAGTTGGAAGAAACATTGGGATGAAGAGTGCTGACAACCCAGTGGAGTAAGAGAGCAGTAGCTTTGAAGGTAGAGGAAGGAATGGCAAAGGGTAGAGTGTCAGCGGATGACCCCAGCCGGGCTCAAGTGAAATGGTAGTGGCAAGGGAACTCTAGTGCCATGCCAAGAAGCAGAAGGAAGGGAGGTTTGCAAATGAGAAGGACAAGTGGGGGACCAAGCTATGAGGATCCAGGCAGGAGAGTTTTCTAGGAATGGTGCAGGTGATTGGCACTAAAGCTAATACTTTTCCTCAGGACATAAATTTCTTGAGTATTTAAAGTTCCTTAACTACCACGGGGCAATAATATTCATAGTACATGTGGAAAATAGTATTCATTTATGTATAGGGGAAATGGAATTACAAACAATCCTCTTAAACACTTCCCCCCCCCCCCAATTTATTTTGCTATTCTGTTTTGATTAATTCTTTTGATATTTGATTTCTGGTTCATGCCTGCATTATGAGTAGGATATTCACTGGATAGAGGCTTCAGCCAAATTGCTATCTCACATTGAATTTGGGTAAACTGTGATTTCAGAGTTGAGTGATCTCTATTTGTTACATATGTGTTTCTGTATATAATATCACTCCTGCTATTTTTCCTAATTTAGGATGGAGAGCAATGTTGGTATGAATACTATAGACCATGTTTTATTCCAAAATATCATGTTAGTCAGTCTGATAGGTAGGAGGTGATATTTCAGTTTTAAAAATGTGAATTTCTCTAATAAGTGGTGATTTATAGCATTTTTTAATGCAACTATTGATAGCTTTGATTCCCCACCCCAAAAACTGCCTGTTTATATCCTTTACCATTTATCAATTGAAGAATGGCTCTAATTTTTATAAATTTGTCTCAGTTCTCTATGTATTTGAGAAGTGACACCTTTATCAGAGAAACTTGCTGCAAAATTTTTTCCTCCAGTTTCCTGCTTTCCTTCTAGTTATGACTGCATTGGTTTTGATTATAGAAAATCTTTTTAATTTCATGTGATCAAAATTGTTTATTTTACTTCCCTTGAGCCTCTGTATCTCTTGTTTGGTCTAAAATTTTCTGTTATTCATAGATCAGACAGGCAATTTTATTATGCTCCCCAATTTGCTTATGCCATCACTTTTATGGCTAAATCAAGTACCCTTTTGACCTTATTTTGGTATATATTACATATGTTTCTGTATGCTTAGTTTTTGCCAAACTGCTTCCCAGTTTTCTAACAATCTTTATCAAATACTGAGTTCTTGTCCCCGAAGTATAGATCTTTGGGTTTATCAGATACTAGATTACTATGATCATTTATTACTGTATATTTGTTGTTGTTCAGTTGTTTTTAATCATGTTCAACTCTTCATAAGCCCATTTTCTTGGCAAAGGTACTGGAGTGGCTTGCCATTTTCCTCTCTAGCTTATTTTATGGATGAGGAAACTGAGGCAAACAGGTTAAGTGGCTTGCGCAGGATCACATAGCTAATAAGAGTTTCAGGCTAGATTTGAACTCATGAAGATGAGTGTAAAGCCATGCATAAGCAGCTCTCCAGAAGAATGCTACTGTGAACAGCTTTTCAAGGTTCTGATTACACAGTATAGCGAACACTCTATTTATTCAATAACAAATCAGAGCAAAACATTCACAGAAAAATCAAGGTACAGCATTCACAATGTTATAACTTGTCACAGAAAATCAAAATATAGCATTCACAACAACTTATCACTAAAATGGCCACATAGTTTTCACCACAGTGGTCACACTGTTTTGAACAAAGTACAATCATTTAGTCAACCAATCACTTAGTAACTCAAGGAGACTTGCCTCCTTAAGGGTCACAAAATACAATAGTCAAGTTCTTCACTCATTGGGCACACTAAGTTACAAATCAATCACTATTGAGTCATCATTCACTATTCAATTGTCAGAAAATACACAGGCCATCCACCCCTTTGTCACAAGTAAATCACAATCTTCTCAGTCAGTACACAGTATCCAAGTAAAGTCTTCTTTCAGCTTGACTCAGGATAGGTTCTCAGATTCCCTGGATCCCCTTCCATGGTCCCAGCTCCTACCTGAATTCACCAAACTGTCACCTGGGTTCAAAGGCAGGCAGCTCCCAGTTCCTTGTCCAGCTCTCCATGCAGTTCCGGTTCCATTCTGAAGCTCACACTGTCCAGTCCGCCTTAAATCCTTCACAGTCTCTGTTCCCAGGAAGAAAAGGCTTAATAAAACCACAAACAGACAAAATACCAGCACCACAGTCATGCTTCCTCAGTCTTCTGCAGCTGGTCCTTGGAAATCCTCAGCAGCTCTGGCTGGCCCTTGGACTCAGTAGCTCCTCAGCAGCTCCTCAGCAGCTCCTTGGCAGCTCTGGCTGGCCCTCTGAAGAAGTTCCACCACCACAAGTTCCCAGGAAATTCTGCCTTTTCCAGCTGGGATTTTTTCCTTATATACAGTATTGTTCCTTCCTATTCAGCTCCTTCCTGTTATGTCAGCAGCAGGGGTTCATATCTTCTGTTTCATTAACAGAGGCTTAATTTGAAACAAGGTGCTAACTACCTCTTAGCTTAGGAATACAAAGAGATCTTCAAATTTCATTACTCTTACAATGAGCCATCTTGATTCCAAGCCCAGTGCTCTATCTACTATACCACTTTGTTGCCTCTTATTATTGTATATTTTGTATCAGATTTATTTCACTGATCTACCTATTTCTTAACTAGTACCAAATTGTTTTGATGATCTCTGCTTTGTAATACAATTTGAAATCTTTTCCTTCCAGGAGACTTTCCTTCACATTTTTCTTTTCCCCATTGGTTCCCTTTATATTCTTGACCTTAGTTCTTTCAGATGAATTTCGTTATTATCTTTTTCTAGCTCTACAAAATAATTCCTTGGCAATTTGATTAGTATGTAAGTTAATTTAAGTAGAATTTTGGTAGTTTAGATAAGAATGTTTTTTAATAGAAATAAGTATACTGTTTTGTCAAAAGTCCCCCCCCCCCACATCTTTTGATATAATCATATGATTTTTGTTGTTTTTTATTATTAATATGGTCTGTTGTGCTTATATTGAACCAGCCCTGCATTCCTGGTATAAATCTAACCATGTCCTAAAGTATGATTTTGTGATATATTGCTATTATCTCCACATTTTTGTCTCAATCTCCATTTTTGTCTCAATATTCATTAGGGAAATTGTTCTATAGTTTTCTTTACCTGTTTTTGTTCTCCCTGGTTTAGCCATCAAAACCATATTAGTGTCATAGAAGGAAATTAGGAAGATTCCTTTATTTTTTATCCCAAATAGTTCATATAACATTGGAATTAATTGTTCTTTAAGTATTTTTTAGAATTCACTTAGAAATCCTTCTGGTCCTGAAAATTTTTTTCTTAGCTCATTGATAGCTTGTTCAATTTCTTTTTCTAAGATAGGGTTATTTAAGTATTCAATTTACTCTTGTGTTAATCTGGGAAATTTTTATTTTTGTAAACATTCATTAATTTCACTTAGATTGTCAGTTTTATTGACATATAATTGAGTAAAATAGCTTCTAATAATTGCTTCAATTTCATCTTCATTGGTGCTGCATTTACCCTTTTCATTTTGTATATGAGCCATTTGGTTTTCTTCTTTCTTTTTTTAGAAATCAAATTAACCAACTCTTTATTTATTTTGTTTGTTTTTCTCATGAAATCATTTTCTAGTTTTATTTATTAGGTTTTTTTTTGTTTGTTTTTTTGCTTTCAGTTTCATTAACTTCACCTTCAATTTTTAGGATTTCCACTTTGGTGCTTAATTGGGATTTTTAATTTATTCTTTTCTAGTTTTTCTTTTAGTTGCACACTCAATTAGTTGACTCTTTCTCTCTTTTTTTAATTTTAGGTAAGGATTTGAAAGTACAAATTTTCCTCTAAGTACCACTTTGGCTGTATCCCATGATTTTGGTATGTCATCTCATTGTTGTCATTATCTTTAATGAAATTACTGATTGCTTTTTATTATACTTTGACCCACTTATTCTTTAAGATTAGATTATTTAGTTGCCAAATAATTTTTAAACTATGCTCCCAAGGCCCTTTATTGGATATAGTTTTCATTGCATTATGATCTGAAAAGGGTGCATTTAATATTTCTGCTTTTCTGCATTTGGTTGTGAGGTACTTATACCCTAATACAGGGGTGGGGAAGCTGCAGTCTCAAGGCCACATGTGACCTTCTAGGTCCTTAGGTACAGCCTTTTGACTAAGTCCAAGTTTTAGAGAACAAATATTTTCATTAAGGGAATTTGTTCTATGAAGTTTGGATTCAGTGAAATGATCAAACTTGAGGACCTAGAGAGCCACATGTGACCTTGAGGCTGCAGGTTCCCTACCCCTGCCCTAATACATGGTCAGCTTTTGTGAAGATATCATATGGAGGTGAGAAAAAGGTATATTCCCTTCTATTCCCATTTAATTTTCTCCAGAGGTCTATCATATTGAACTTTTAAAAAGATTACATTCATCTCTTTAACTTTTTTCTTATTTATTTTGTGGTTAGATTTATCTCACACTGCAAGGGGAAAGTTGAGGTCCTCCAGTAATATAGTTTTACTATATCTTCCTGTATTAATTTAAGATTTTGAATGCTATGCCATATAGTGCATATACATTTAGTATTGATATTATGTTATCGTCTATGATATCTTTAACAAGATGTATCTCTTATCTCTTTAAATTAGGTCTATTTTTGCTTTTGCTTATCTGAGATCATGATTATTCTCCTTCCTTTTTTTTTTTTACTTCAGCTAAGAGATTCTATTACAGTTTCTTATTTTAATTCTGTATGTGTCTTTCTATTTCAAGTTGTTTCTTGTAAAGAACACATTGTTAGATTCTAGTTTCTAATCCATTCTTCTCTCCACTTCCATTTTATGGGTGAGTTCATCTCAGTCCCATTCGCAGTTATGATTACTAACTGTATATTTCCTTCCATCCTATTTTCTTCCATTTTCCAGGTCAGTTGATTCTTTGATGGAGTATTTCACATTTTCTTCTATTATTTTCATTTTTTGATTTTGTTTTATTGTTTCTTGCTGTCTTGGAGTTGTTAGCTTCCACTTGACTGCTTCTAATTTTTAAGGAAGTATTTTCTTCAGTGAGCTTTTGTACCTCTTTTTTCATTTGGCCAGTTATGCTTTTGAAAGAGTTATTTTCATCAATGAATTTTGTACCTCTTTTTTCCATTTGTGCAATTCTGTTTTTTAAGATGTTATTTTCTTCAGTATTTTTTGTGCCTCTTTTACCAAGCTGTTAATTGTCCTTTAATAATTCTCTTCCTTTGCTTTTATTTCTTTGCCTATTTTTTTCTCTACCATTCTGATTTTGAAATTAATTTTTAGCTTTGCAAGGAATTCTTCTTGGGCTTGTGACTAATTCACATTTTTCTTTGAGGCTTTTTAAAGTAGATTTTATTACTTCATTGTCTTCTGAGTTTCTGTCTTGATCTTCTCTGTCACCATAGCAGTTCTTCAGGCCAAGTTCTTTTTGTATTGTTTGGTCATTTTCCCACTGTATTTCTTGATTTGGAACTTTTTTTAATGTTGGCCTCTGTTCCTGGTGTGGTAGAGGGAGGGCCTCTATCTCAAGCTTTAGACTTTTCCCCACTGCTATTTCTGGAGTTCTGAGATATTTGAAGCTTTAGGTGCTTCCAATGTGACATGATCTAGGGAGAAGTGTAGTCATTGCCCTCTCTTCCTTGCCCAGGAAGAGCCCCTGATCCCCTGGGATTTCAATTGATACTTCTCTTCAGGGCCCCTCCTTTCTTGGGACCAGAAATGATACTGTTTTTCAGGGTCCCTGATCCTTTGGGGCTGGAAACGATACTTCCCCTCGAGGCTTCCACTACTTTTTGAGCAAAAGTGCTTCTCTCTGCTTTTGAACTGTGACCCAGAAGTGAGTGTAGGCAATGGGGCTGCCAAATAATGTGTGGTCCTACATCCAGTGCTAGGAAAAGGGTTCCCTGTAATATTTTTCTGACCCTTGCCAGGTCCCCTTACTGTCTCTGGCTTGAGAGGTCCAAAAGCGGCTGCTGCTTCTGTCACTGCCACCTAGTCCCATGGTTGTTCCTCCATGTGAACTCTGGACCAGTCTCCTCCCCTGTCTCACAGATCACTCTTTCCAATCTCTTGTGTTGTCTTAGGCTATAAGAATGGCTCATTCTGACCCTCTGTTGGCTCTGCCACTCTGGAATACATTTTGAGGTATTATTTTAAAGTTGTTTGGAGGGGAATGTTGGGAGAATTCAACTGAGTGCTCTGTCATCTTGGCTCTACCCCTGGAAGACTGCTTCAGGCTTTTTTTTAGCTGCTATTTTTATAGCCAGTTCTGCAGTCTTTCATTTTTTTTTTTTTGCTGCTTCCAAGATGAGATCATCCAAGAGGAGGTGTGGTCACTTCTCTCTGGATCTGCACTGTGGTCCTTACCTGTGTAGGGCCCCACTGTGTTGCATCCATATGTGCTATCACTCTTTTCTTCCCTAGAACTGCCATCAGGCCCCTGCTTCCTTGTGACAGCAAGTGCTCCTCTTTATCCTGAAACTGTGACCTGGAACTGAGTCTGTGCAATGAAGTTGCCAGTTATCTTTGTCCAGTGCTTGCACAGGATTCTCCTATAATCTTTTTCTGACAAGTTTTCCAATCCCCTGACTCTCTCTGGGCTGAGAACTCCCGAAACTGCTATGGCTGCTGTTGAAACCGTCCAAGACTCACGGCTGGTATTGCCACCACACTTTGGGCCACTTCCAGCCACATTAGCACAGACTTCTCCAGCTGATTCCCTAAGTTGTTGTGGGCTGGAAAAACATTTCACCTCAACCTTTTGTTGGCTAGGCTACTCCAGAATTCAGCTTGAGGCATTATTTTAAAGTTGTTTGGAGGGGAATGTTGCAAGAGCTTAGCTGTAAAGCCTCCTTCATTCTGCTATCTTGGTTCTGCCAAGTGTGTGTGTGTCATTCATTTCCTTGTATTTCCATAAATCATCCAAAGATTGTCTGCCCAATATGTTAGAGATCTTCCTCTGGTTATTTTAATATTCAGTGGATACCCAACCTACCATTCAGAAAGGAAGGAAGGAAGGAAAGAAGGAAGGAAAGAAGAAAGGAAGGAAGGAAAGAAGGAAGGAAGGAAGGAAGCAATAAGCATTTACTGAATGCCTACTTGCCCAGTGTATAAGTTAATAACTGTCTAAGATTGGATTTGTTCTTCCTTGACTCCAGGCTCAGAGTTTTATCCAATGTATCATCTTGCTGCCTCTAGGGCACCAGTCCATTATACCTTGATGATGCTGATGGTGGTGGTGGTGCTGGTGGTGCTGGTGGTGCTGGTGATAAGGATAGCAACAACAATAATAGCTAGTCCTTGTCCAGTGCTTTAAGTTCTGCTAAGCACTTTAGAAATATTATCTCATTTGATCCTCTTAACAAACCTGGGACAGAATTATTCTTATTATCTCCATTTTATAGATAAGGAAACTGAAAATGACAGAGGTTAAGAGACTTGTGCAGCTTCATGCAAGCTAGTGTCTGAAGTGGGATTTGAACTCAGGTTCCGTGTTCTCTTCATTGCTCCCTAACAGTCTTTACATTATTAGCCTGCTTCATTTTCCAGTCATTCATTCTCCTCCTGATATCTTCTATGGAAAATAATTCACTTGAATTTAATTTAATAAACATTTCTTAAGTAACTATTATGTAGCAATTTTACTGGATGTTGGGCATGAAAATTCAAAAACAAAACAAAACAAAAAAATCCCAACTCTTAAGGAGCTTACATTTCTTTAAAGGATACAATAGCAAAGCAGATAAGTCCTTCCTTCCTTAGCTAGCAGGGAGAAAACCTTGAGAACTAAG
>CM053585.1:512505163-512518224 GCA_028646515.1 Pseudochirops corinnae | reverse complement strand
AAAAATGGAGTGCATTCCAGGGACAATTAATGTAAAGGCATGGAGGTGGGAGATGAATGATTGAGTTCATAAGTAATAACTAATTTAGATAAAGATCATGTATATAAGTAACCTAGAATATATATATATATATATATATATATATATACATATACACACATATCGATACGTACATATATGTAATCTAGAATAAAAATCATGTATATGAAGTGGAATAATGAAAAATAAATCTGCAAAAGATAGGTTACAGCCAGGTTTAAAGTGATTAAGGCATATTAAGCAAGGTATGGCACCTCTGCAGTGGTTCTCAACCTTCCTAATGCTGTGACCCTTTAATACTTGTATGTGGGCGTATCTGCATGTGGGTGGACCCACCTGGAGACAGAGCAGTGGTGTCTTGCTTCCTAAGACCATCGGAAATATGTGTTTTCCAGTGGTCTTAGGCGACCCCTATGAAAGGGTCATTCGACCCTCAACGGGGTCACGACCCACAGGTTCAGAACTGCTGTATCAGTGCTTTCTTTCAGCTATGTGGTGGAATGAGCCCTGGAATTGGGGCTGTAAACCCTGGGTTCTCAACTGAACTTTTCCTCTTCTAATTGCTTGACTCCAGCAGAGGCAGCAAAGTCTAGTTAGAATGGTAATTGTTTAAGTCTCACTCTGCCATGAACTAGTTGTTTATGACTTTAGGTCAGCCTCCTGACCTCTCTGGGCCTCAGTTTTCTCACCTGTAAAATGGAAAGGTTGAACTAAAGGTCTCTTATGACTCTTTGAGTTTATGACCATGTCTTTTTAAGTCAATTAACTTTTCTGAGCTGTAGTTTCCTCTTCTATAAAATTAGGCTTATGGTGCCTACCCTTTGGACTTGCTGAGTTGCCAAGATCAGTTGAAATAGTGTCTTTGTAGTCTATTAAATGGGACAGCTAGGTGGTGCAGTGGATAGAATGCCATGCCTGGAGTTAGTAAGACTCATCTTCCTGAGTTCAAATCTGGCCTTAGATACTCACTGGCTGTGTGACCCTGGGCAAGTCACTTACCTTATTGACTTTAGTTTCCACATCTATAAAATGAGCCGGAGAAGCGAATGGCAAACCACTCTAGTATCTTTCCCAAGAAAAGTCCAAATGAGGTCATGAAGAATTAGACATGACCAACCAACAAGAACAGCAACATATCTGCTAAGTGCTATACAGATGCCAGAGACTATTATCTTGGAAAAAAAATTAGCTCTAAAACTGAGTTTTGTCAAAAGTTAGAAGGAGATGCAATTGTGAATCAAAAGAAGATGTTAACACATTTTTTATAGACTTAAAGGCGATTTGTTCCCAGGACTCATTGGAACCTAGGATATTTTAAAGGCACTTAAAGTATTAGCATATTTGACAGACCTGTGGAATATTTATCCTTTACTATAGCAGCTGATGGCGGAAATGTGGCCCACACGCTTATTGCTTGCCATTGCTCCTGATTGTTTAAGCAACATCATAATAATAAAACAGCTACCATTTATATAATGCTTTAAGTTTTGCAAAGTATTTTACAAATATTATTTCATTTGATTTTTTACAACCACCCTGGGAGACAGAGGTCTGTTATTATACCCATTTTGGAGATGAGAAAACTGAGGAAGACAGAGTTTTAAATGACTTTCCCAGGAACACACAGCTAATAAGTGTCTGAGGAAGGTCTTCTGAACAAAGAATCAGGTCTTCCTAATTCCAATCTAGTGGTTTAGCATAGTAGACACTAGGAAACGTGAGAAGAACAAATATCATCAGACCAAATGTTAAAACTGACTATTTGTGCCTGACGTGTGGTAGAGCCTTCTGAGCTTGTATTGGACTGATCTGCCACACTCAAATGCACTGCAGCTTGACCCTGACTGACATTGGGATGTCATTTTGGTCCTCTTTGATTATGAAGTATGAATAACAACAGCTCCATCTAACTACAACATGACTGGATGGTGTCATAGGAGTTAGTCTAAAATGAGCTATGTACTGACAGCAGAATTCTGGTATTTCTTCAGTAGGTGCAGGGTTGCCCTAATCTCACCCCCCAAGGAATTCTCGATGGCGTCCATTGATTGACACCTCCTGAATTGTCTGTTAGGGAAAAGCATTCCAAACATGAAGGTATAAAATTAACTGATTATTGTATTTTGAGGATTAAAGACAGCTATGAAGGCAGCTATAATTTACCTATACCCACATTTTTCTAATATGAAAGAAAAATAATTGCATGAATAGTGGCAAATTGTTTCATCAGACATCTTTTTGTGTGTTTCTTCATTTCAAGATCTCAGGCTTTTAATAGATCAAGTACTTGGACTATAGGAGTGAACATGTTTGTAAAAGAAGGAATAGGCTTGGGGCCAGGTCTCCAGTTTCCCCTGAATCATCTCTGTGCTCTGGAGTATTTGGAAGTTTTGGCTCTTTCTGTATTTGTGAATCTTTACAAAGTACCACAAGCTTTGAGAAATTGTCTTAAGGTTACTGGATTTTAGATTTTACCCACAGGGGCTGCAGTAGGTTGAGAATAATTAAATAAGGTGACACTCTACCTAATTGCATTCTCCCATTGTTGAGTTTTTCTTCATTAATATAAATTGCTCAGGAAGTAACTATGAAGACATAGACCTTTGCCTTCTTAGTGACACTGAAGATCTCAGAATTCTAAAGTCATAAGAGACTTTCTTCACTTGGACACTGGATCTTGGTAGTGTATCCCTTGGCGCTGGCCCTGGTCCATTCCAAGAGATTGTTGGGACTCGTACACTCTTTTCTTTGCTCCTTCTATTTCCATTTTTCTACAGGGTGAATAAGATTAAAATGAATGTCACTGGAAGGAGTGAAGGGCAAAGTAAACCACAAAATGGTTTCTTGATAGAATGGTAAAGAGAGGACAGTCCTATTGATTTTGCTGAGATGATGCTGAAACCAATAGTCAGTCATCCAACATGCCTTTAGTCAGCAATTGCGATGCGTTAAGCACTGTACTTAGTCCCAAGAATATGAAGGAAGGCAAAACAATTCTTGCTCTCAGGGAGCTTACCTATACATACAATGGGAGAGACAGGATGACAATACCTAGGTACATAACGAGCTATGTGAGTACACTGATATTAGTCTCTGAGCAGATTGTAATAGGAGTAATAAGTTATGACTTAACCTTTTTTTTTTAAAGTTCATATTTGTTGTTTGTTCTCTATTCTATTTAGTATTCCTTATGTATGCAAGAATAAAATACCTGCTTCATACCTCATTCATACTGAGTATTTCTTTCATTGGGCAAGAAGGTGGCTTAGTGAATGGAGTGCTGGGCCTGGAGTCAGGAAGACCTGAGTTTAAATCTGACTTCAGATACTTACTAGCTGTGTGACCCTGGGCAAGTCACTTAACCCTTTTTGCCTCCATTTCTTCATTAGTAAAATAAGCTGGAGAAGGAAATGGCAAACCACTGCAGTATCTTTGCCAAGAAAACCCCAAATGGGGTCACAAAGAATTAGACACAACTGTATGACAACAACCCCCTACTTTGAGAAGCCATAAGCTACCTCCTTCTTTCCCTCCTCCCCTCTGAGGTTACTAGGTTGAGGACTTCAACTGAAGAATGTCAGAAAAGGGACCCTCCTTTCACCAAAGGCCAGTCTCTGAAGGAATAAATCTGGTCAAACTCTATGCTTGGGCATAGAACAGAAAATGATATGGTATTTTGAACCAGTATGTTCCCAGCAATGGGTGGCTAGGTGGTGCAGTGCATAGAGCACCAGCCCTGGAATCAGGAGGACCTGAGTTCAAATCCAGCCTCAGACACTCAACACAAAACTAACCGTGTGACCTTGGGCAAGTCACTTAACCCCAATTGCCCTACCTTCCCCCCTCCAAAAAGCAAAAATTAAAAAAAAATATCCAAAAGCTAGACTTGTGGCAATGAAATATAGTTAAGCAAAATTAATGGATACAGTGTCCATATTTGACAATGTATGCTTCATTCTGAAACAATGAGTCACCACTCTCTGAAGAGAGATCATGTACGGTTTCATTTTCTTTTAACTACATTGAATACCTTTCAAAAGAAGTACATTAAGCAAATATCATTCGTGTCTTTGCGTGATGATTAAAAAAAATCATCGAGAAAGCCAGAGGCAGTTCTGATCTACGAATGACTGAATGGGTGTAAAAGAGAAACCTGCAAACAGTATTAAAATAGTCATTTTCTCCATTTGTTTGCTGGCACAGTACTCATTCCCTAGTATGGAATTCTTTTGTATAGGAATATATTGTGTTGCTCAAGCACAGCCATCCTGAGCTGTACCTCTAATCTCCAGGGTGTTCTCATCATTAGTACAGCAAGTTTTATATGTCTAAATAGACCAACATTTTTGCTATCTTTGTTGTAAATAAGATCCATCCTGCAACAACCTAGATTTTTATGCATCTTAGATTTCCATCAGCAAAACATCCTGTGGAGCATAAAACGTTACGTCTTTATTATTAGGCACTGAGTGTTCTGTTTGCTAAACATTCAATGAGGTATTAATTGTGAGAACATTTCATAGATGCTGATTTTATGTGAAACACCAGTGAAATTGTATGAAGGATATTTGGGTCACTTTTTTTTAAGGCAAAGCTTTATTAGAAAAAAAAAAAGAGGGTTAGCATACAATAGGAAAGAATTGAATAGAACAGAATGCTATAAATTCTCTGAGCTTGTAAATTTCCTATAATAGGTTGGCCAATAATTTTAATGTACTCCCCTCACTTAGAGATGCACTTCTGCCTGCGCTTTTAAAAGCTCTAAGTTTTGCTGCCTTCCAAATCTATGCATCTCCAGTTGTCAGCTCGTTTTAGAGAGCACAGGATAGCTCAAAGACTTGGGGATGGATTTTTATTGCTCCCTTGTAATAATTATGCTGAGTGCTAAAGTCAGGAGTGACAGCTCTTGAGGCTGCTCATATAGCTTTTTTATGCTGCTGTCAATCCGGTTCATCTCTGAGCCTGAGGAGAAGGGGGAAAAAGATTTTCTGCCTCCCCTGGCCATGTTGAAGAGTCTCTAAATACATAATTTGTGGTGCTGTGCTCATTTTAATCAGATCACCTTGGAATGCATGTTACATAATGGCTTCCAGCAAATTTTTTTCCCTGGTAACACTTTGGAGAAAATTTATGCAAAGGCTTTCTCTTGTCATTGTATGAAGCTACTGCATTGGCTGGGGCCTGATCAATTGGATATTTGGAGCTCTGTTAAGGGGAAAATTATGTTGATGGGTGAATGCTGGGAGGTCAGTTTAATCTCCCCTATGATAGAGTGACAAGATATATAGACAAGTGGGATGCAGTGGATGGAATCAGTATTGATTCAGTGAGGATTTTGATTCCAGCTTGCCTAGCGTTCTCATTGAATAGTGAAAGGAACAGGGTCAACTGGTTATAGCAGAGGAGCCAAATTTCATGTCTGCACGTCTCAGTGTTAGATTGGTAGGGAATGGTGTCCCTTGGGTGTCAATCCTGGATGTCAGACAAGTCAATAACTTCTTGATGACCCAGATGAAAGAATTGAGACAATACTCATTAAATCTTGAATGACAGTGTATTATTATGTGAGGTTGCTAATACTCTGAAATACAGGGGTGAAAATGACCTTGATTAGTAGAAAAGAATGTTCTGCAAAAAAAGAGAAAGAAATGAAATTAAAATAAGGTATATTGCAGCTTTCTAAAATAATGTCTCAAATGCAAGATGGGTCCAACAGTTGGTCTTTGTGTAGCCATTTGGGTATGAAAATAGTTATCATCTCATTTGATTTTCACAACATCTTTTATGGATATTATCCCCATTTTACTAATGAAGAAACTTCATTAAATCAAATTATTAATTAAATTAAATTTATTAATTTAAATTAATTAATTTATTATTAGTTAAATTAATTATTTAAATTAAAAAATGAGTGTTTGGATTACTCATCCAAGGTCATAGAGGCAGTAGGCAACATAGACTCATGTGACCAACAAGAGAGAAAACTAGACATTTTCTCTGATATTTATACCCTCTCCAAAATAGGAATTATGCACCAAAGATGAAATAATTTCAACTGTCTCCATGATATATGACACCAAGAACCTAAGCAAGGTAAAAACTCAATGAGCTGATAGTAGAAAACACCAATAATCCTTAACCCATTTACTTAGGACCCCCCTCCTCTACCATCCACTATGTTCCCTTCAGCAAGGCTACACATGGCCATAGCTGACTCATGGGGCTCACCACAGAACTCAACTCTACACACAACCTAATCTTTTCTTGTTGCCAGTGTCACTAAGATCCTAACCCTAAAGGTCAGAAATTTGCTCAGACTGTGACAGTGGCATGATAGGACCCTGTGTTGCTTAGCCAGAAGATGGAGGAACCGAGGGAATGGGGGGCAGGTACATATGTGTATGGGAACTATGTGGCACTTGACTAAGCCACTGAGAAAGCCTCTAGCATCCACTTGGGGCCAGTTCTGTCCCTTCTCTCCTCCACTCCCAAAGTCATTTGGGGCAGAGACCTAGACTGGTGAACCTTTAATTACCCAGTGTAGGAGGAGGCTGAGAGTCTTTGATATATAATCCTCAGGGAAATTGTCATCAAAGAGGAGGGAATCAGAAGTGAACAACAGGGCAAAACAAGGAAAAAAAAGACTAATTACCAATGATTTCGGGAGGAAGAACATCCAATTAAAGACTATGAGCATAACCAAAAAAAAAACATAGTAGGGAAAAATATTAGTAACAGAAGGAAAAATGGTCTCCAGATTCAGAAGTAAAAGAGTCCAGGCATCTGTGAATAAATATTACAAGAAAAAGGAAAATGAATTAAAACTTGATGAGGCAGAAGACCCAGTGGATTCCCAAGATAGCATGGAACCATAGCAGTATGTTCTAGAATGTTTTAAAAGAGAAATAAAAATTATGGCAAGAGCAGAATTTTTTGCATGCACAGTAGAAATAATTGGCATAATAGAAAAACAAACAAACAAACTTGGATCCACGATGGCAACTCTCACCAAAGAAACAAAAAAGAAGATAACTGATTGGGAATTTAAAAACAAGGAAGCAAAAAACAACCTGGAAGAAGAGAAGCAAAAAGCAATAACATTTAAAAATAGGATGTTTTCCAAACAATGAAAAATCCAGATCTGGAAGACGGGATGTACAAAAGCAACTTAAGGATTATAGGTGTCACAGAAAGAAAACATGACAAGTTAAAAAAATAAACATATGGATGTTATAATACAAGAAATAGTACAAGAAAACTGCCTAGAATCTCTGGAAAGTTGGAAAGGTCTAGATTGTTAAGAACTTCAATTGCCCAAAAGGAGAAGTTTGTATTTTGTTGTAGAGGTAATAGCTACTGGAGTTATCGAGGGTGTGTGTGTGTGTGTGTGTGTTGAAACAGTCAAATCTGAACTTTAGGAAAATTATTTTGGGAGTTTTTTAGAGATGGACTCAGACACGTTAGAATCAGAAAGAATTTTAGAACTCAGTCCATTTTTTTATTTGACAAGTAAGGAAATGAGGTCTAGAGAAGCAAGAATACTTATCCAAGATTATAGAGCCAGAGCAAGGTCTTCAACCCAAGGTTTTGAAGTAAAATCCAGTGCACTTTTCCCTTCATGTGGCTTCTATAGTTTTCAGAGTAGAGAGAAATCATTGTGGCTGAAATAAGTAGGAAAAGCTTCATGGAAGAGACAAAATTGAGCCTGGACCTTCCAAAGTGGGTAGAATTTAAACAGACTTAAAGGAAAAGGGGGCAAAGAAACACATTTTGTGTAAGGCAACTGACTGGAGGTATGGTCTGGGAAATAAGATGGGACAGGTAGGATGGAACCAGATTATGGTAGTACTTGAAAGCCACATATATGTTTAGATGTGACTTGGAAGTGTAATAGAGAGGCAAGGTAGTTAGGATAGATATGATACCATGTAGAATTACCTAACTTAATAAACTCTCTTGAAGTGCCTATTATGTATATAGATGCCAGAGTCACAACGATAAGAAATGTGACGGTCCTCAAACTCAGAGAACTTACGTTTTCTGCGAGAAAAATATTTTAAATCTGAGACGGTTACATAAATGTCAAGTCTTATTGTTATTTTCCTCTTAAAAGCTTAGCTGAAGAACTACTTATGAGACCTTTTCTAATTCTCCTAGTTGTTAATGTCTCCTTCTCCCAAGAAAATATTTTGTTTATTTTGGATTTACCTCTTTTTTAATATATTGCTTCCCCCTAATAGAATGTAAACTTCATGAGGGAAGCAACTATATAATTTCAATGGTATCCCACGAGCCTACATACCTGGTGCAGAGTAGAATAAAATTGGATTAAGACGATAAATTCGAGTTTCTCGGGATTCTGGTAGATGGAGTAGAAAAAGCTAGAGAAAAATAATTTAAAGATGAAAAGTGTAAATAATACTGAGGTTTAGTTCTCTTGGAAGGCATCTTGGGAGATAGTGGGATTTGCAGAAAATGCTAAGGGAAGATGTTAGAAGATAGTTGTGGTAGGAGAAACAGCTCCCAGGGTTCCTCTATTTAAGTTAGGATGATTGTTTTCCTTAAGAGGTATTTTCAATATTGCTTGAGACTTAACTCAGGGCACTGTAGCTTCAGGATGTTAGAATGGCTTTCTGGTTGCCTGGTTCCAAAAGGGCCTGGGCATCGGGATTCCCAACTCCTCTTTGAGGTTTCTGACCAGCAGGCTAGCAACGTGATCAATGCTGGCATAAGGATGGTCAGCTCAATCTATACCATATTTTAGAACATCCTTCACCAGTGATGGTTAAGTAACCACCTTTTGTTAACTGGATTTATATGTATTGGTATATGGATTGCATGAATCTCATTTTGTTCCAGGCTCTAACCTGAGGTATAGGCCCACCCTTCTAGCCTTGAGGTTAACAATTTATGAGTATGAGTAAAATTTCCTCAGGTTTATCCTGAGTTTTCTTGTATCTTCTCTCCCATGTGTCCCATCAGACTGATTCAGAAAAGCATTTGAGTTTACTCTGAGCCTATAAACTCATATGAATTAGAGTGGAATTACTGCTTATGTGGGCCTTTGAAGAGAGGGCCTGAAGAAATGTCTCAGCTCAATGTTCCTCCCTTCTCTGGTAGCTCACCACATTGTTGTAAGCCTGGTAGACCAGCTGCCATAAAAAGAACTCAGAAACTGAGATGCTAAGGTGACACAGTGGATAGAGTGCTGGGCCTGGAGTCACAAAGATCCATCTTCCTGAGTTAAAATCTGATCTCAGACACTACCTTTATGACACTGGACAAGTCATGAACCCTGTTTGCCTCAGTTTCCTCATCTGTAAAATGAGCTGGAGAAGGAAATGACAATCCATCCCAGTATCTTTGCGAAGAAAACCACAGATGAAGTCAGGCATGTCTGAAAATGACCAAAAAAACAACAACAAAAAGTCTAGATTCTGAGAAAAGATGCTGAGACCGAGACCTAGCATTTCTTTTAATGAGAGATTGCTGTGCTTTTGGAAGGTGAAGTCGATGAACTAATTTCTCTAGACCAGATATCTGCCACCAAAAGTCATGGGACAATGCTCTGTGACTGTCTTTGTTGCTGCTGCTCTTTGATAGACTGATCAAAGGCCGTGACTGTGCTCCCCAGCCCAGCTGACTGAACCCCACATCACACACCACACGACTATTTCAGCAGAAGTACCCTTTAAGAGGCCAGGATCTTGTGTCTTAGAGCTATGTTTGGTTTTGTTTCCACTGCTAAACCAATCTGAATAATAGCTAGGTTATTACTGCTATTATAGTATTGGGACCATATAACCACCCACCTTATTAGAGGAGATGAGCTAGTGAATCACAGTATGTATCAATTATCACACAAATAAGGAAAATATGAGTGTATCAACATTTTCAATGAGATGTTCTGCCTTGACCTAATCAAGTTGTACTTATTTACACAGGTATTATGTCTGTGCATCTATCCACATATATGCATTCAATGTAATAGATGATATGGATATTACATGTGTACATACAACACACCAGTGTGTTCATTGAGAGATCAAGAAGTACCTACTATGTGTCAGGCATTGTGTTAGGAATAGAAAAATAAAGGACGGGGCCCAAGTATTCTACTGGGGGAGGGGAAGAGAAGCAACATATGTACAGATTAATAAATCGAAAACAAATACAAAATAATTTCACTGGTGCCACCAGAGGAGGTGGCAGTTTAGCCAAATCTTGGAGAAAGAGAGTGATTCTAAGAAATTGATATGAGGAGAAAGAACATTCTGGCATGGGGGGTAGCTAGTAGTAAGGCCTATGAAATGTTGTATAGGAAGAAAGAAATTAAGCCAGTTTGGCTGGAATGTTGGGTGCATGGGATAGAATAATGTGTGATTACTCTGCAAAAATGATTCAGAATCATATTTTGAAGAACTTTTAAAAAAATACTAGATGATTTTGTATTTTATACTAGGAATAACAGGGAGCTTCCAAAGCTTCCAAAGTCAGGAAGTGAGATGATCAGACCTGTTCTTTAGGATACTCTTTCCAGCTGCTTTCTGAAGGATAGATTGAAGAGGGGGACAAATTGAATAAAAAAAAAGCCAATTAGGAGGCTGGTAAAATAGTCCAGGGAAGAGATGTTAAAGGTCTGAATTAGAGTAATTACTATGTAAGTGGAGAAAAGGGGATGGATGTAAGAATTGTTGGGATGGTAGAACTGAAAAGACTTGGCCATCAATTGGATATTGAGAGAGATGGAAAATGAATGAAATTTAAGGATGACTCTGAAGTTGAAAGGTCAGAAGGCTGGTGCTGTCCTTGACATAAATAAGCAAGTTAGAAAGAGGTGTGGGTTTAAAGAAAAAATAATAATGAGGTTGGTTTTGGACATGTCGAATTTGAGATACCAATGGGACATCCAGGTGGCGATGTCCAATACATAGTTAGCCATATTTGCTAGAACTTGGGAGAGAGATGAGGGCTATGTAAATGGATTGAGGGATTGTCTAAATAAAGAGATAGTTGAAGCCATGGGAGGTGAGAGAGATATTAGAGAGAGAAAGTTCCTACGATGGAGACCTGTGGTATACGTACAAGTCAAGGAAAGGATGTGGATGACAATTTGTACAACTAATTGGTTGGAGTACAACCAATTGTCCTGGAAACATAGGGAGGAGAGACTAGAAAGGAGGAGAGGGTGGTGAACAGTGTCAGATGCTGCAGAGAAGTCAAGAAGGATGAAAGCTGAGAAAATCCATTGGATTTCACAATATTGAGATCACTAATGTGTACTAATATATTGTAACCTTGGGGAGAACAGATTCCATAAAGTCAGTGGGCAAATTGCAAGGGGTCAAAAAGTGACTAGGTGGGCAGCTAGATGGTGCAATGAATAGAGCACCACTCTGGAGTCAGTAGGACCTGAGTTGACATCCAGCCTCAGACACTTGACACTTAACTAGCTCTGTGACCCTGGGCAAGTCACTTAACTGTCACTGCCTTGCCAAAAAAAAAAAAAAAAAAAAGTGAGTAGGTCTACAGCAGCAGTTCTCAGCCTGTGGGTTATGTTCAATTTGTAACAATGAAAATATATCCTGCATATCAGATATTTACATTATGATTCATAACAGTAGCAAAATTACAGTTATGAAATAGCAACAAAAATAATTTTATGGTTGGAGGTCACCACAACATGAGGAACTGTATTAAAGGGTCATGGCATTAGGAAGGTTGAGAACCACTGGTCTAGAGAAATTAGAAACAATTATGTGTGTGTGTGTGTGTGTGTGTGTGTGTGTGTGTGTGTGTGTGTGTGTGCATGAGAATGTGTTTTGAATCCCTACTGGATGCTAGTTACTATAATAGATAATACACTAAACTTGGAGGTAGGAAGACCTGAGTTCAGATCCTGCTTATTATTTATATAACCCCCACCAAAACAGTTTCTGCTACTCAGTAGCTAATATCATTCTTGGGAGAGAGAGCACACACAGGTACAAGAACAACAACAACAAGATTATTATAAAGCCCCAAGTGAAAAGGTATAAAGTAATGATAATAGTAGCAACAATATTAATAGCCACCATGTCTATAATACTTAAAGGTTTCCAAAATGCATTACAAACGTTTTCTTTGATCCTCACGACAACTCTGTGGGGTAGTTGCTATTATTGTTTCCATTTTACAGATGAGGAAACTGAGGTACACAGAGGTTCAGTAACTTTTCTAGGGTCGTACATCTAGTAATTGTTTCAGTTGCTATGTAATCAATTATTGTTATTGGCTAAAGAGTATTAATGGTCTAGATAATGATCAGGTGGTAGAGAATCAAAGAATGCTTTTGTATTTAAGATAAACTTGTGGCTGCTTTTGTGTGTATTACCTACCTAGTGCATGTTGTCTCACCTGAATGCAGGAAAGTAAACTCTCTGAGGGCAGGGACCACTTTGCTTCTGTCTTTATGTCCTAAAACACTTAGTGCAAAGCCTGGTGCAGAGACGGTGTTCAATATCTATTGAGTTTCAATATAGGGCTTTTCTCTTTTACCTCAGAGGGTTTCTCTCTTAGTTGTTTGCCTTCTGGCTTTTTCCTCAATGCTCTAGTTAAAAAGCATGTTTTCTTTGACTCATTATACTCCATTTTATCATCTCCCTCTAAACATCTTCTGTTTTTGTTCATTCATTTTTCAGTCATGTGTGACTCTTTGTCACCTTCTTTGGGGTTTTCTTGGCAAAGGTACTGGAGTGGTTTGCCATTTCCTTCTCCAGTTCATTTTACTACTTTGCCTCAATATAGTCTTTCAGTCAAAAACCTATCTGTAATGCCATGCACCAGTAGATTCCCAAAAGAATGCTACTGAGCACAGCTTTTTTAAATTTTATTTTATTTTTAACTTTTGTTTATTTTGGTTTACATCATTCATTTCCACAAGATTTTGAGTTACAAATTTTCTCCACATCCTTCCCCTACCCACCACCTCAAAACAGCCATCCCATTGTATAACCCCTCCCCCAATCTATTCTTTCCTATGT
>CM053585.1:512486352-512504663 GCA_028646515.1 Pseudochirops corinnae | reverse complement strand
TTGCCACACAGGAGAACAAGGGGGATGGGAATAAGAGGTGGGATGACGGAGGGGAGGGCAGGGTGGGGGGGAGGGTTGCTGGAAGTACACACTTCTGTAAAGGGTCAGGGACAGTGACAGGGTAGAGAATAGAACAAGGCAGGGGGCAAGATAGGAAGGAGGGACATATAATCAGTCCCTCACAATATGCCCACTGTGGAGAGGTTCTGCGTAATTACACATGTACAGCCTGTATTTAATCGCTTGTCCTTCCGTGGAGGTGGGTGATGAGGGAGGAAGGGAAAGAATCCAGAATTTAAAGTTCTATAATCAAATGTTAAAAATATTATGTATATATCTATATATGTATATATATATTATTACTATTATTATTATTATTAACTGCATCCAACTGGGAATTAAGATACACAGGCACTGTGGCAGGGAGATCCATCCAGAGGGGTAAGGGGAGAACATAGGAGAGAGGGGTTATACAGTGGGAGGGCTGTTTTGAGGTGTTAGGTAGGGGAAAGATGGGGAGAAATTTTGTAACTCAAAAGCTCGTGAAAATGAATGATGTAAACGAGAAAATAAATTAATTTATTTATTTAAATGTAAAATAAATAAGAGATAAGAATGTGAACCAAGTCAGTGTGCTACTCTGTGCCACACTACCTCTAATATTTCCCAGGGTGATCATGTTCCACTGACATCCTTGAGATGTCAAGAGAAAATAAGGAAGCTCATCCATGGAGGGGGAGAGGGGAGAAAGTCTTAGGAGAACATACATAAGAATCAAAAGAGACAGATGGGTGTAAATGGGTTGCAACCTGCCTTGTTGGAGTGAACATCTACCTTAGTAAAATTCTAGATTTATCGAATATTTAAGCATCTGTAGAAAAGTTTAATGACGTGATATGATAAGACAACTTAGTGGCATCACTTCATTTTGATACCACATAGGTGACACATTAGTTACCATCAGGCCATAAAGCCCAGATTTCATTGCACACATGATCAATGGGCCATGAGCACCAGACATGGCACTGGTGAGTTCATTTCAATAGAAATAAGGAACCAAGAAAAACACTCAGAAAAGTAACATATATAAATAGGACACTATATCCTGATGAGAAGACAATGATAGATTCAGAGCTGGAAGCAGGCTTAGAGATTATTCAATTTAACCTCCTTATTTTTAGAGAAGAAAGAACAGAGACCTAGGGAGGCAAATTAACTTGCCCAAGGTTACATAGTAAGTAAGTAACAGAGCCAAGATTTAAATCCAGGTTCTATCTCCCTAAATACTGTCATTGTCTTTGCCTCAGAGCTGAATAGGTGACACAGTGGATAGAGCACTGATTCTATAGTCAGGAAGACAAGAGTTCAAATTTTGTTTCTGACACGTATTAGCAGTGTGACTTTGGGCAAGTTAATTAGCTTCTGTCTGCCTCAATTTCCTCATCTGTAAAGCAGGGATAAAAATAGCATCTATCTTATAAGGTTGTTGTGAGAATAAAATGGGATCACATATATAATGATTTGCAAACCTTATGGTGCAACATAAATTAGTACTGCTGCTCCTACTGTATGTATGATTCAATTTCTTTAAATGGATATTGTCTTACTCTGCATGTGGCCAAAAAAAAAAAGTACCAGTATGATAGTTCGGTGAAATAATATTTGCTTCAGCTCATCTAGGTTGCTGTCTCTCACTGATCAGTTTTGGTCCTGCTTCATGGGATGGGGGGGCATGGGGGGTAATGACATCCGATGGGAACAGGATTATACATTTAAAAAGAAAATACAGACCTAACAAACACATAATCCAAATTATTGAGACTATAAAATGTCACTGAATTAAATTGTCAGGCTACAGTAAGAATAGTACTTACTATAAAGTCCTTTCCATAAAGTCTCTCATTTGATTCTCACAACAGTCTATAAAATGGGTGTTATTATCCCACTTTATAGATGAGAGAACTGAATCCCAGAGAAGTTTAATTTTCCCAGGGTTACCCACGTAGTGTCCGAGCTAGGATTTGGAGCAGGTCTTCCTGACTCCAGATTCAGCACCCTACAACTCAGTATTGCTTCTCGTGCAAAGGTATTGTTGATAAACAGATCCTTCTGCTCCTATAGACTCCTCAGATCCATTTCCCAGATCTTTTTCAATGAGTGAGTCCAAGCTTCCTACCTCCAGGGGGAACAAAATCAGCAATGATAATTGGTGGTGGAATCTTCCTGGATATGGATAAACTTTCCTACCTAGCACCTATCTCCTAAGGTTGGTTTGAGGATCAAATGAGATACTTACAAAATGTTTAGCACAGTGTCTGGTACACACTAGGTGTTTAACAAATGCTTGTTTCCTGACTGCCTTAACAACCATGGCTTTCTTTGCTCCTTTTAAAAATCCAACTTTTCTAGGATGTCATTCATTTGTACCACCGAATAATATAGACAAGGAAGAAAGGAAACAAGTATTTATTAAGCACCTACTGTATGCCAGACACAGTGCTAAGCACTAGGTCTACAAAGAAAGGCAAAAACAGTCCCTATCCTCAAAGATCTCACATTCTATTAGAAGATGCAATATACAATAACTGGGTACATACTTAATATGTAGTGTGGAGTAGTTTGAAATAAGAATGACTGACTTGGGTAAGGAATGTGAACGAATGGGAATGAAGGACACGACTTAATTTAAGGAAAGAGAAAGTAAATCTGAAGGCAAGTTGCTTCAACAGAGAAGCCATTTCTAATCCAGCTACTGCCAAGTCCATGGTCACTAGAGTAATGCTGTATATTTCATTAGACACTCTAAAAAGCCATCAATGATGCTGACAATGAAATACTGTAGACCTCCAATATAAAGCATGACCAGCAAATCATTGATATCACTCCTATAACTGGTCTTTGATTCAGAATCCCACTGATTCAGTTGGCCTTTCCTCATGGCCTTAAGGGTATCATTTTTCTTAGGACCAAGAACCTCAGTGGTTCATTGATTTCTATAGGAGTTTTGAGCCTAAAATGAGGAGTAAATTGAATCTATAAATATAAGATCATGATGGGTATTTTAATTGAATTTTTCAGACTGACAAAAGCCTGTGGTTCTGCTTTCTTTCAAGAGATATTTGGATGATTTTACTGATGGCATGTGGTTTATTTTAACCCAATCGATTGCTTCAACTACCTAATCACTATATTAAATGTGTTTTTTCCCTGAATGTACCTTTTTAAGTTGTATTTAGTATCTAGCCATTATTAACCAAAATTTTTCAAGCATCAGTACAAGAATCTCCAAAAGGAATTGAGTTGGGGGAGGATTTTTTGTACCTTTAAATAAATATAATTTGCCCTCCAAGGCACCATCATTATAAAGCACTTACAAGTTCTCTAGGCAGTCAGGTGGATCATGGTGCTGGCAAAACAGCCTGAACCCTACAATTTTGTAAATAATGGGTGCTTCAACCTGTGGAGATAAATGCTCTGGTATTACTCAGCTTCAGCTTTGGGTGTGTTCAATTCCTTTTCCAAACATATTTCCAAACCCTTAGACTCTCTAACCTGCTTGTTCCTTAATTCTAGAAAAATAGATCAGGAATAATAAGCTTGATATTCCTTTGTTCATGATTAACATACACTGGCTGGGATCACAAACCAGTCTGAGTTGTCTGAATGACTGTTACACAAACCAAGGTAGACCCAACCCCAAGTTGAAGCTCATCATGGTGGTCTCCATGGTAGGTGCTGAAATCAATAGCAAGTGGAGAAATAGGCAGGTTTTCTTTTGTTTCTTTTGTTTTGTTTTCTTTAATGAGAACATCCCTGAACTTAAAGCACTTTGATGCAAGGAGCCAGATTCACAATTTTAAATAAATAAAGAAATAAAGACCAGAATGAGATCTAACAATCAGATAATCCAAGCAAATTATCGAGACTATAAAATGTCACCGAATTAAATTGACAGGCTACAATAAGGATAATGATAAGTAACAATTATATAGCACCTGCTATAAAGTCCTTCCTATAAAGTGTCTCATTTGAGCCTCACAACAACCTGTGAAATGGGTGTTATCCCATTTTACATATAAGAGAACGGAATTCCATTCATATCAACCTCTATCTTTATAAGAATTTTTCCTTCTCCATCTTTGAACTGCATCAACATCCATCTACTGCACATGACTGTGAGTGTCTCCCATAGCTCTGTCTTGAACCCTCTTCTCATCTTTCCTTTTCTCCCTTCTCTCTCTTTTTCTCTGGTTCTATCCTTCTCCCCACCTCTCTCTTCCTTTCTCTATCTCTCCCTCTTTCCCATGATGAGCTTAGCAATTCCCATATATTCCATTACCCTTTCTATGTATATAACTCCCAAACCTTTGTCTCTAGTCTTAACATCTGAGTTCTAATACCACTTAACAACTAGCTAACAGATCTGTATGACCCATAGGCATCTCGAATTCAACAATTCCAAAACAGACTTCATTGTACTTCACAAGAAAAGCTTCCTTTTTCCTGATGGCTTTACTTGTTTTGGGGGTACTTCTTTCTCTCAGGCACCCAAACTCCCAAGTCTAGAATCATGCTTGCCTCTTCATTCTTCCTCTCTCCCCAAATCTAATTAGCTAAAAATGTTTGTCTATTCTATCTCCATAATATGCTTGAACCCAGATCCTTTTCTTCATGTATTTCCCTAATTCAGGCCCTTGCCACTTCTCACCTCAATTCTTGGAATACCTTCTTTTTTGGCCTCCCCCCTTCTTGTCCATCCTTCTCTCAAATATACATTCTGCTCAGCTGTCAACTAGTTTTACTAATGCACAGGTCTGACCACATCACTGCCCTATTTAATAACTATTTCTAGCTCCCCAATGACTTTAGGATAACCTATAAATTCAGAGGGACTAGAAAAGAGCCTCAGCAACCATCTGGTCCAACCCATAAACTAAAGGACATCTTTCTATGACATACACGTCAGGATGGCATTTCAGGCCTTAAATAACCTGCCACCTAACTTTCTATTCTTCTTCAATATTAGGCTTCTGTATGCACCCTTCATAACAGTGAACAGTCGAAATGGACTCCTACCTCTCCCCCATATCCGATGTTCCACCTTCAGCCACTGCATTTTTCACAGGCCCCCTCCCTTGTTTGGAATTGACTCTTCTCTCATCTTCACCTCCCGCCATCATGCCCCATCAAGACTCAGCTCCTCTGTGAATCCTTTTCTGACCCACTTTCCTGGAGGTGTTATTGTACTCTCTCTCCTCAAATCTCCCCATATTTGCTCATATGACTGCACAGTATAACCTCCTCCCCACTAAATCCCAGCATCATGAAGACAGGGATGGTGCTTTGTATTCAGGAGGAATTTTTTAAAGTTTAGTCTAATAGAATTGAATTCACTGACTTCAAATACCAAATCTCACCCAATGAAACTTGGTGACAAATGTCAGCTCTCTGTTGAGAAAAGCACAACTCAGTAGTCAAAGTTGTTTGCCTCGTGTTCAGGGAGGAATGTCAGCTGTATTAACTAGGGCCATCAAAGGAGGTCACCTTCTCAAGTACGCTGCATGTTAGTGAAATTCTCATAGGAGAATTCTTACACAAATTTATTTTCAACTCCTAAATGTTTGAGATTTTGGTATTCTTTGGAGCTCTGTTTAGATGTTATTTATATTAACTAGAAACACGTTTCTTTTTCTGTTCTGTCCAATGTCCCTATCCCTTTTGGCTTATGTGAGGAAAGTGTCACTAAAGAACAAAATTCCTATTTTTACCCTTCTTTTTAAAACACAGTTTCTTAAGAAGAGGATGTTAGAATCCATACAATTTGAAAACAGCTATAAGTATGCCTCAGGGGACCAGCCAGGCTGGGTTTAGCATCAGGCTGTGGAGAAGGAAACATTATTCAAATGCACATAATAGCAGACAACTTAGTAGATGTTTATACCAACAAAATACAGAGTGGGCCTAAGATGGATTTTTTCCCCCTCAATCTCCAATGGACAGACTTCAAGGAGAACCATACTTAGGAAGTAAAACTTCAGGTCTTAGAGTCCTGTAGTTCATGTCTGCCAGGCCTCCAAAGCTGTCCCTAATATTGGGCTCTATTATACAAACAAATAGTCCTTTTAATTGGGAGGAGCATAAGTTTAAGTGATCAGCTGACTCACTGCCTAAGTATATCTCTGCAGCAAGTTCAGTCTTTCTGGGAAATTGAAGAAAAGGTTTTAAAATAGAGGTTGCAGCCAAGGATAGTTTCTGAATCACCCCTCTTGCTGACATACCTCAAAATTCCAAGGCCTTGCTCCCATGGGAGCTAAGTAGGGTTGGATTTCATGGGTCATTGCTGGGCTCTGCCAAGTCCCAGGAACCCCCAGGATGTTTTCCAGTCACATTTAGGATCCTAGATTTAGAACAGGATATTTGTCTAATCCAGCCCCCTCATTTTAAAGATTAGGGCAGGTAGGTGTGCAGTGGATAGAGTACCAGGCCTGGAGTCAGTAAGACCTGAGTTCAAATTTGGCCTCAGACACTTACTAGCTGTGTGACCCTTGGCAAGTCACTTAACCCCTATTTGCCTCAGTTCTTTATCTGTAAAATGGGGATCCACTGGAGAAGGAAATGGCAAAACACTCCACATAATAAGTGTCAGAGGCAGGATCTGACCCTAGGCCTTCTGATTTCAGAACAGTGTTCTTGCCACAGTAGTGTTCTGCCTCTCTTGTGTAGGGCAGGAAATGAGCATTTATTAAGCGCCAACGTGCAAGGAGCTGTGCTAAGTGCTTTACAGATATTACCTCATTTAACCTTCACAACAGCTCTGGGAGGTAGGTTCTATTACTATTCCCAGTTTACGGTTGAGGAAATTGAGGCAAAGGTTAAGGGATTTCCCCAGGTCTACACAACTAGTAAATATCTAAGGCTGGATTTGAACTCAAGTCTTCCTGAATCCAAGTCTAGAGCTCTATCCACTGTGCCACCCAGCTCCCTCTTTTTCTGAAGCCCATGCCATCATGAAGTCAGTAAGTGACATCAAATAACCAATAGCTCCCATCTCCACGTACACAGTGAGTCATTGAAGGCCCCAGGTTTGTCACCAACACAGCATGAGTGGTCTTCTCTTCTCTTGAGTATAAGCTCTATGGTATCAGATATTCTCTTTCTAATAGGGCAGATCAATTTCCAACTAACCCCATGAGGAACTTCCTCAAATAGCCCAAAGACAGGTTTTATTGATTTCATGCTCACAAGGCCCTGGAGGTCTTCAGTATGAACGTGGGCTGAGAATCCCTAGTTCTCTTGATATGGAAGCTATGGACAAATTCATTTCTACTTTACCTGAGTCATCTTGCACCTAAAAGAAAATGATCAGTACCTACTTCTCAGCTGCCCATGTTAACCTTTCTTGGACTATGTTGTAAATACTTGTTTTAGAAATTCTTAGTTTGGACTATTTTTTCTCTCCTCAGATTACACATGGAATACATTCTAGGTCCCTTTGTGCCCTTACTCTACAAAGACATTTCTACTAAAAGAACTCATAAAATGCCCAGTTCAAATATTGCTAGGAGACTAAATTGAACCAACCACTCAATTCCTTGCTGGTATCCATTCACTATATGGAGAAACCTAGGGCAACATCACTGGGGATAGAAATGGAGGAAGTCCTGGGACTCACATTTCTGTACTCATGCACTGTATGGTGAATGAATAAATAAATGAAAAAGGATTTATTAATTGCTTACTTTGTAACAAACAATATGCTTGGTCCTGGGCATACAAATAAACTAAGACAGTTCCTGCTCTCTAAGAATTCACAGCTTAATTAAAGAGATAACACTCAAAAGAAAGTCAGCTTTGGGGTAGACACAAAGTCCTGGAAATCCTAAGTGTACAGTGGTGGAATGAATGTCAAGGCCCAGGGACATTTAGGCTAGGTCAACAGGTTAGATAAGAGTGATGGGCATCTATAGGGTTTAGAGGGAGGGCAAATGGTAAGTTCTCAGGGTCTTCCATTTTACCAGAAGGAATAGAGGTAGTGATTCCCATGTCAACCAAGCCATGTCAAAAGCCAAGTACCCCAGATGGGTCTTGGGCAGCCCAGGGGAGGGAGATATTATGGGAAGAAGGTAAGGAGGCAGGTTACCCCTGCTGGTGGCAGGTCTTCCTGCTATTCAAACATCCAGGAATCTTCTCCATTCCATCAATTTCCATTCCCTCTATTCAAGCTTCCTTTACCGTATACAATGAATGTTGTTTACACAAGATGTATGACCTACAATTATGCTCACATTATTATTCTTCTGCTGTACATATCATCTCCATCTTTCAGATCACAAATCCTAGCTCTTGAAATACATAATTTAAAATGTAAACTTCTTAAAGTTAGGGTTTTATTTTTGTCTGTGTGCCTTTGTAATGGCAATGTAAATGGGAAGATCTTTTCCATCCATTAATAGGCTCATGTGATCTGCTTGAGTCACATGGAAGCCTGAGTCAAACTAGTCTGTAGTCTAGAAGGAGCTTACTGAGCCAGTGGAGCAGGAAGGGGTGGAACAGGAAAGGTGGAGCAGAGGCCAGAGGAAATTGGTGAGAGTAGCTAGAGATGAGGGAGAAAGTGAAATCAAGCAATGAGCTGTGAGTATTTGTTTGTGGGTCCTAGCAGGGGATAGGCTTGGGGATGGTGGTGCCCCCTGCAGGGTTATAGTATATAGATTTCTTTGTTGCTGTGATGGATTTGTCTTTCTGGTGTTGGGATTCAGCTTTTTGTGTTTGAATAAATGTTTTGATTCTGTCTTCCATGTGGAGAGTCTGTTATATTTTGTGACTCAGAATTACACTGGCATATTCATAGCTGCTATAGGCACTGTGAATATTGCATTGACACAACAGTCCTGCACCAAGAAAAGTCCCCAGTATACAGTGGCTACTTAATAAATGATTATTGATTGAATGATTTCTTTAAACTAAGAGGAGTTTTTACTGGGCTTACATATTTAAAAGTGAAGGGAATGACCTCACAGGATTGATTTTACAAGTAAGGAAACTGAAGAACAGAGAGTTTAAGTTATTTGTCCATGGCCACACACTTTGCTGGTAACCATAGGCAATTGTGAGGATGTGGCAATCAAAGGCATGAGGTACCTCACCTCTGACTTTGTCTACCTCATCTGAATTACCCTAAAGCAGCTACTGAAGGAAACTAAGAGCAACATCAGGCCCTAGATATCTGCTGAATATAACACAATTCAATGTCTCCTACTCTTCAGGACTTTGATATTAAGAATATCGAGCCTGTGAAGCTGTGTCTTTAATGGAACTTGGAACTGACATTTCTCAACACTTCGTCGCTGATGAAATTGCATCAGATGTCATGGAAAATACAAAGACTTCCAAGATGAAGTACCACGTCAACAGGAAAAATATGACAAGAACATATTAAGTGCGGTTAAAGTCCCAAAGTCTCCCAAAGGCATTTCTAACAGCTTAAACATACTGTATCAAGGTTTACAAAGCAGTTTACATATGTTATCTCATTCAATCCTAAAAGTAACCCTATGAAGTAGATTATTATCCCCATTTTACAGATAAGGAAATTAAAGGTAAGAGAAAATGAAAATATTTGCCCAAGGTCGCATAGCTAGGCAGTGTCTGCAGCTGAATTCAAACCCAAATCTTGCTGACTATAAATCCAGGCATCTTTCCATGACCCCCATCTTGCTGTTCAGTTGAATGGTTAGAGAGTATACTTAGCCCTGCACTTTTAAAAATCTAATGAACAATTTTAACATTCCTGCACAAGATACAATCAATCATTTATCTTCATGTTCTTATGAATTTACTTTTTTTTCTCTTTCCCTCCTTTATGTACTCATATATAAATGTATATAAAAACATATGGAAATTTGTGTGTATAAGTCTTGATAAATGTTTGCTGCCAAAAAGAATCATCACCCACATGGGAAGAGAAAACTTTCCAAACTCAGCTAGCCTGCTCTTCTAGCAAAAGACCATCAATCCATCCATCAGCAGATCTCCAAGGCTAATTTACAATTGCATGGGATCTTCCAGTCCTTGTAGTCTACTCAGTGTTTGAAAGTCTAGGATCACCTCCCTACCATAATGAGGCACTAGACAGGGTAGGAAACCCCTTGAGGCCACATGTGGCCTTTTATTAAGGACATTTGTTCGACAAAGTTTGGATTCAGTCAAAGGGCCAGAGCTGAGGACCCAGAGGACTACATGTGGCCCCAAGGCCACAGATTACCCAGCCATGCACAAGAGTAAAAAGTTGATGGGGATAGATGATAGATAGATAGATAGATAGATAGATAGATAGATAGGTAGATAGATAGGTAGATAGGTAGGTAGGTAGACAGGTAGGTAGGTAGACAGATAGACAGACAGATGGATATATATATATATATATATATATATATATATATATATATATATATACATATACATACACATACATGCATATATGTATATATACCCATACATATCCACTCGGTAAAAAATCAAGTCTTATGTCATTAAACATCCTTTCTCTTTTTAAAGTAACCAAAGTGATCCAAATGAACCTAAAAAGTGGTTAGATTCAAATAGGTTGACAAGGAGCTGAAACATCTATTTCATTTTGTTAGTTAGTTGATAGACATTTATTAAACACCTACTATGTGTCAGGTTAAGTGCTAACGAAATACAATAGAAAGGCAGAAGGTAGTTCCTGCTCTCAAGGAACACACTGTCTATTATGTAAATGTAATAAAGTGTGTTTGTTGGGTTGGGGATTGAAGGCGGGGAGGGAATCACTGTCTCCATTTAAAGGAAATGACTCAGGGCCTGATTCACAGTATTTGAAAAAAATATTCCAATGAATACTAAGAGTTATAATAGAAAAACATTACGTTTTAGAGTCAGATCCGCCCTTAAGTAATTACAACCACCATCCAGGGTCCCCAGATAACTTATGTGACTTGGAATAAGAGCAGAGAATTAGAAGCAACGTTTCATTGATCTCATATTGCCAGTTTTGTGGGTGTTAAATATTACAAGGAGGAATCATTTTTAATGGATTTGTACCTGGTAATTACAGTACTTTTTTTCAATACCATAATGCAAAATTCATCCAAAGCTTATATTATACTAGCTCTTAGCAAGGTAAGGGTTCCCATGAAGATTAGTTCCTAACTGACTAAAGCTAAGAGTTCTGTCCATGGTTCTGAAATTTTAACAAAAACATGTAATAAAATATAAAGCAAGCCTTGGAAGTAAACTAAAAACTTTCTTTGAAGACAGGGTATAAAAAAATGGGAAAAGGAAGGAAATACAAAGAAGAATGAATTCATCCAGAATCATGACCTAGGATACAAAGGAAAGGCAATATGAAGTTCAGATTTTGCATAGCTGAGACCAGCCAAGATGGTAGAAAAGGAAGAAGCTCTACAATACAGCCCTCTCCCACAACTACTTCAACCAAGATCTAGGAGTAGCATTAGTCAGAGCAATGATTAAGAAGACCAAAGAAAAATTACATTGGGTAGCTTTTCTAAGCCTGGGAAGCATAGAGAGACAAGCTGAGTTTCTGGACACTGGGGACAGAGTATGGGAAAGAAGCCTGAGACAGAACCTTCCAGATTGGATGCACAACTGGGGCCTGTAGTTATATACTCGGGGAAGAAGAAATCTTGGATCCAATGCAGAGGGTCCTGTTACTATACAGGGAGAAGGAACAAGAGCCAAATGTCCACTCTCTTGCTTGTGCCCCGAAGCTAGGTCTTAGAACCAGTGCAGACTGGAGACCTAGGCCTAAGGGTGGCTGTCTAGGGCTAGATACTGAGCAAGGAGCAGAAATGGAAATGAACAAGAGCTGTCTGGCTCCTGGATTCAAGCATTCAGCCAAGGCCTAAAGCTGAGAAACCAAGAGGGATCTTGCAGTTCCTTTGCTCTGAATCTACAACTGCTGCCAGCTAGCTGACAGGGGCTGAAGCCAGCAGTAATTTCTTACAACGCCAACAAGGGGCAAGCCTACAGTTGTGTAGCCCACACAACACTGTTGGAAGCTTACAAAACTCAGATCAGGAAGGTAGTAATCAGTCTTTACCCTATATCAAATCATTTAGGGAATACTGAAAATTGGAACATCTCTTGATTTAACTACTCTTGAGATCTTTGAAAAACATAGGACTCAATGGCAGAAAAAAAAAAGCTAGCAATGAGATACAAGAGAATACAAAACAGCAAAGCAAACAAAGCTCAGAAATTCTCTTCAGAAGGGTTCAGTTTCTGGATCTAATACAAAGTCTTAAATCCAAAGTGAAACTAGAAAATTAATAAATAAAGACTCCTATCAAAAAAGAGAAAAGGATCTCCAAAACACAATTATACAAATAGAGAATGTCTCCACAACATCTACAAGCACAATCTCAAAGAAAAATATGACTTGGTCATGAGTTCGACTAGAATTTCTCCAGAAAATAAAATAAGATTTCAAAAAATATTTTATAAATTAAATTAGAACTCTAAGGGAAAAAAAATAGGAAAGAAATGAGAACTATGGAGCAGCAACTTGGGTGGAGAATGAAAAACAGGATAGAAGAACAAAAACTTACCCAATCAATGGACTAACATAAGATATGTTCTATTAAACAACAAGAAAGGTGAAAACAAAGGCAAAACACTGAAATAAAAACAAAAGAAAATATAACATTTCATATCATAACCGACCTGGAAAACAGAAATAAACTCAACCCAAAAATGGAAGAGGGTAGCAGAATGATTTAGAAACCATGTTGTTTACAAGAAACACATTTGAACCAGAAAGATTCACATAGGATTAAAAATAAGCATCATCATTTCTGCTTCAAATTAAGGGAAAAACTAAAGGCAGTAGTGGCAACCATGACCTCAAATAAGGTAAAAGCAAAAATAAATTTGATTATATGAGATAAACAGGAAAGCAATATTATGCTTGAAGTATGTATACAATGAATTAATACAACTATTTAACATATAACATCTAAACACTTAAAAGGAAAGCTTGATATGGCTCAAGGAAGCATAATAAAACCATAATAGTGGGAGATTTCAATGGACCCATTTTAGAGCTATATAAATCTTTCTAAAAGAGGTTAAGGACCAGAATAAATTTTTAGAAAAGTTAGTGATAAAACTTTGGCAATTATTAGATGGAAATATGAAGGATAATAACTAGTTCTCGAATGTGTGAGATAGCCTCAGAAAAAATACAAAATATCAAGGTATAAAAACCTAACAAATGAAGAAAAGTAGAAATGTTAAATACATTTTTTGCTGACCAAAAAAAAGCCAATAAAAATATATTTAATAAAAGACCACTAAAGAAAGGGGGAGAATTAATTGGAGATCAAATAACTTATTCTGAAAGAATTGTTGAGTCAAAGAAAAATTCATAGAAATTGTAGATGATGTAATTTAAAACAATTACAATAAAGATACAATATATCAAAATTTGGGGAATGTAACCAAAGAAGTCTTAAAAGAGAAAATTAATCTCTAAACACATCATCAACCAAAAAAGAGAAGAAGAAAAAAAAGATCCTGGGCATAAAATTAAAAACAAATTAAAAAAACAAGTAGAAAACCAACAAATTTTAATACATGAATTAAACATGAAAACAGACATTTTGAAAACCAAAGAAAAAATTCTTTTTAAATTGTAAGCAAAAAAAATCCAAAAAACTGAAACCAAAAACTAACTGTAGGTCAATAGCTTAGATTAAACCATTAGCTAAATCATTTTTTTAAACAAAAGAGAAAAACAAAGCGATCAAGATCAAAATGAAAAAGGAAATTTCAATCTCAAATCTCAAGATTTCACAATCTCAAGAAAGACAGGATCACTATAAAACAACAATCATCAAAACAAAATGAAGGATGGAGAGGATAAGAGAAGATAAAATACATAGTTTTGAAGAATAATATTTTAAATGTTTTGCACAAATAAAATCAATGTAACTAAGATTAGAAAGGGAATAATTAATTGGTAAAAAAAATTGCATAAATTTCTTTGACATTGATGTCATTTCCAAACATATAAGGAATTGATTATAATTTATAAAAATGAGAACCATTGACCAATTGATAAATAATCAAAAGACATCAATAGGCAGTTTTCCAAAAGAGAAATTCAAGCTATCAACAGCCATGTGAAAAAAAAAATTATAACCCACTAATAATTAGAGCAGTGGCTCTCAACTTTCTTAATGTCACGACCTTTTAATACTTTGTGGGCGTATCTGCACGTGAGCGGACCCGCCTGGAGACAGATAGAGGAGTAGTGTCTCGGTTCCTAAGCCCATCAGAAATATGTGTTTTCCAATGGTCTTAGGTGACCCCCATGACCCCCCCCAAAGGGGTCATGACCCACAGGTTGAGAATCACTGAATTACAAAAATGTACATTAAAGAAACTCTGAGATTCTATCTCAAATCAATCAGATTGGACTCAAAAAATAAACTGACTACTTTTGTAGAGATTGTGGAAAAACATATACATTAATGCACCGCTGAAAGAACTTTGAATTGTTCCAGTTATTCTGTAAAATAACTTAGAACTAAAATAAAAAGTTAGTAAATGGTATAAATCCTTTAACCCAGAAATACAGTCACTACTTGGCATACTGTCCAAAGAGGAAAAGAATACACATGTACAGATGTATGTATAGCAGTTCTTCTGGTGGCAAAGATCTGGAAATTAAGGAGGTTCCCATCAATTGGGCATAATGAATAAATTTTGGTATATGAATATAATGGGACACTATTGTGCTGTAAGAAATGGTAATGGTTTCAGAGAATATGGGGAAGATATATATGAATTAGTACAGACAAAAGATATCAGAACCAGTAAAATAATTTATACTATTATTGTACCTTGTATAGAGAAACAGTTGTGAAAGACTTAAGGACTCTGATCAATGGAATGACCAACCACCATTCTCAAAGACTGATAATGAAACATGCAACCCACCTGTTAACAGAAAAGTGATAAACTCAAGGTTCAGAATGAGACATATAGTTTTATCTTTTTGGTTTTTTTCTGTTTTGGAGGCCATTGAGGTTAAGTGACTTGCCCAAGGTTACATAACTAGTAAGTGTCTGAGGCCATATTTAAACTAAGGTCCTCTTGACTCCAAGACCAGTGCCCTACCCACTGTACCACCTAGTTGCCCCAAGACATATTTTTTAAATATCTAGCCAAATGTGGAAATGTTTGTTTTGTTACGTGGATTTTGCTTTTCTTTTTTTTTTTTCTGGTGAGGGGAGGATAGGAGGAAAATTTTCTTTGGTTAATTACAAAAAAAATATTTTAACCAAATTAAATTTTTAAAATTCACAGTGGAAAACACTATTGCCCTCATTCATGCTATTATCGCTTCTTCCTGGCCTATCGCAATAGTCTCCAGACTTCCTGCTTCCAATGATTCCCTTTCTGAATCCATCCTTCACACAGCTGCCAAATTGAAATTTCTAAATCATAGGGTTGACCATTCCCCAGAAACCTCAGTAGCTACATATCACCTCTAAGATAAAATACAAACTCTTCAACCTGGCATTAAGCCCTTCACAATCCATTTCTCACCCACCTTCCCAGACATCTTCTATTACCACTCTTCACTAACAGCCAAGTCTCACTGACCTACAATCTATTTCCATTTCTAATCTCTCAACATTTGCACTGGCTCCTTCAAGTCTGAATGTGTCCCTGCCTCATGTCCATCTCTCAGAATCCTCATCTTCTTTCAAGGCTCAGCTCAGTTGCCACATTTTACCCAAAGCCTTTCTTTATCCTTCAGCGGCTGCTACTCCTTTCTTCTTCAAATTATCTATTAATGCGTTGTGTCTCTTTTGTCTTTCTACCAGAGGGTCTCATACAAAGTAGTCATCTAACAAATGAATTAACTTGCATTGAATCTTCACAATGGACAAAGGCAGGTATACATAAGCTACCCAGCCCCACAATTAAAACTGAGAGCCAAACCAGAATTTAAGGACGACAAAAGGACACCTTCCCTTGTTGGGGAGCCACTCACTTCATTTGTCCACCTCCCCCATGACACCCCAAGCAAGTCTGCCTCACATTTCATAATGAAGACCTGGAGAACAGGATCTGAAGAACCATTTCAATCGCTAATTGACTTTGGTTATCACAACCAATGGCAGTCCTCTGGTAATTTAGTGAACAAAGATGACAATAGAACTGACATGCTCATAAGCCAAGTTTGCATGCGTGTGAAAAGAAGAGCTATTTTAAACTTTGAAACGAATATGATTTACTCAGGAAGTCCCAACAACTGCAAAGCACTGAAAAGTATCTGAGCCAGCGAGTCGATCAGATCAGGGGAACGGCTAAACATCCTTCACCCTATAATTTGGAAAATAGTGCTACTTTAGGGTATAGAATTGCCTGCTCTTAGCTGGTTCTGCCTGAACAGCTAGACTGTTCCTTTTTTAACTTTTTCTCCATGTTTAAAGCATATTCTGGAGGCTACCGGCCAACTTGCCTTGGCAGAGATATACATGACTAATATTTCTTTCCTTCTTTCCAATACTATGTATTCAGCATTTTCCTGATAGGTTTGCTCACTCAACAGTCTCGGAAAAAACCTTCAAATAGAGAGTGAATGAATCTGTGAATGAAACATTTTGCCTCCTGTAGAGAGCACTCAGACAGAGCATTGACTTATCAACTCCAAAACAGCTGACTGTCCAGAGTTCAAGATCAGTAGGCTTTTTCATATGGCCTGGCCCTCTAATGATATATCAAACCTTTAGCTGCCCCTATTATAAATGACCATGAAAATTACCAAAAGTCTGTTCAAAAGAAGTAAAAAAAATGCTGCAGAGCCCTAGAGAGACAGTTCTGGGCAATCCAATTTCATGGCAAGGCACCAGCAATGACCGGACTTTTCAAGAATATGTGTGTCTATATACACACATTACATATATACACATACACATGTACACAAACACATATACATACATACAAATATATGTATATATACATATATGTATATACATACATGGATTTGTGTGTCTATATATATGTATAGGTATGTATTACTATATATTACATTATATTATATCATAGAGCATATTTGAAGGTTAAAAACACTGAAGAGTGTTTCACTATGATCATGTCAAATTTAAAAATCATCCTACCATACACTTTAGAGTACCCTTTCCCAAAAAAATCTAAATCACATTAAAAACTTCTAAACAATATGGAAAAGTAGAAAACACAAACTTAAGTAGGTTGTGTTGTTGTTGTTATTCAGTAGTTTCAGTCAAGCCTGACTCCAGTCCCATTTGGAGTTTTCTTGACAAAGATACTGGAGTGGTTTTCCATCTCCTTCTCCAGCTCATTTTACAGATGAGGAAACTGAGGCAAATAGGGTTAAGTGACTTGCCCAGGGTCACACAGCTAGGAAGTGTCTGGGGCCAGATTTGAACTCAGGTACTGCTGATTCCAGGCCCACCCAGCCACCTAACTGCCTCAAATTTATGTTAATCCCATTTTACTGAAAAAGAAAATTATCAAAGTCTGATGTAGTAGGCAGGATGGATTTTTCAGCTGACCTAGTTTGATTATTTAAAACAATAACAATAATAAAAAATAACCACAGTAACCATTACAACAAACTCTCGATAGCACTTTAAGGTTCACAAAGCAGCCGACACAGCTTAGATCATCACTTCCTCAAAGCAGTCCTATAAGTGGATGTTATTACTATCCTAGTTGATGCTAGGTCGCGCCATAGAGCAGAGAGCTGTGGACAGACCTGCAGTCAGAAATACATTTCTTCCTGAACTCAGATCTGGCCTCAGACACTCACTAGCTGTGTGACCCTGGGCAAGTCACTTGATCTCTGTCTGCTTCTCATTTCTCACATCAAACAAGAATAATAATAGCACTTACTTTCCAGGGTTATTGTGAAGATCAAAGGAGATGTTATTTGCAAAGTGGCCCACAAACCTTAAAATACGGCATAAATTCATAATATTGTTATCATTACGGTTTTTAGCATTATTTTACAAATAGGAACCCAAGTCTGAAAGCAGTTAAATGATTTACCCCGGGTCACGCAGCTGGTAAATACCCAAGGTTGGATTCAAGCTCAGGTCTTGCAGGCTCCAAGTCCTGTGGCCATTATTATATTATTCTTAATATACATTATTATATATTATATATTATTATATGTAATTATATTATATTATATTATATTATAATATTATTCTTATATATATTATATTATATATATTCTTAGGCCATTATTA
>CM053585.1:512460523-512485852 GCA_028646515.1 Pseudochirops corinnae | reverse complement strand
GAAGGAATTATTCTCTTCAGAAAGCTTTTGAGATTCTTTTTCCATCTGGCAAATTTTACTTTTTAAGGCATTCTTCTCCTCATTGGCTTTTTGGACCTCTTTTGCCATTTGAGTTAATCTATTTTTAAGGTGTTATTTTCTTCAGTCAGGTTGTTGACTCTCTTTTCATGATTTTCTTGCATCGTTCTCATTTCTATTCCCAGTTTTTCCTCCACTTCTCTTATTTAGTTTTCAAAATCCTTCTTAAGCTGATCTATGGCTTTTGGGAAGTCTTCAAGTTTCTTGGAACCTTTTGGTGTGGGAGTTCTGACTGTGTTGTCTTCCTCCCATTCCCTGCTTTGATCCTTTTTGCCCCCAAAGAAGGAATATAAAGTTTCGTTGCTGTTCTTACTTTGCTTCCTTTGCCTGCTCATGTTGCTAGTTGATTACATGGTTTTTTAGCTCTGTGGAATTCTGCTTCCAGAGGGGAAAGCTCTGTCCCAAATTGCTGGGGTTTTTGCAGCTGCTGGAGCTATTGGGCGGCTGCCATTTTTTTGCAGTTCCCACCAGCTTTGGCTTGCTGAAAACGCATCCCAGGACCACCACCCAAGACCACAATCCAGATCCAGGATGCTCAACACAAGAGCACTTAGCCTTTGAACAATCGCTTGGTCCCCCTGCAGTCTGCAGGCTGGGAGCTCTGAAGCAGTCATGGGGAGGTGGCTGCAAAGGCCACCACTTCTGTAGCTTCCTTGCCCTGGAGACAGTTCAGCCAGACCACTTTTCTCACCCAAATTTAGCTGAGTCCCACTGGCCTTTCACTTTGTCCTTGTTTCTTATGGCTTGATAATTCTGGAAACTGCCACACCTTCCACTGATCCACTGTCCTGAAGGCTCTAGCTGTGGCTCATCCTGGCTGCCCCTGGGACCAAGCCGCGGTTTCAGGCTGGGTTGGTTTTCAGCTCCCAGCATGTCGCAATGACCTCTTCCTGCCGAGCTTCCTTCAGCAGGAGATGTGTTTTTCTGTGTTTTTGTGAATTTTGGAGCCCTAAAAGTTGTTTAGAGTCATATTTTATGGGTATTTGAGGTGGCTATGTGGGAGCTGCAGAAGCTTGTTGCTTCTATGCCACCATCTTAGCTCTTCCCCCTGCTATATTGTTCTTTAAGGAACCACAGAGTTTGGGAATAGTACAGTGGCTGTTAAGACTGAAAGCAAATCCTGAAAGAATTCAAGACTGGTTCATGAGCACAGTGACTTCTGCAAAGGATGGAAATCACACAAAGAGAGAGTTGGGTTCAATCCAAGGAAAATTTACTAAGCAATTAAAAGAAACTCAGAAATGGGATGGACTACCTCAGGAAGAATTGAGTTTCCTGTAACTGGAAGTATTTAAAAGGAGACTAAATGGATACTTGGCAAGGATTAAAAGAGAGATTCATTACTCAGATAGACATTTGACGAGATGACTTCTGAGGATAACTCAGAGATTCTTTGATTGTGAAATAGGTAAGGTTAGTATTTTTATCTCAAGTTTAGAAATGGTGAGTCAAAAATTTAGAGAAGTTATAATTTCTCTAAAGACATATAGTACAAAAGCCAACCCAGTCAAAAGTCAACCCAGGTCTTCTCATTTAAAGTCCAATCATATTTTTCTATCCCAAACTATATCTCTCAAATATTTAATGAGAATCTATATTCCAATATCTAGAGTATGGTAGTAGAAAGTTCCTCCAAAGGAACTAGTAAGCAGCATCAATTTCTTTGGTATGATGGAGGAAGAATGGATCACAGATTAAATTTGGAATCCCAAGGGAGAAAGCATAAGTATTAATTATATAGAAAAATCCCCAATTTGATCATATGTATTCAAAAAAAGAATTGATCAAAAATTGGAACAAACCCTTAACAACATCTGGTCCAAACGCTTCTTTTATAGGTGAGGCAACCGAGATCCAGTGAGATTAAGTGGCTCATCCAAAGTCACATCATAGCAGACATCAGAGATCGGATCAGTTCACTTCAAGTTGAGTAGTTCCAACAAGCTGTGAACTCATCTTTATGTTGGAAAGAAGAGTTGCAATGGAATTTGGGTACAATTTAGAAAGGAAGTTGCATACAGATGGAAAATGCTGACTTCAAATAAATACGTCATTGAAAGTAATTTCCCTTTGTCTCTCATGCTGACGACAGTGGAAATCAATTTCCAAGGAATCAAAAACAGTTAACAACCTCCAAACTTCCTGCAATCTTCCTGAATCAGCAAAGCATTTTTATACCACCAAAATTACTTGGTATCCTACAGTACAGGAGACCAAGCAAGGGCCTAGTTCTATTGTCTCACAAGTTTTCAACAACTGAGTTCCCTGTTTTACCTTACATGTTCTATGCTCACAAAACAGGTGACAGAGTGTTTGGTCTCTCTATTACTCTTCATCTTCTTGTTTTTCAGTTATGTCTGACTTTTTTATATCTCACTTGAGGTTTTCTTAGCAAAGATACTGGAATGGCTTACCATTTCCTTCTCCAACTTATTTTACACATGAAGAAATTGAGGCAAACAAGGTTAAGTAACTTGCTGAGGGTCATACAGCTTGTCAGTATCGAAGGGAAAATTTGAATTCATGAAGATGGATTTGACTCCATCCTGACTCCAGGCCCAGCACTCTATCCACTAGACCTCATGGCTGCCTACTATTCTTAGTCAAGCTCTAATGTTTACCTACTCAGCAAAGAGTGATTCTTCAATCAATGAACCAAATCATGCATTTGCCCAATAGGGTACAACTTGGGTGAAGGCACGAAGGATTTCATTTTACCTTTGTATTTTCCATAAATGTCACAGGGCTTAGTGGAGTCCAACAAATGCTCACTGAATTGACTTAAATTGCAACTGAGTTATCTTGCCATTTATTTTAGGGGAAAAAAATGCAACAAGGTCCCTCCCAACATTAATTGGGAACAGCTCCTGTCAAGCCTGTCACTCTGAATGGCACCTGGGCAATTCTCACTGAGTAGAAGCTCCAGGGGCAGGTCTTCTACTTCAAATCCAAGTCCAGTAGCTCTAGGACCCAATGGTGACTGTGCCACAGAAGTGCCTGCATGTATTGGTAGTGTGGCTTGCCTATATGACTTACCTAATAAACAGACCCCTGGTTTGATCTATCAGGAAGAAATGCAAGTTAATGCAGCAAAAAGAACAACTGAGTATAGAATACTGGCCCTTAAATTCAAGTCATAGATTAGCTACTTAACTGCTGGTGATCCTGAGCAAACCAGAAACCTCTCCGGATTTGTATCTTCTATAAGATAAGGAGGCTGGATTAAATTGCTTTTTTGTGTTCCTTCCAGCTGTAGGTCAATGATCCTGCACTCCTTAGATCAACCTCTCAACATGAATTATACAGGAAAAATACATGTACATATATGTTGCTATTTTTGTAGAATTATAGAATCTCAGCATCAAAAGTAACCTTATAAATCACCTTGCCCAATCCTTAATTGAATCATCATTCTTTTGACAAATCTCTAACGAGTTGGGATCCAACCTTCACTTGAAGATCTTCAGTGACAGGAGACTCACTACTTTTCTAAGTTAGGAAATTCTTCCTTAGACTTACCCCAAATCTCCCTTTTTATAACTTCTCCTAATTAGTCCTAATTTTACCCTCTGGAGATAAGTAGGTAAGTCTAATAACTTTTCCACAGGAAAACCTTTGAAATATTAGAAGATTTCTGTCACCTGAGTCACCTTATCCTAGCCTCAATATTCCCAGCTCTTTCCCGCAATACTTACATGGAATGGTTTTAAGTCACTTAATCCTCTTGGTCACCCCTTCTGGACCTATTACAGTTTGTCATTGTCCTTCCAAAAGTATGGCTTCACAAAAGCACACAATTTTCCAGTGTGATCTGAGTAAGGTAGATTCCTCCAACCACCTTGCCCCATCTCTCTCTCTGTCTCTGTCTCTTTCTCTGTCTCTCAGTCTCTCTGTCTCTCTCTGTCTCTCTCTGTCACACACACACACACACACACACATGTCTATACTTCTATTAACACAGCTAAAGCTATATTAGCTTTAGGGAATATCATGCCACACTGTTGACTCTAATTGACTCAAACCCTGAGATGCTTTGCAAAACTTCTCGGCAGAACACAGCTCAGATAAAATGCATGGTTCCAGGAATTTTAAAAGATAGGGTAGACTTTTCAGAGACCCTTTTTTTCATGTAACAGGCAGGCAATTCTGCACGAGCATGGCCAGGACAATTACTCTGCCAGCTTTCAAAGCCAGCAAACATTTTACAAATATACTTGCACTTACCTCCTTCTTCTTGGGGATGCACAGGGGGGCAGAAATTATTTCTCCTCATCTTATTTTCAAGGTTGGCTATTACAATGATGAGTGAGAGCTGCACCTTACACAGATCAGCTATCACACTATTATGCAAACGAAAAATGTGTGGACAGCAGGAATATTAAAAATGTATATCTGTATTTAAAATCCAATTTCCTATGAATAATCCCTCAAATTTGGCTGAAAATCCCAACACAAAAAGTACCACATCTGGTGGATATAACACATCAAGTTACAATCGCTCTTAGCATAGGTATTTGGCTGCCAAAACCTGGTCTTTACTTCCTGCAGCAGACACAATGGGAAGCATGTTAGATTGCTTTATACCCTCATTGCATGGGAAAAAATGACAATGAAGCAGTTCTGGGAATATTCTCATCATCTTGGATGGCACAGGGCAGGTAATTCAAAGATAATGTTACCTTTGAAATGGGCTTTTATGGTGACTGAGAGATTATCATTTTTAATAGAAAATCACAATTATGTTAGCAGGCCATTTTTTCTGCCGGTATTTTTCATCCCTCATCTTCTAATTTAAAGTCAATGCAGTGAAAATAACTATACACTGTGTCTTTACTATTATCATCAAGCCCAATGAAGCAAAAATGAGCTGAATCAGCTTTCTGTTGAGGGAAGCTCTGCACCAATTCAACTCTCCGTACATGTACTAGAGGCCCCCACTACGTATAAAGCACAGTGTTCAACACCAAGAGCACCAATCCGTCACCCAGCAAGCATTTGCTAATCACCTTCTATCTTCCAGGAACTGTCCTAGATGCTGAGAATACAAAAGCAAAAATGAAGCCATCTCTACCCCGAAGGAGCTTGTACTCTATAAAAAATAGAAAATTCCCCTCAAGAAATGCATCACTTTAATGGGGGTAGGGAGTTTGATTCTAAAGGGTTGGAAAGAGTATTTTTTTTTTTTTTTACATTTCTAATGAGTAGAAAAATAAGTGAACAGATTCCTGAATAGTAATTCATCCTTTTAGGGATGGTTCATGCTGTGCATTACATAAAATCTACCTAAGCAAGTATTTATTCATGTTTAACTATCCACATTGCACAGAAATCATTCTGCTAAATCCAGTGGTGTCTTATTCTCCAATGCCCAATGGTAAATGATTATGGTGAGAGCCCATACAAGACCTTGACCACAAGACATCAAGTTTCCATACTGTCGTTGTATTTTCTCATTTCCACCCTTCTAATAAACTCAAAGTAGAAATACCAGAGGCTTACATTTAAATGAACATTTTTAGAGCCTATCCAAAATAAAACTTATATGAGTCATGTGAAAGGGATATAATTTTTGAACAAAGTGTCAAAGTCTGATCCCTCTAGGTTAGTCAGAATATTCCTGTTCCTGGCTTCTAGAAAAGAACAGAAAACAGTTATGAGTTGCATTTTTGATCTTTGAGTGACCATCTTAAAAGTATGAAATGTCACCTTGATGCAGCCTCCATTTTGCCTGCCTTGTATAAAGTAATTTTCAAGGCAAATAGAAAATTCTGTCTTTATTTGAACAGTCTAATATTCCATATATGGCTATGACTACAAGTCTTAGAACAGAATTCCCTAAAGAATTGCTGTTGAGGATCAGCCAAAGAGCAATAGAGAGGTGGAAGGTGGGCATCAGCTAGCTATAATATACTACAAGTAAGGTATTAAAAAGGAGAATCAAAGACTGTTATCAGAAAAAGCATGAATGGCAAAGAGGGAGGGGGACATGCATCCCCCAATCACAAAGAGAGAATAAAGGAGAACTGATGGGCAGCCCATTGCTCCACTGGCACTGTGGTGAGTCCCAGTGCTGTCATGCAAAACATTAGGGCAATCTTATTGATTCCTCCCCTTGTTGTGATCCAAGATGAAACAGTGAAACAGACCCAGGACAGTATAAGTCAACTACTTCATTCTCAGATGAATTGACCAGATGTGTGCCCATTGGGTAAAGAGTCTATAAAAAACCAATAATATTCATTCTGTGCAGTGACTAAGAGGCTTGGGAAGATATAATGGAACTTGCAGGCCTGCCCTTCTTCCTTGCAAACTGTTTTATATCTCAGTGTCACAGAATACAGTTTTAGTAAAAAGTAATTGTTTACCTGAACCCTCAACCTCCAAATGGTCCATTATACTGGATGTGGAGCCCTTCCCAGAACAGGTATCTATACAATGTCAAGAGAATATCTGAAAGGTTCCCAGCATTTTCAGTAAATGGTAAATGTGGCTCCCTCAAGAAGAGTCTAGACTAACTTTGTTTCTTTCTTTGACAAAATTACTAAACTAGTAAAAGAAGAGAATGCTGTGGGTGTAACTTACCAACATTTTAGCAAAGAACAGGTGGTTAATGGGTCAGTATCAACATGGCTAGAGATATCCAAGGAAATAAATAACCCAGGGATCTGTGCTTGGTCCTGTGCTGTATAGAAGAAGATGGAGGGATCACTCATTAAGTGAGGATTCCTTTTATGCACGAGTCCAGTGCTTAATGGTGTCTGGCACATAGCAGGCTTTTATTGTTGTGTGTTCTTCATTTTGAAGAAGGCCAGTCACATCACTGGGCTTGGATTTAAGCGAGACAGAGTTGCACAAAGCCATTCATCAGCTTCACTCTCTCTTCCCCAGCCATCAAAGTTGAGTCACAAGACAAAAGTCAGGACAACAAAAAAGTCGGGTCCCCCCTCTTCTCTCTTTCTTCTCCTACTCTTTCTCTTTCTCTCTCTCCTTTAATCCCTTCTCTCCTCTTACTACTTCTCTTTCTCTCCTTTCCTTTCTCTCTCTCCTCTCTGTTCTTCTCCTTGCCTCTTTTTCCTTTTTATCACCCCCTCTCCTCTCTTTCCTCTCTCCCTCTCTTCTTTCACACACACACACACACACACACACACACACATGAAATTTCAAAATAGCAAGGGCTAAATTTGGAGCTGGGGCTATGCTCTCTGAATTCTATTCAGAGGATGTGGTGGATGACCTTGGCATCTTCAATATCTGACCAAGATCTTAGTGCGCCATAGTGTCTGCTTCAGCTGCATCCATGCTGTGAGAACAAATTGTTCTTGTCTACTCATTCTGCTGGGGGAAGTCTTCACAGTCTTGAGGTAGATGGCCCCCTAATTCACTGATGTGTTTGAGGCCTGTTGGCTACCCTCAAACTGACTTAGATTGTCTGCCAAGATGGTTTCACTGGGATAGGCCTTGGGTAAGTGTTGGGTAAAAGTGGACACCAAAAGTTGATAAGTAGCCCTGAAAAGGACTCATCAAGCCCTTATACCAAATGCTAGTCCACCCTGAACATCCCATATCCCCTTAGGAATTTAATAAATGTTTAGTGATTGATTGATTGATTGAGTTGGACTAGATAACCACTAAAGTCCCTTCCAACTATCAAATTCTGCAATTCACTGGTTCTCTGTATTTATGAGAGGATCAGACAGGACGGGTGGGCACTGATAGTTGTGATCTTCATCTTTGGGGGAAATATCATTGCAATTATTTCACAGATCCTTTTAGGGGTCTTAGAATACTTGACTATTAGGTTGGTATAATATGAGTATTTACTGGATTTTCAAAACTGAGACAATTCAACTCAGGATTGTTTTATTAATGCATGGACAGTAAAACTACCAGTCTAATTCAATTGATCTATTAATCTGTTTATTCAATTGATCTATATTTCTTTACTGACCTATATTTGAACATCTTTAATCTAAATTTAGAGAAGCATGAGAAGACATATAAAATGATACAGAAGGAAGTAAACAGTACCAGGAAAAAATATATGTGTGTGTGTGTTTTGTCTGTGTGTATTAGAATTCATCTTTTGATTGTACTGCTGATCTGCTTTTTCCTCTCTCCTTTTATTCTTTTATAAAGGATGGTTCACTGGATAGGGAGAGTATATTTAGAAATGGTGGTGATATAAAAAGATATCGACATTTATTAAAAATGAAACGTGTTTAAAGATCTGATATTATTTTGCAACACAAAAGAAAGCAAGTTAATAATTTTGGGATGAGGGGAAAAACATTTAGTTGTTTCAGGTCAGAAAACTCAGTGCAACATGGTGCTAAAAACTACACAGGAAATGAAAGCATATATTGATCATAAATACTTGTAAAGAAGAATATATCATCAAAGATTCACTAATTAGTCTTTTAAAGAAACCAAGCTAATGGCGTACAGTGTGAACTTCCAACTGGCTCTCAGAAAGGATGATTTCAAATGGAAAAGATGAAACTGTACAAGGGACAGGGGTCCTGCGAAGTCTTAACTATGGATGCTGGATCCTGTAGGAGACCCCTGAGTTTCCAATAAATGATGGTATTCCTATAAAGGTCTGCTGGAGATTAGGTACCTTTATTGATCTCAAATCATAAGCTTAAATATGAAATTAGTTTGAGATTTATTAACTGGTATCAAAGAAGGGACTAGGTGACTCAAGGCTAACTACACTCTCACCTCTGGAGACCTGTGTCTAAAATAGAGCTCAGGTCATCAGTAAAAATAATCTACTTCTATTCCTCATCATGCCCCTTCCCCTGAAATTAACATACTCAGATCTTTCCAATTAGGAGATTTCAAAGTCTGAGAAAATGTGAAGCAAAAGTCCAGAAAACAATCAGAACCTGAGACAGGAAGTTTAATTACCACAACCCCATCTCTCCTTTTCTTTCCTCTTTCTACCCACCCCTATTCATATGAACAGTATGTAAAAATAGCAAGAACTAAATTTGGGTTAGAGCTATGCTCTCTAAGTTCTCTTCTGGAAATGATACAAACATCAGGAAATCAAGTTTATTTTTATAAACAAAATCAAACTCTATTCTTCTCTCTCTCTTTCTCTCTCTCTTTTTTTCTCTCTCCCTCTCTTTCTCTCTCTCTCTCCTTTCTCTCTCCCTTTCTCCTCCCACTCTCTCTGTCTTTCCTTTCTCATACTCTCTCCCCTAATCCCCTCCCCCCTCTCTTACTACATCTCTTTCCCTCCTCTCCTTTCTCCTTCTCTTCTCTCTGTGTTCTTCTCCTTGCCTCTTTTTCCTTTCTATCACCCCCTCTCTTCTGTCTCTTTCCTCTCTCCCTCTTTTCTTTCATATGTATAGAATTTCAAAATAGCAAGGGCTAAATTTGGAGTTGAGGCTATCCTCTATGAATTCTTTTCTAGAGGCTGTTGTACAAACATTAGAAAACCAAATAGTTTCTTCATAGATTGGAATGGTCTTTCACCTCTGCTCTGAAGATTCATGTATAAACTCTTTCAGAGTGATTATAATTAATATGACACCATGTACCAACTTTTAAACTTTCATTTTGTCCATTGCCAAACTTCTGAATAGTAACTTGACAGTTTTTATAGAAGAGAATAAAATCATATCCTAAATTAGTAATCAAATTTTAGTCATACTATAAGCTTTCTAGTAGCTGAAAATTATGTGATAATCAATTGTTTATTAATTACCATTGCTTTATGTGTGGGCAGGTGAAAACTTCTCAGGTAATATCTCAGAAATATGAACAGAATTTTAGTAAAGTACCAAAGACCTAGCAGCCTGAGACCCTAGCCCTACTTCCCTGCTCATGAGTTGAAGGTTTTGCTGAGCTTAGCTAATATGTAGGAGGGGAAAGTACATGCTCCTCAAGCTTGGCTAGAGACTTAGTTTCCCCTTGACCTGTACAAATACTAACTTAGAAAAATTTCTGTAAGATCTACAGACTGGTCATCATATTCCAAAATCCCCATGACTCATAAGATATCTTCTACCTTCCTGTTGTAAGCAGGAGGGTCACCACGACCCCAAGTCCCTTACATCCCCATCATTCTTGAGATATTGTCTGCTTTCACATCTGCATTGACAAAGTGGATGTTCTTCATCGGCTTTTATATCTATATTTTCACTCTATTAATGTAGTTAACATTTATCGGTTATGATACTGATGACATACCTTATCTGTTTCCATACCTTCTAGACATGTACCTTCTGCTTTTTTGATATTATTGACATTTTACCTGCAATGCCAGGAGATTTTTGTGGTTTTAAGATTGTGAGCCTGATTTCCTAATTAATGAGAATAGGACAAGACAAAGAAGGAGGCTAGGAGGAATTTACGGTATATAAACCAGCTTTTTGCTTTCTGTATCTCAACCTCTGCTACAAGATGATTGCTTCTGGTTATGATAACATCCCCTTTTTGCGAGATTATATAATAAATCCTTCCCATCTTCACTTAAAGAAGTCTCTGCTTATTTCATTTGGGCAAAAGGATATTTTGTCCCACACATTTATATTTCTAAGTTTCCTGATTTTCAAGAAAAAAGAAAGAGAATTAGGTTCTTCATATCCTAAGCCTATGAGTGTGCTTCAATTCCCTGAAAAATTCTTGAACATAATATTAAAAGTATGTTTCTGTGCATTCAACCAGGGAAGCATGACTTTAGAACCAGCAAGACTTAAAGATCCAATCATGCCAGGATAACCTCATTTCCTATTTTGAAAGGATTATGAGATTGGCAGAAAGATCTTGTGAATTCTTTAAACATTTGATATTTAGATTTCAGTAAAACATTTGAAAGTCTATCATGCTGTCCTTGGGGACATGGAAATGATAGCTCAAGGGGTGATTGAGACCTGCTTGAATGATGAGAACCAAAGATTAGTATTAATGGGTTAATGTTGATGTTGAGGAAGGTCTCTAGTAAAGTGCTGAAGGTCTCTAATAAGGGCTAGCAATATCCAGTAAAGGGAATGCTAGTTGTCCTTGTGCTATTCTATGCTTTTAGCAATGATTTGGCTCAGTTAATAGAAGACAGGCTTATCCAGTTCACAGATGACACAAAGAGTGACCGTCAACATGTTGACCAAAAAGCCTTCACAATTTAAAAATATTGGCCTAAAAGGAAGAACAATAATAAATAGGGGTAAGTGGAAGTCCTATATTTGAGTTCCTTTTTTAAAAACCAGCCACATGAGTATAGCATATAGACACATATAGAAAAAAGTTGTACTTTCAAAAAATCGTTCCTGAAGACTCCTATGAATTTAAACTCATAATGAGTCAACATTGTGACAAGACCGCCCCCCTCCAAAAAAAACTGATATGACCTTAAACTACATTTATCCAATAAAGCAACAAGCATTTATTAAGCACCTGTTGTATTCCAGAAAATATACAAGGTGCTGAAGATACAAAAACAAAAATAAAACATTTCCTGTCCTCAAGAAATTTACATTCTGTAGAGGGAGACAACACATATAATGGTGTACAAGTTACTTAGAATGAGCAATAATTTTGATATGTTTTCATTTTGTGACAGCAATGATTATGTGTGTCTACTGATGTTAAGCTATTACAGAATGTCTGACCTAGACCAGATGAAACCAGATTCAACTGGTTTCTTCACTTCTAATTAAACCTCTGTCAGTTGAAGGCTGCATTTCATTCCATACACAGGTATCTAATTGCTCTTTCATTGTGTTTTTAATTCTGTGGTTTTTAAAAAATGGATTTTACTCCAAGGAAATATTAAAAACTTGTAGATGTTGAAGAGTGTATTTCATGGCTCTTAGAGACACTGCAGTGGACACTCGTCAAGAATTTCATGAATCAGTTTTAAAAAAAAAAGAGCAAAGGAAAGTGTGGGCAAAAAACAAAAAATAATGTCATGAAGTGACAAAATATTACTGCAAAGCAGTCTACTTAGGCTGGAGACAATAACCAACTTTCAGAGGCACCTGGAACCCGGAGGACTTGCTGTTGACCCCTCTTTGGTGGAGTATAGGCTTATTGAAGTTGGAAAACCATCAAGACGAGTTTTATAAAAAGATTTGCTAAGCATAACTATAAAGAAATAAATACTTGCTATGGCAAGACAATATAAAGAAAGGAACAATGAAAATTGCATACAGGCAATTTTAAGGTAGTATAAAGGCAATTTTTACTGCTGAAGCTCACTTTTTCAATTCAGGCCATACCCAAAGTGTTATCAGAAGATGTTCAGGTGAAGCTATAAAATCATTTTCATCAAACTGTAGTACATCATCCAAATTAATATTTGGGAGATTTCTGTTTTGTTTCCATTGGTTGCAGGTCTTGTCCCCATTGAAGGAATGATGAACTCTGATCAACGTACTGATAAACTTAGAAGAAGAATTGTTCCAGAATTACAAAAATTCCTCCATGGAGCATACTGCAAAATAGACCTTGTATCATGCCATGGTACAGTAAAATGACTTGTATGAAAATAAACATGTTCTGAAGTATAATCAAGGCCATACTTGCATAAATGCACTGTTTTTCAAAAGTCTATTTAATTATCCCATGTGATTAAAATATGAATTCATAATGAGTTAAAGAATATATGTCAAAATCTTGTACATTCAAGGCCAAATCACGTAAAACAAGTGTTTGTGGTAATGTGAGGACATATTTCTTGTTAAAAGACTTTTTAAGATGTTAAAAAGATTTGAAATGAACTCCATATAAATAAATGTCTTTATTTAATTTTTCCTAGTTAATTTGCATATCATCGCATTGTATGTATAGACTTTTAAATATGTATATACAGCATAAGTATATTCTGTATGTATGCATATAAATATATAAATGCAGAATAAGGATATAGAAAGAAATTCAATGAACTTTAGAAAAGCAGCAGCAACAGCTGAGTAGAGATGTGGTCACTGGGAAAGATTTCATCCAGAACTTGGCATTTAAGCTCAACTTTGAAGGAAACTAGTGATTCTAAAATGCTGAGGTGAGAACTGAATGTACTCAAGGAAAAGGGAACAAAAAAAAAAAGATCAATATGACTGGCCCAAAGGGTGTGTGAAGGGAGTGAGCCAGAACTCCCAGGATGGTGAGAATTCTAGAAAGAATGACACCAAGGTCACCCGAAGTAACTGGGGATATTTATCTTAGAGAAGAGAAGACTTCCCAGGGAAGGGATAGCTTTGCCCAAGCATTTGAAGAGTTGCCATATAGAAGAAGATTAGATTAATTCTCCTTGGCCTCAGAGGGCAAAATAGGGAGCAATGGATAAAAGTTTCTGAGAGACCACTCTTGCTTTGATCTAAGAAAGACTTTCTAACAAGTACAACTATACGTAAGTGGACCAAGGGGCTTCAGAAGACATCACAGGAGACCTTAAAGCAGAGATTCAAATAATCATTTTTCTCAGAGGCAGCCAGTGGTGCAGTAGATAGAGCGTCGAGCCTGGAGTCAAAAAGACCTGAATTCAACTTTGACCTTAGAGGGCAACCCTGGGCAAATAAACTGCCTAGCCTCTTTCTGCCTCTGTTTTCTCCTCCTTAAGATCAGGATAATAATAGTACCTTCTTCCCAGGATTGTTATGAGCATCAAATGAGAGAATATTATGAAATTCTTAGCACAGTGCTTGACACAGAGCAGAGGTTTAAGAAGTGAGTTTTTTCCTTTCCTTCTTCCCTAACACACAGAGAACAAAAGGATGCACAGCACAGTCTTATAGCTGGAAATGGGCAGAGGACAAGCCAGGAACTGGGAAGCATCAGGAACACTTTATATTTGATCATTAGAACCTATCCACTGGGCGACTGGGCTTCAGGAATGGGACTCCCGTTTCCTAGGAAGACTATTGCCTGCATCAAACATTCAGAAGCAAATGAAAATGTCCATCATACCTGGTGGCCTGTCAACTGGCCAGACATTCAGAAATAGCTGGACTTGGGGCTTAACAATTTTACATTCTATTTTGGCTTTATTTTTACTCCTTTCCAGGGTTACAAGCAGCAGATAATCAGGTGTGACTCTATCTCTGTCCCAGGAATTTCAAATAATTATGGTGAGTTGATATTTCTTCTTTAGTCTGTGAGGCAAATAAACAAGTGTCTCTTAGGTTATGACATGCCTACATGCATCTCTCAGCTACTAGCACCTTCCCTCCTGGGTTAAGCTCCCTTCTGCTTTACAGGCATCTTGCATTTTTCTCTCTCTTTACTTGTTTTCTCCCACAAGAGAATGGCAAATTACCAAGCAGTTATTACACATTTATGTTGTGCTAGGTACTGTTCCAAGTGATGATAATACAAACATAAGCAAAAAGGGTGTTAAAAAGTGGGGGGAAGAGGGGAGCAAAGGGAGAAGTCCCAGAAGTCTAGATAGAAGCAGAGCTGGGAGAGAAATGAAGAAGTAGTTGGACGGGGCACTGCATCAGTAGAGATTCCAGTAGGAGTTCATAATCAGAGGAGGGGGAGAAGGGGCAGAGGAATCTTCCATGTTGAGAAGGTTAAAGGAAGAAAGCATTTTCCCTGTGAGATGTCTAGGGAATGAAAGAAAAGTCTTAAGAGTCAGGAACAAAGCTGGAAGAGAATAATATAGGTTCTTGAAGGGTGGAGGTTATTTCAGGCTCTCTTCATAGTCCTAACACTTAGCACAAACCTTGGCACGTAATAAGCACTTAATGAATGCATAGTAACTGACTACTATGGGCCAGGTGCTGTGCTGAGGATATAAGAAAGGATAAGACACCATCACTACCCTCTAATTTAGAATTTCCTTAAGGACTCAAGGTTTATATCCCTGACATACCATTAAAGAACACTTAACTATTTCAGGAATCTGTCATTTTAATGGCACTGGGTACTCCATCTTCCAAAGAAGACTGCAACTCCTCAGTATCTTACTAGGTTGTTTTTGAGGGTTGTCAAGACAAAAACACCAATTTTTCAGCAGCCAATGTGTTTATGAACTTCTCAGTCCCAAAAAGGGGGTCATAGTCTATCAGCAGATCCATTGTCATGAGGATGCATCAAAGGAGGATTTTAGAACATAATACATGTCAAAAAATAATCAATTTCCAAATTGCTTAATATAGTCTTTAATGTAATAGACAGAAGGGGAAGGAAGGAGAGGGAAAGGGAGGAAAGAGAAGGGAAGGGGAAGGGAAGGAAAAGAGAGGAAGGAGTAGGAAAAGGAAAGGCAGGAAAAGAGAAGGGAGTGAAGGGGAGGAATGGAGAGGGGAAGGAAGGGAAAGAAGGGACAGGGGAGGAAAATGTGAAGTAGGCCACAACAGTAACAACAATAGCAGCATATATGTTGTGCTCTAAGGTTTGCCAAGTACTTTATGTTATCTCCTGTGATCCCTATGACAACTTCATGAAGAAAGTGCTATTATTATCTCTATTTTACAAATAAGGAACCTGAAGCTAATGATGGCCCAGTGACTTGTTCAGGATCACACAACTAATAAATATCTGAGGCAGGCTTGTGACTTGGGTCTTACTAATTTTAAGTCCAGCACTCTCTCTACTATTAACACCTACATTGACCATGAAGAAGATCTAGGATTGGAAAGTGGAGCTCTTGTAGCAGAGAACATTTCAAGTGGAAAAGAAAAACAGGGATAAAGACACCAAAAGTCATTGCTTATTGAGATCTGGAATCCTCTAGAGATTTAACAAGGTGAAAATATCAACAACAAGCAGAGATGGAGTCAACCCCAGAGACAATGAACTGTTAGAGTGTCTCCTTTGGAGTCAATAAATTGTCCAAAGTCACTGTATTTCCTTGCTTTCGTGTGTTTTTAGAATCCTAACCTAGTCATTTTCCATTAGATTAATGGAGCTTCAGTAAGGGAGACCATTTTTTTCTAGTAGGTAGCAGAAGCTACCAATATTTAGACAACACACAGCAATATTGTGACCCAATTAAATTTCAATTCAACAGACATTTACTAAGGATTTTCCCCTACACATACATTGCCTCTGTAGATTAGTCCATGGATATCAAGAATCAACTTCTTGTTGAATCAAATACCTGAATATTTTTTTAGAGATCATCATATGAGATGTTAACAGTGACAGTAGAGTAAGGTAAATGAAATCCAAAAATAAAGGACTTAGCCACTGAAAGTGAACAATACTCTCCATGCTCACCAGCAATCTAAAACCTATTTCCCCTACACACTCTGGAGACTTGGCTTCCCTATGTGTAGAATATTCTGTGGAGAGCCTGTCCAACAGAAGTATTATAAAAATGTAAAAGAACCGGGATCTCATCTGCATGGGCACTCATTCCACCAATGCTGATCACAACTCATTCATATCTCACTAGAGAGCTTAACAAATTGTTTCAGCCAAAAAAACAAAAAACAGAAACCTGTCATCAGGACACAAGTTTTCTTGCAAACACGTTGAACTTAGATGGGTCATTCTGGAATGGCAGGCACATGACCTAAATGTGAAGTCTGTACTGTAGGGAATGTAACCTTACATACTCAAAGCCTTTCCATTTTGAAAGGAAATGTCAGAGGCTTTGCATTCTGGGGGATGTCGTCCATGCTTGGGATATATTGCCCCTTCACCTCTGCCTCTTGGAATCTCCTTCAAAACTGAGCTCAAACGCTACTTTCTACATGAGACCTTTTCTGGTCCTCCCAGTTTCTATTACCTCGGTCCCCAAAATACCTTGTATTTATTTTGAATATATGATCTCAACTTTGGCCACACCAACAAAAGGCAGAGACACTTTGGTAGGCAACTTCTGGACTTGCAGTTGACCCCAAACTCAAGTTCTGTCCTTGACTGGAAGGACCTTAGCAATCTCAGTAACTCCCCATCCAGCAAGTCATTTCTGAAGTCTCTCTGCATCTTTTTGGTGTGTTCAGTGCCAGGGCCATGCATATATTCTCTATATATTTATTTATACATATTGTTTCCCTCAACTTAATATAAGTCCATAGAGGGCAGAAACTGCTTTTATTTTGTCTTTTTATCTCTAGCTAGTGTGTTCCCATCATATGATGTTTTTCAGTCATTCAGTTGTGTATCTCTCAATGACCCCATGGAGCAGAGAATACTGTCTGTGGAGTTTTTTTGGCAAACATACTACAGTGGTTTGCCATTTCCTTCTCTGGGGGAATCACCTTTTGTCAGAACTCTCCACTGTGACCTGTCCATCATGGGTAACCCTGCAGGGCATAGCTCATATTTCCGTAGAGTTTCATTGAGTTACACAGGCCCTTCCCACTATGACAAGGCAGTTATCCAGAAGTGATCTACCATATAACAGGTGTTTAATAAATTCTTATTGACTGATAGATATAGTACTTTATAGTTACAAAATACTGTCTCATACATGATCTCATTTGACCCATACCACTCCACTGGGAAACAGGAAGACAGGTATAGAGCTATGTCCCTGTTTTACAGTAATTTTTGCCTATTGTTTAGAGTGCAAAATGAAGTAATAACAGGTGAAATTCCATATATATATAAAATATCATACTATTATCATTTTCTATAAATAATATCACTGAGAGGTAGCATGGCATAATGGGTAATGGGCCTCTCTTAAAGTCAAGAAGGCTTTCTTTGGTTTCTCACCTCAGATAACATAGTGTCCTGAGGCAAGTCTCTTAGCTCTCAGTGTTCCAGGTTACTCTCTCAAACTATAAATGCAGAACAGATGTTGGTCTGCATTGGAACTCCTCACTGGGAGTTCCCTAAACCAAGGAAATGATGCATCTAACCCAAAAAAAAAAAATCAAAGTATAAGTTTAGCTTCAAATCCATTTTTAGCCTTTGCTATAAGTTGACATTATGTTCAATTATAATGCCAAACTCTACAAACTTGCTTTCCCCCATTCTGTTATGCTTAATGAGCCTAAATTAAACTTATACAAGGTCTGCATTACATAGTGCCTAACATCCTCGCATATAGCATATGCTTGACAGAATGAATAAATACCAAGTCATCTGGATGAAAAGTGTAACATCGCCAGATGATCCAAATATTGCAAAACATCTACATGCGGGCCATTGTGCACACAAAGCACAAGATGATCAATTGTTTTTTCCACTTCTTATTTTATATTTTAGTGCCACGAACAAAGAGTCATCAGTAAGACCACAAACATGGCATGGCATGCCGATTTTCATGTTTAAAACAAGAAATGAGCAGAATTTAACATGCTCTCCCAGCATTTTTATCCAGAACCCAGTTATGCTACCATAAGATATTTGCTGACTTCTCTTACCTCATTTATCATTTTTCTTATGTTATCTATAATCTCTTCACCCGATTTGGCCCATATCTCTACTTGACTTAACTCCCATATCTCTTATTTGCTTGAAGAAAGATAATTTGATTTATTCCAAGAACTTTGAAGCAACTGATGCTCTGCTCTTCGTCAGTCACCAGTCATGGATGGCAGATCAATGATCATAACAAATCGCTGATGAAAGTCATTATTTAAGACGTGCCCCAAAGGACTGATGAGCTGCCTTTTTCTTTTGACTTTCCCCTTCGGGTGTAAAAATCAAAATAGAGGCACAAGCTTGAACTAAAGTCAAATATGAAGCAAAATCCTTTACTGTGATGATCACTTTAAAAAAGACCCATCAAGAATCCTCCCTGACTACTCTCACCAAAGTAATACATCTGTTACAACCTGGCAATACTAGGTCTCTTTTAGTCACTTTATAACACTGACAGAGGCATTAGTTAAAATTAGATTTCTCATTTTCATATCAAGGGAGACATCAACATTCATTTCTATATTAAACATAAAAGTTATTCATACATTCTGGGACTGCAGAAAGCTTTTAAAATGGTTTTAAGGTGATGGATGCAGGATCATTGGAACATTTGTTTAATACAAGTTATGATTATCAACTAAATTATACTTTGGAAAGGCAATCATTTCTTCACTGCAATGCAGCAATCCATTTTTTAGCCTGTACACCAAAAAAACTATATATGATAAAGGATTTCACAGAACTTTTTTTTCAGTCTGGTGAAAGACCCCATTACCACTTGTCACTTCCATTGCCATTAAGATAATTCTTGGTTTAACAGAAGGAAAAAAAATGTGAGTGATTGAAGTTATGTGTGTGTGAGTAGAGAATCTTGGTGTGTATGCTCTCCCATGTTAGAATGCAACTTCTTTGAAAACAGGGACTGTTTTTACCTCTTCTCGTATCTCCAGCACTTAACTCAGTATTTATTAAGCGTTAATAACTGCTTATTGGTTGGTTCTTTTCATTGCAGTGGTGCTCACAAGAAAAATAAATAAAAGGAGAAGAAGGTGGCCAGATCTGTTGAGTTGATCTTCTATGGAAGATTTATTGAAACATAGGGATTGTTGCATGGAGTAAGGAAAGATGAGTGAATTGCAATTTGCATTAGTAGGGGAAGTCTACACCAATAAAATCAAAGATCACTTAAAGTTGATATATAGATATATACATACTGTTGTTTGGGGTCTGGTCTGTCATTCCACCTATATAAGGGGCTCTGCAGTTATAGCAACTCCCTTCCACTAATGCAGACCATAAACTGTTCTACCACTTACAGTCTTAGTGAATTGCCCAAAGGTCTAAGATGCAATAGCTTGTTTTGGGTCACTCAACTAATATGTGTCTGAGGAAGAACTTGAACCTAGGTTACCTGACACCAAGTTCTCCTCTCTATGCATTATGACATACTGACTTTCTTGTTGTCATTCTTCAGTTGTGTTCAATTCTTTGTGACCCCATTTGAGATTTTCTCAGCAAGGATACTAGAGTGGTTTGCCATTTCCTTCTCCAGTTCATTTTACAAAAAAGGAAACTGAGGCAAACAGTCATTGTTTGGCCCCTGCTTCTTGCCAATACATGCACACGTGCACACATGCACACATGCACACACACACACACACACACACACACACACACACACACATTTTACCCCTTACTCTGACAACTGAAATCAAATGAACATTATCATTGCCTCTAGAAAGTGTGTGTAAGTCAATTGCCCTATTGATCCACTGACCAACTCTGACTTCTCAAAGTAAAACACCCTTTTCTGACCATTACTCCCTTATATATGGAAGTTACCCCTACTAGAATGGAGCTCTTTTTATTTATATCCCCAGAGAAAGTGAAGGGGGGAATGAATGCTTAATAATTTTTTAAAATCAAAAAATATTTTTAAACTATTTTACACAGAAAAAGAAATAATCTATTGCTTAGCCAATAAATAGGAATGAGATTTTGTAAGAGACACATTCATAATATTTCTCTTCCCATATGCTTATGGTTTAGGGCACTTAGTTCCACTGAAATAGGAAAACTGGTGAATGGCGATAAACATATTGAATTATTCAATTATTAAAATAAATTTTGCTAATCCAAAAAAAGGGGGTTTTAGAGTTGATTTCATCAGTATAGTGAACTTTCAGTGTGGGAATTCCTTCCATCCAGGCAGATCAGTAACTCATCAATAACATAGAGACTGAAAGATTGGCTTGAGGCGTTGACAAGTGAAGTGAGTTGTCCAGGGATGTATAGCCGATGTGTGTCAAGGGTAGGATTTGAACTCAGGTTTTCATGACTCCAAAGTCAACCTTCTCTCCATGATGTCATGCCATCTCTCCCAAAAGCAACTTAAGATATAGAATCATTTCAGCTCTGGTACTCAAGGAATGTCAAAAAGACTTAGAAGAATGCCCACAATACATTAGGCAAGTTCTCTATTAAGGAATAATGAGAAAAATGGATAAGAATTGAACAGCCTAAGGAAGTATGAGAGGATCACAATCATCGTCATTGTAATAGCTGACATTTATAAAGTGGAAGGTCTATAGTTGCAGGTTTTCAAAGCTCTTTACAAATGTTAGCACCTTTGGTCCTCACCCTGGTAGATGTTATTTTTATCTTTTTTTTTACAGATGAAGAGGCTGAGGCCAATACTGGTTAAGTGACTTGCCCAAGGTCACATAGCTCGTAAATGTCTTAGGGTGAATTTGAACTCAGGTTTTCTTAACTCCAGGCTCACTGTACCACCTAGGGGAGAGTAGGGATTCTGAAACAATCTTCATTACTAGAATCCACGTTCCCAATTATGAGAAACAAGAGATAGAAGACAGCTAGTACTGCTCTCTGCAATAAATTAACAAATTAATAAATAATTAATAATTAAATTAGTAAATTAACAAGTGAAAAGAAATGTTTTGAATGCAGTTGAGTAAAAAGAGTAGGGGTGACATGTATACACTGTCCTTACCCCAGTCTGTCATTCAGCTCCTTTTATTTAGGAGGGGGGTTCAGGAGGAATTAAGGATGCATCTATCCTGTCAAAGTGCTTAAAATACTGGAAGTGGGGAAATATGGGGAATTAAAATGGGGGCAGGAGAAAAGGAATTCAGAGTCCAAGTGTAACTATAGGCCTTCCACTTTCCTTTCCCTCCTAAAAGGCACGAACATTCAATTCAGGCTTCAGCTCTAAAAAGTGACTGCCAAGTGGGCAGACACACAGGAGGGCACTTACTGCAGTGGAATATTTCCTGTAGAAATTTGTAACCAAATCAGCAAAGCCAGGTTACTACAGGCCATCTGCCAGGACGTGGAGATGGCTTTGTTCTGGACGATGTTTCTTTGCAATGGTATGTGGTATAAGGGTGAATATATTAACCAATTTCATGATATCCAAGATGCTTTTTCTCCTTCCTTAGCATTATCATTCCAAATACACCAGTCCAAACCCTAAGGTATTAGCCACATTATTGAATCCTTTGCCTTAGAAAGAAAAAAAAGTTAAGCAGATTCTATTCTTGCAACAGATGGCTTATGTGTTTGGTTAAAAGGTGCTTTCATTTGGTTTTTATTATCTTCTATTTTTTTTTCTAACTAGGTCTTGATTTTCTTGACAAATAAAAGCAATAATCCTTATGGTCTTTCTTTCTAGTTCCTGTTCAAAAAAATACAGGCTTCCTTCATTTTAAAGTAGACTTTTGATTTATAATATTGATAAAGGGAACATTAATCTGATTTTTCTAGGACATGAAATTCAAAAATCCAAGGATTTCTTGAATTGGAGTAAATCATGAGAGAGCAGTAGTTGGTAAATTGTGTTCACCAAGCCCAGTTTCTGAAACTTTGAGAAGCCATAATTTGTTGGTATTCCTTCCACTGTCACTGTTACTCCTACCAGAGTAGAGAACTGAAAAGTACATGGGATTCGGATTTGGAGGAATTCCACTTAGATCTCAGCTCTGCTATTTCCTAAATATAAGACCTTGGGAAAATATGTCCAGTGATAAGCTTTAATTAAGAACCTACTGTATATTAAGAGGCTATGCTAAACATTGGGGATGCAAAGACAAATAAATAAAATAAAATAAAAATAAAACACACTCTGCCCTCAAGAAATCTATATTCTACTGAGGAAGACTATATCTGCATAAATCTGCTTATTTAAACTATATGCAAAATAAGTACAATGCAAATTGAGGCAAAGTTACCACCTCTCTAGGCTTAAGGCATCTTGGTGGTAGAGTGGATAAAATGCTGAATGTAGAATCAGGAAGACCTAAGTTCAAACTCAGGCTCTGACACTTTCTAGCTAGGTGACCCTGAGTAAGTCACTTAACCTCTGTCTCAGTTTCCTCTTCTCCCAGAGTTTTGTGAGGACCAAAGTAGTTTTCATAAAACACTTTGAAAAGTCTTAAAAATAGTTAATAATAATAGTAATGTTGATGATGATGATGATGATGATGATGATGAAATGAGGAAGATTGATCCACCTGGCCTTTGAGCCATTTTGAACTCTCCAGCACTTAAAATCATGGTCTCAAGTTACACTAGTAGATGGTCTTCATGAGTTCCTATGGTAAAATAATTCAGTCCCCAATGATCAAACTGATGCTGAGTCTCTTGGGACTTAGCTAGACTGGTCAATGGGTGCCAGATAGATTCCAATTAATCAATCATTATTGGAAACCTTTCCAGCCAAGTTGTGACCTACCAGAGCATTCCCCTGATTGGCATAGCCTTTGAAAAACCAGGCTAGTCTTTAGTGTGCTCAGATGCAAAATGAGAAGGTTGGACTAGTTGGACTCTAAGGCTTTGCAAGTTCTAACTAATAGCAAGAACAATGAAAATGATAACCAGCTTTTACATAGAACTTTAAGGTTTGCAAAACCCCTGACCTATGTTATCTCTTTGGAGTGTCCCAACAACTCCATGAAGCAGGTGCTTTTATTGTACTCATATTACAGATGAGGAAACTGAGGATGACAGAGGTTAAGGGGCTTGCTCAGCAAGTACCTGAGTCAGGATTTGAGCTCAGGTTTTCCTGACTTCAAATTCAGTTGCCTGTTCATTCTACCAAGTAAGTATCATCCATATGTTCTGTTAATGAATGGAGGAAAGCTTGTTGTATACATTTACCTAATCCTGACCTGCTAGGGACTTGCATGAAACTTTTGGAATAATATAGCTTGACTCTTCGCTTTGAAATAAATTAATTTTCATATACCCTAGACTTGCCCTTCCAATTCCAGAAACTGGTTTCCTCTAGGGATCTGCCATTCAGCCACATCCCTACTATATAACAAGCATCTCTGAGAGGATCAATGTATGGCTGTTGTCCCTTTCCAATCAAGACTTATTTTGACAAATCTTAATTGAGGAGAACCGGCTTCCTGGAACACTAACTGCCCCTAAGGCACAGTCAATGATCTGAAAGACAGGTCCATATAAGAATTTGACTGATGAGTCACTAGCCAAGGAAGATGGGAACCATAGGCCTCCAAACTCACTGCTTCAATACTTCAGTACCCATAAACAAGAATTGCTAGAGTAATAGGAATCCTTCCTATATACCCCATTCAGTAAGAGGACAGAGAAAAATGCAGTCACTTGTAGTTAGGTACTCAAGAGTTTCCTGGTAATTTTCTTTTGACTGTGTAAAGTAAAACAGTCATTCTTTCCAGATGCTTAGTTAGCCATGAGTCAGAATGAGCACAGTCACTCCTGGTCTTCTTGCAGTTGGAGAAGGGAATCAGCACCTGTTCCAGGTGCTGAGTTTATAAATGTTTAAAAAGTTTAAAAATGGGAATCTGCCCATTCCATTTTGACATTGTTCTAAAAGTTTCAAATTCATCAAATTGTGTTATTATGGTGAGCATCTCCCTGCATCTTTTTGACAATATTGTGAGGTAAAACCTAGAAAAAATGGAATCTATAATATTCCCCAGTCTACTGACCACTCAACGGTCAAAGGAAATCAAGTTAGCCCAGCAAAGCTTGAAAGCTTGTGCTAGATAAAGTCATAATCCTTCCTGATCTCTGCTTTCTTATCTACATGTTCACTATCTGTCCCTTTAACAGAATCTATTTCTAATTTTTATTATTAAGCTTAGGAAACCATTTTAAATGTGCAATTTATTTGTTGTTAGAGGTAGCATGAAATAGTGGATGAGAAAGTTGACCTCAGAACCAAAAAAAACCCAAAAAAACCCAGGACTCAAGGGTGACCTCTGATACCTACAGAAATGGCCCATTTCAAAGGTAAAAGGATGCATAAGTACAAAAATATTTATAATATTTCTTTTTGTGGTGGCAAAAAAATAGAAATTGAGGAGATGCCTTTCGATCAGGGAATGGTTGAACACATTGTAGAATTTGACTGTGATATAATACTATTGTGCTATATGAAATGACAAGGGGGATGGTTTCAGAAAAACCTAGGAAGACTTATAAAAACTGATGCAAAGTAAAGTGAACAGAACCAGAATATTGTATACAGTAACAGCAATATTCTACAATGATCAACAGTGAAAAGCTGAGCCACTCTGATCAATACAATGATCCAAGGAAACTCCAAAGGACTCATGAAGAAAAATGCTATTCACCTCCAGAGAAAGAATTGCTAGACTCTTGAGTCCATATAGAAAAATAATTTTTTCACTATATTTTTCTTGGTTTTTCTACAGCATAACTAATATGGAAATATGTTTTACATGACTTCACATGTAAATAATGAGTGTCACTTTGCTTACCTTTGCATTGGGTGGGGGAGGGGCTGACGGGAGGAAAAGAAATTGGAACTCAATTTTTTATCTTTATTTTTTTTTTATTTGATCATTTACTTTTAATTTACAAGATTCAGTTCCACAATCACTTGAGTTTCAGGTTTTCTCCCCTCCCTCCCCCCCCCCATGGTGGCGTGCAATCATGTATAGGATCTGCAAA
>CM053585.1:512431696-512460023 GCA_028646515.1 Pseudochirops corinnae | reverse complement strand
CACTGAATGACCGTATTTTCCCCTGGAACATTATACTCAATTTTTCTGGGTAGGTGATTCTTGGTTTTAATCCTAGCTCCCTTGATCTCTGGAATATCATATTCCAGGCCCTTCAATCCCTTAATGTAGAAGCTGCCAGATCCTGGGTTATCCTGACTGTGATTCCACAATATTCAAATTGTTTCTTCTTGGCAGCTTGTAAGATTTTCTCCTTGATCTGGGGACTCTGGAACCTGGCTATAACATTCCTAGGAGTTTTTCTTTTGGGGATCTTTTTCAAGAGGTGATTGGCAAATTCTTTCAAGTTCTATCTTGTCCTCTGGTTCTAAAATATCAGGGCAATTTTCCTTGAGAATTTCTTGAAGGATGCTTTCTAACTTCTTTTTTTGATCATGGCTTTCAGGTACTCCAATAATTTTTAAATTGTCTCTCCTGGATCTATTTTCCAGGTCAGTGGTTTTTTCAAGGAGATATTTCACATTGCTTTCTATTTTTTCATTTGTTTGTATCTGTTTAATAATATCTTGATTTCTCATAAAGTCATTTGCTTCCATTTGTTCCACTCTAATTCTGAAGGAATTATTCTCTTCAGAAAGCTTTTGAGATTCTTTTTCCATCTGGCAAATTTTACTTTTTAAGGCATTTTTCTCCTCATTGGCTTTTTGAGCCTCTTTTGCCCTTCGAGTTAAGCTATTTTTTAAGGTGTTATTTTCTTCAGTCAGGTTGTTGACTCTCTTTTCATGATTTTCTTGCATCATTCTCATTTCTCTTCCCAATTTTTCCCTCACTTCTCTTCTTTGGTTTTCAAAATCCTTCTTAAGCTCCCCTCTGTCCTGGAACCAGTTTACATTTTTCTTGGAAGCTTTTGGTGTGGGAGTTCTGACTCTGTTGTCTTCTTCCCATTTCATGCTTTGATTTATCCCCCAAGAAGAAATCTAGAGTTCAATTGCTGTTCTTACTTTGCTTCCTTTGCCTGCTCATGTTGCCAGTCAATTACTTGAATTTTTAGCTCTGTGGAACTCTGCTTCCAGAGAGGAAAGCTCTGTCCCAAATTGCTGGGGTTTTGGCAGCTGCCGGAGCTTTTGGGAGCCTACCATTTTTTGCAGCCCCCACCAGCTTTGGCTCACTGAAAACTCACCCCAAAACCACCACCCAAGATCACAATCTGGATCCAGGTTGCTCAATGCAAGAGCACTTAGCCTCTGAACAATTGTTTGGCCACACTGGTGCCAAGCCGCAGTTTCAGGCTGGGCTGGTTTTGGCTCCCAATGTGCTGCGACGAGCCCTGCTTGCTGAGCTGCCTTTAGTGGGAGATGTGTTTTTCTGTATTTTTGTGAGATTTCGAGCCCTAAAATTTTTTTAGAGTCATATTTTATGGTTTTTTGAGGTGACTATGTGGGTGCTGTGGTACCTTGTTTCTTCTACACCACCATCTTGGCTCTGATACCCCCCACCCCCATTCTATTTCTGATACTTACAAACCCTTTGAAATTGGACAAGTCACTTGACCTTATCCACAAAATGATGGAGTCAGATTAGATGAGACCCTTTCTAGTTCCAAATTTATCGTCCTATGGCAGCAGTTCTCAACCTGTGGATCGTGACCCCTTTAGGGTTTGAACGACCCTTTCACATGGGTCATGAGTCACCTAAGACCATCAGAAAACATATATTTCCAATGGTCTTAGGAACAGAGGCACTACTCCTCTATCCATCTCCAGGCGGGTCTGCCCACATGCAGATACACCCACATAAGAGTATTAAAGGGTTGCGGCATTAAAAAGTTTGAGAACCACTGTCCTATGGTCTTTTGGAAGATATATTAGAAATGGAATAAAACCATATTACAGTGCTATAATGAATTTGTCATAGCTTGATTCTCAGTTGGTGATGTCAAACTCTCATTTCTTTTTCAAGTTTTAAAAAATTATTTACCTGTCCTCTCCTCTATTTTTTTTTTTTTTTTACCTTTTTAGAGAGTAGTTCTTGGGAAAGGACCTGGAGATGTCATGTGGTTTTTTTTGAAAGGCACAAAAATTAGTGTGGAATTGGTGTGTTGGTGGTAACAGAGAAGTCCTCATTGTAGTGAAGCTGCAAAGAATGCAAATGGATATTTTGTGATCATTTTGAAGCCCTTTTTGTATCTAAGAAATGATGAATGTCTTGATTTTCATGTATTTTTATCAAGGATTATCAAAACATTGTTATGTTGTAATACCAGCTGTGTGTGTATGTGTATGTGTGTTTTCTTGACAGTTGTAGGTTTGTTTTTGTCTCCGTGGGTCTGTTACTGTAGTCTGAAAAATGAAAATCTCTTCTACTTGGCATTTCCCCAAAAGATGCCTTAGGAGGCTTTCTTCTGTTCTGCATGGAAGGGATATTAAAAGGTATTTTGACTAATTACTACCTGTTCTTTCACTTTACATTTTTACTTGTAGGGTCTAGAGAAAGTTGAGTGTTTAGTTATCTTTTCAGGTGACACACAATAAGATTGGAGCATTTAAAGCTAGATTCTATAACCACTGAAGCCCTGAAACAGTATGATTGAACATTAATCTGCAGATTACTGCCAATGATTTGTCACTTTCTAATTGAGTTCTTGAGATCTAAGGGCACTAGGATGTCATTTATTTCCCCTTTAATTCATGATGCCCTGGGGATTAACTTCTAATTGTTAGTCATCAGTAAGGCTGGTAAATCAAGGAGAGGATTTCTCCTCCAGTCAGTAGTAGCATATCATCATTTAGGTTTCTTACCATCTGTTTCTGGAGAAGAAAATGGCAAACCACTTGATATCTTTGCCAAGAAAACCCCAGATGAGGTCACAAAGAGTTGGACATCATAGAAATGATTGATGAATTATTTAGAAAACAGAGAGAGCAAGCGAGTGAGAGAGAGAGAGAGAGAGAGAGATGGAATGGAAGGGCATATGGATAGATTCCATGACACCTTCCATCAGCAAAAATTTCCCTGTTTATGTTTCATCTGCTATTATTAATTCTTGATCAAACAAGGTTATTTTTGTCACTGTAATTCCCAAGGCATCTTGTATGATTTTAGCAAAATTGTTGCTTCCAACAAAAGTCTCTACCTTCATGGAGCTTACATCCTCTTGGGGCAATTGACATGCAGATAGAGAAATCAGTGCGTGGCTCATATAGGTTTGTGGTCTATAGACAAGAGTGCTGATGTGGGAATCAGGAAGACCTGGTTGCATGGCCCTGATCAAATTACCTAACCTCTCTCAGCTTTAGCTTCCTTGTCTGGAAAATGGAAACAATAATTGCACTGACCTCTACACTTGAGTTAGGATCAAGAGATATAAAAAATTCCATACACTTGGTATTCTTTAAAGTGCTAAGTTAATCATGATGCTAGTTATTTGTTATCAGTTGCTTCCTTTCCTATGCCTAAAAAGGACGTCTGTTTGGGCAAACAAAACAAAGCACTTTATACATGTCCCCTTGACTGAAATTGGAGCAGGGCAAAGTCAAACCCCTCTCTCCACTGCCCCCTTTTAGCAGCAAACATTGCACATAGCCAATAGTCTCCCTGATTGTAATAAAAGGCCAAGAATTTCTCATGAGGAAAAATGATTGCCTAGCTTCAATGGAAAATGGTATTGCTAGTAAAAATTCAGTCTGTCAGCACTTTCCTTCTATGGAAGCCACCATAATGGGCATGTAACAAAGTAGGTTTTCCATAGAGGTCATTGATTTCTGCTTCTATTGCTACCAGCCTTTCATTTAGGCCTGGAGTCAAAAGGGCACTTTCTTATCAATTTCTGTATCTAATGGGAAAAATGTACTTTATTGAAGGTATACCAAAATGAGGGTAATATCTCCTTTGATTAATTCATATAATGAAATTGTCTAGGTGCACTAACAGTATGTTGATACAGACAACTGTCTATAGTAGAAAAATGCTAACATTTTCCCTCAAGTCATTTCTTATTTAGGCTAATCATTCCCAATTTGTTCAATTGATGTTTATGTGATGTGGCCTCAAGGCCTTTTAATATTGTGATCATCCTCCTCTGGACATTCTTCAGCTCTGAATGAGGCTTAGGGAATAATAATTTCTTTCTGTTACTTTAGAATGTGAAATATATACCAATTTTTACTAAGTGAATTATATATTATATATTTAAATTATAGATATAATATATGCATTACAAAATAAATGTCATTCTCTCTATATATGTATATATGTGTATATACATATATATATATTATAGATAGTGATAAAGGGGTCATTTGACTTTTTTATGTCCCCAGTACCTGGCCCATTGAATTGTACATAGTAGATATTTCATAATTTTTCTTAAACAGAATTTTCTGAATTGATTGAATGATAGTGGTAGCTATAACTGAATTTATTTTATATCTTATTTTGAAACTGGCCCATGATTTAGGACATTTTCAAACTTGAAGGTACCTGGGCCAATCTATCATAGCAGCTTTTAGGAAACTTAGAAATTTCCATGGAGCTTGGGAGTGGTGGATAATTAAGTAATACTTAGAGCAATAGGCTTTTATCAGTATATTTTAGCTAACACAGGACAAGGGAGACACTTAACTCAAGGAGCAGTGAAGGATGAGCAAAGGAAGAGGACAAAAGAATACAGCAGGGCCATGTTGTCACTCAAATGTAGTAAGTCCAGAGGGATCAGGATATATAAAATTTAGGCTTTGGCTGAGATGATCTTCAGGCTGAAAAGGAGAAAGAAAGGGAAAGATGATTTATAGGAGACATTCTCATGCCTTCACATTCCACTTATGCAAAGCTCTTGTTCCTTCCTCGGGTTTAGGCCGCTTGGATCTATCCCATATAATAGTGTCAATCAGCAAGGCAGAAAACAATGAAGCATTTTGTAGGGAGGAGTAGGGTCTCTTTTAGGTATACTTCTGTCACAAGTGGACATCAATTTCACAAGATTAAATGGCAAGATGGGAATTTCTAGCAAGGAAGACTCCTGAGATTGGGAGTGGAGTGCTTCTACAAAAGGGGCAGGATGGGAGGGAGGAAGTAAAAGGAAGGGCATATCTCTAGAGAACAGTCAGGTTATTAGAGTAAGTTCAGTTTACCAAAAGCAGAGGTTTTTTTTTTCTCTCTAGAATCACAAATCTCTTCAAATCACAATGAAAAAATGAAATACCTTTTTGTTTTTATATAACCTTGATTTCCCAAATTTATCTTTCCCTTGTCTCTCCCCAGAATTTTGTAACACTTGAATTTTGTCACTTGTAACAAAGAATACAAGCTTTAATAGGTTAAAACTGTACCAGGATTTTTGAGATACCCAGCATCAAAGAAAAAAGAAAAAGCACAATTCTGCAAAACCAACCAATGAATTATCTGTGTTCCATGGTATAGGCAATATTTCATAGTCATAGTCCTGTACCTCTGCAAAGATGGTGGTAGAGGTATGGGACAGAATTTTTTTCATTTCTTCTTCAAGATCAAGATTCATTGTAATTATACAGAATGACATGCAATATTGAAAACATTGCTGACAGACAAAAAAAATTTCTTGCCATATTTAACCCTTGCTGTATTTTTTTGTGAAATCTATACTGGCATTACCTATAGATGACACCAAGTGAATTCTACCTGTACTTTCTTCAGATAGGAAGAAACACTTAAAATTCACACATTTATGAGGCTGTCCCCTTTGGATTTCAGTTAGATCAGAATAAGTTTCTGGTATTAATTTAATTATAAGACCTTTAATTCTGTGAAAGTGTTCACCGTAAACAACAACAACCCAACACATCATAAATATATCAAAATATGACCAATTTGAGGATGTGACAGGTATTTGTCAAAAGTTCCTGCATATTAGAAGTTTGAATATGGGTTGTTCTTAGTTTCTAAAAAAACCCCCACAACCACAATGCTTTTACATGAACACTTATGAGATAATGAATAATATGTGTTGATGGCTTAAGCTTTGACGTTAGGTCGAGATGACATTATTGATATTGCTTTCTCTCTCAATGTGGGTTTTCCTGAAAAGCTTGAAATGTGACTAATTATCTTTTTCACACTGCATACATTTAAAGGCTGTCTTTGGGTCAAACTGGGAACAACTTCTAAGGTCCCGGAGACAGTTATCCCTGATGATACTGTCCATACTCTCGAGAAGATATGCAGGGGACAAACAGCTTTGCCAAGTTTGTAGATTGATAAGAAATCAGCTTAAATCATACATTAGCTTATACTAAGCAAAACTAAACAATTTGTCTTAAAGTTAAGCAGTGAAGTACCTGAAGGGTATTCCTGAAACACGTTGGCATCCTGGAAAAACAGGAAGCAACTTAATTAAAGTCACATCACGAAGGCAGTTATTGCCTAAATTAAACATTTTGTCTCCTGATTTTATAGATTTAAAATGACTGTCAATATCCAAGACTGCTGAGCTCTAGCTCCTTATCTAATCATTATCTTGTCCCTGGACAGCTCACCTTGGCAGTGACCTACCTTTGCAGTTCCCAATTTCACTATGATCTTTGTGCTATTTTCAGATCTTCTCTCCCCTTTCTCCTGGTCTGCTCATCTTAACCTTTGCTTCCTGGTTTCACATCATGGTTTGAATTGGCTTGGGCTCTCATATTTAACTATGTTTATACCTCCCCTTGGCCAGACCTCCCAACAACGACAGTTGGCAAAATTGGTTTCTCTTTGGTTTTGGCAATGACTTTAGCTGTCAGTACCACTTGTTCATCTGGCCTTAGTTAGTAACACAAAGAGAGTGGATCCAGTGTCGTCTGGTCTTGGTTGCTGTATGGTGATCTCTGCAGTGGCCTTCACTCTTGCTTCTCTCCAATGGAATTCATGGAGTCTTCTAGCTGATGGATCTCCAGTGCCTCTTTCTAGAATGACGACTTGGTCAATCCTTAAGTCCTTTTCCTCTTCAAGCTGTCAGATCTGTGATGGTTCATTACGCTTTTGAATCAAATACTTCTGATTTCTGCCTTCACTACTTTTTATCCTTGTCTCTCTCCATTGCCAACCTGGCTGCCTCAGCTATTTCCTTTTGGTTTTCTATGCTACTTGAACTCAGCATAGGGAAGGGGGGGCCAGTGAGAGTATTCTACAATCCCTGTTGTACATAAAACAATTTGATTTCAATTCTGCTTGATTGATTCTGACAACCAACAATTATTAAGTTCCTACTATTATGCAAGGTATAATGACAATAGTCTTCCCTGGCAGTTGTTTTCTGATTTTATTTGACATCTGTGTGCTTGTCCAAGCATACTGAACATAGTAAATAGCACCATAAATCAAAAGGGATTTTATTTTTTTTTATTAGAGTTTTTGAATGAAGGCTTTGGGTAATACCTTAGACTAGTTTGTCGCTGTTGAGAAAAGGTGTGTCACTTGACTTGATTTAAGCTGCCACCACAATGTGGATGACCCATAATTCAACATTTCTTGTCAAGAACTTTCAGACTGGCTCAATGGTGATGCAATTGCAGAGGCTCGGTGCTGTTGGTTGTGTTGGCTGGTAGCTACAGGCAGCTAATTAGCAGCCCAGGGTTTGAGCAATTGATCACAGAGGCAGCTCCATGGAAGAGATGTTCTGGGATTAAAAGTATAAATGTCTGTTAATATCTGTTAATATCTCTATACTGCTTCAGATCTAGGTCTGTCATAGGTCATTAAGTGCCAACCACTGTCTGTAAGGCACAAAATAAATCAATGAACCATTTATCACGTGCCCTACTATATGCCAGACACCATTCTGGGAATACAAAGACGAAAGTAAAACTTCCCTGTCCTCAAAAAGTTTACCTTCTAATGAAGGAGACATTAGACCACATAAAATTTGGGGTATAAGAACAGTACCAGCTATAGGAACTAGGAAAAACTTCATGTAGAAAGTGGTACTTCAGTTGAGTCTTGAAGGAAAGAAGGACTTCAGAGAGGGAGAGGTGAGGATAGAGTATATTCCAGGGAAAGGGTAACTTCCAGTGGAAAGGTACAGAAATGAAAGATCACCCAGGATGAGGCAATCCTTAAGGGGAAGTACATGATTCTATAACTGCCCTTATTCCCATATCCCAAGGAATCCTGCTTCTACAGGGCCTGGAAGTCTTTCCTTCACAATGTGCCAGAGCCTCAGGCACTGGCATTACCATAATATTTCTCCATACAAGATAGCTGGATTGAAAATTATTGCTCCTTAAAATTTTATCTGTGATTACCTGTCCTTGAAGTGCCTACTTCAAGCCAAACTAAAAACCAACCTTCTATGACAGATCACAAATAAAACTTTTTTTTAAGAAAAAGAAAACACATTTAGAAGGCTAAATAGCTTCCAGGAAAGTACAGAACATTGGACTGACACCAAAGCACATTTCAGGGCTCAGAAGTCATCTTTAACTTTCATTTTTGGAATGAACATAGTGCACATCCGCTTTGTTTCAATTACAGTGCAGTGACAGATTGGCTGTGAAATCCCCATAACAGCCATCCCTTTCAAGGCACCAAAATTGTTGATGAATGAGTAGAACATGAAAAACCACAAAGCTGGGCAGTCAATTTTAGAGCTTGCCAGCAATTGGAATATCAATGATTTTAATTAGTATTTATTGCACTTCTTCATTGCAATTATTAGCCCGCAGATCCATTATTCAGATAAGTCTATATTTATTGAAGAATAAAATATTAAGCAGCTAAAAATGACAAATTATATTTATAATGAGGACAATTTTCTTCAGTTACATGCCAAAGAATGGCAAGACAATTAAGCTCCAAAAAGAATCAAAATGAATTCAGTTGTACTTTATCGAGCTCACTCTCTCCTTCATGTTGCTTTTTGATAAAGGGCTGTGCTAACATTATTTCTTCTTAGGTAGATAAAAATTAGAAGCCTGGTTCAACTGTTTCTTACAACACTGGACCAATGCAATAGTATACCCTAATAATGTGGGGTCCTCACACCAAAGCACCTAGCCCCAATATCTTTTCTGACATTTACTCTGCTATCACCTCCATAGCCAAAATAACTTTTAGTTATTATCATTACTGTTATTCACCACAAATTCACAACAAGCAGTAACTTTCTTTCCAACAAAGTCCTTGAAAATTTCCTTGCTCTTAAATCCGATCTCTTCACTTTCTCAAATGATTGTCTCCTGCACTTCTGGCCCTTATGTTTTTTCCCTTAAGGAATGAATTTGATGTTCTTGGAAAAATGGGGAGAGGAAAGAATTTTCTACAGTGTGGTTTAGGATTAGGAGAGTACTGGAGATACACAGTTAATCAGCTTTCTTGGGCTTTCTACGGAACAGAGTGTGGGTAGAAGAAAGCTTGTATAGAACTAGTCCCAGTTGGTCAGGAACATCTGAGTTCCTAATCCCTCACTGGCATGACCACCAAACACTTCACAAAACTGGAGTGAGCATTTTAGAAAATCTGCCCTAAGTCCCTGCAAGGCATGATATATTTTGCCTACCAGGAAAGTCAACACTCAAAATACCATGCACCTCTTGTTTTGAAATATAGCTTTGATAAGGTACAATTTTTGAAGTATGGAGAATGTTAGAATGTTGTTGTTAAAGATTTAGAAATTCTTTTCAAGGATGGATCCTTTATTCATAGCATTGAACTTTTGTTTGAAAAAATTGTGATTATATGGTAATTCTTTTGTTTGTGCTATTTGACATTAATAGAGAGCTTTAGAGGCAGCTGTGGTCCTTTTGGTCTGATCTCAAGGAGTGTTTCATCAACCAATAAGAAAATGAGAAGATGAGTTTCATCCCATTCTCTACAGATGGCCAACACAATCATATTTAGCTTTCACCCATTATAGCATCACCCTCCCCCAAGCACCCAACCACAACTGTGCAGGTGCCATTGGGAAAATTCTACCCTACCATCCTCATTCACAGCACAGCCATGAGGAAAACAAAAAACAAAATCACATGTTGTGGAGTGAGCTAGCAGATAGAAATCGGGTTTCAGTCAGAGAGTCCTGGGGCTGAGTCATGACTCTGGCACATAATGACTGAGTAACTCTGGACAAGTTCCTTCACCTTTCATGACTCCTTTTTCTGAGATCAGTTAAATGCAGGACAGATATCATGTCTTTCACCAGGGTGAGTTTACTCACCAGAATTTCCTTAAAAAGATGAAATTACCTTTCTTGTGATTGGAGGAAAAGGGAGGGATGGAGAGAGAAAGAGAAAGAGGAAGGGAGTGCGAGGGAAGGGGAGGAAGGAGGAACAGAAAGGGAGAGAGAAAGGGAAAGAGGAGTGAGAGAAGGAGGGAGAAGGACAACTTTGAAATCCACAAGTACTTTCCATATATTATTTTGTTTGAGTCTCACAACTACTCTGTGTGGTAGTTACTTCATGAATTATCATTGCTGTTTTATGGAAGAAGAAACTAATAATTGAATTTTCCCTACTCCTTTTTTCAAGTTAAAATAAAATGACAGAAAAACCCTGATTTGTTAAAAAAAAAAAAAGTAACTTTCAGGGTATTCTGAACCATTATATGTTCAACTCATTCTTCTTCATACTTTACATAAGTATGTATTTTGTCTACATGAGAGATGCAGCATGATGTGATAGATAGGACATTGGACTTGGAACTAGGAGGGCTGGACTTCAAATTCCATTTCAGATGCTTTGTGACCTTGGGCAAGGCATTTTAATCACTCTGAACCTCAGTTTCCTCAAACATCCTGAAGGGGGTTGGATTTAATAGTTTCTAAGTTTCTTTCCATCTTTAAATCCATGATCTGATTTCTCTGGGACTGTACAATGGTCGTTGAAAGTCATGATGACATTGAGACACTGAAAATTATGCAAGGGCCTTCTGAACCGTCAAAGTTTAAATTATTCTCAGTAGGTGCTACTCGAATCAGTAGATGAATACATTTTAGAAAGATTTAAAGTCAAGGTTAAAAGAGAGTTTTCTACTTTACTCATCCAGCACTCAACCAGTCACAGAAACCTATGGTATCAGATTTGAGTCCTAAAATATCTCTCAGAGACAGGGATTATTAATCCCATTTTTTAGATGAAGAGACTATGGCCCTGGGAATTTAAGTGGCACAGTGGAGGCTAGGAAGCATGGCTTCTGCCTTTAGGTCTATTGCTTATAATACTACATCACAACCTTATATTAAATGAAAAATTAAAGAGACCCATTTCCTAGACATTTTGTTTAACTAAAGTGTTCTCTTACATTGACATGTTTCCCCCTTTCTTAAAATGTGAAATGTGGTATGTCTACAGGCGTAATTAATTTTGATGAAATTAGTTGGTAGGTTGCTTTTTGAGCTATTGGATATAAACAGGCAAAGGTGAGACTTGACTGACAATATTTTACAAGGGAGGTTGATAATTCAGGTTTGAAAAAAATACTACTTAATGGTTTTTGAGATTAAATTTGATCTTTTTCTCTGATAAAAATGGTGGATGACTGCCAATTCCCCTCCCTTTTTTTAGTGTGGTTAAAAATTGAATCTGTAGCTTAGCAGGAACTTTTTTTTTTGGCTGAGTTGAGATGCTCTTGCTATATTATACTTCAAAGTTTTGGTCAGAATGCTCGATAACATTGATTTTTCTGTTCCTTCGTTTTACAGTTGCAAAACTCTGGTACAGCTGGGTATATGTAACTTGCCATACTTTACTGGGAATTAGCTGTATCTTGAGTGAAAGCTTCAAGTTTGAAATTTGATGGAACACTGGTGTTAATTTCTTGTTTTCTTCCCTGAAGTGGGGAATTTATGTCTGACCAATTTGGGCATTTAAAAGTCAGATCCCAATTCTGCCTTTCAGAACCATTTTGGCTGTTTGTGAGTTTCAAAAGCTGACAACATTCAATGGAATCAGTGAGTTCAGCAGGAAAAGCCTTAAGGGAGGAGTTAGTTTCTTGTTTATAAGAAAATTTTCTGAGGTTTGGGTGATAGGGAGGTTATCTTTTCTGACATTTTTTGCAGGTATGAAGAAAAGTATTCTGATTGCTTTGGGGGGTGTTTGAAAATTTGCAATAGAATATGAAAGCAAGAAAGGTGAGGTACATATAACAAATTAAAGCTTATTTCTTGCAGGTTTAATTTGACCTTCAGAATTTTAAGAAATCCACAAGTTACTTGAAAAGTGATTCCTTTTTAAAGTAAGGGATATTGAGGCTGGGCAATATTTTCATATATATCTTTCCTTAATCTTTCTGTTTCAGAAAACTAGGACATTTTAAAGGCTTGCACTGGAAAATTGGAATCTCAAAACCTGTTCAATAAATGCTATTATTCTAAAGTAGGGTTTGAACCTGGTTATGCTAAAGAAGTAATATATCTTTATAGAGGGTAATAGTGAACAGAGGATAATGATATGAATGAAATTTTGGAGCCATTAATTAGGTCAGCAGTTACCAACATTACTTTTATGCCAGTGCAGTATCTTTATAGTTAACAGTCTACATGCAATTATTGACACTGAAGGCACATATTTTATTGAATTTTTATTCAAAAGCACTTCAACTCTATCAACATATATGTATAACTCAAGCCTAGGGTGTTTCGCAAACCATTGAGTAGGTGGAGCGATATGTGGATCCTCATTAGTAGAGAGTAAGCATGATAAGATCCTCTGATGGGGATTCATGGCATTTGTTCCAGAGACTAATGTTATAGAACAGGGGTGGGGAATTTGCAACCTCTAGGCCACATATGGCACTCTAGGTCCTCAAGTGCAGCCTTTTGACTGAATCCAAATGTCAGAGAACAGATCCCTTAATAAAAAAAAAAAAGATTTGTTATGTAAATCTTGGATTCAGTCAATTGCTTTGTACTCAAGGCTGCAGGCTCCCCACCCCAGATATATGGACTAAGGACACTTTAAGGAGACAGAGAATAAGGACTAAGAAAGAGAAACAAATATGGAAAACTGGTAGGTGGCTGGTTCAGGGAAGGGATATAGCACTGCCCTGAATTCCCGTCTAGTCTCAGATACTTACTATATATGTAACCCTGGGCAAGTCATTTCACTTCTGTCTCCTTTAATTTCCTCATCTACAAAATGAGGGTAGTAATAGCACTTGCCTCCCAGAACTTTTTTGAGGACCAAATAAGACACTAAGTATAAAGTGTTTTGTGAACCTTAATGCTAATTGCTTTCATCATCATAGTCATCATTTTCCTTGTCATTATTATCATCATGCCTCTGGACTTCCTTGAAATTCTATGAACTATTATATGATCTGCAGAACTACAGTTTGGGTTTTCTATTTTGCTTAGATAAATAAATTTACTCTCTTTTCACTATTTGTGATGATCTTTTCTGTAATTAATATTTGATGGGAAAGAACTATGCATGTAATATGAGGTCTCATCTCTTTTTTATGCGACAAGGGAAGAGAAATTTACACATACACACGCACACACACACACACACACTGGATATGGTCAATGCAGGACTTTGTTTTGCATAATTATGCAGATTTATATATTTTTTTATTTCAAGGGAGAAGAAAGAATATTTGGTAATTGAATTGAAATAGTTAATTTGTTATTGAAATAAACAAAATTAAATTAAAAATAAAGGAACAGGTCAGATAGAAAAATAGAGTGACCAGGAAAGCAACTTTCCTTCTGGACCCCTAAATGTTTCAGGGATGTACTTCTGCCAACTCAAACTGGCTAAGGCAAGTTGATTGCAGATTTTCAATGTTATACCTCAAAAATTGGTTAATCAGGGTTTGAGGTTTGTTGTTTATTCCTAAATTTTTTATTTTTATTTTTTAAAATTTTTTATTCCTAAACTCAATAAATGTTGGAGAGAGTGTTAATGTAGATTAAAATTAACAATGTCTCATGCACACCATTTTCCCCCAGAGTTCCAGTTATTCAACGTTTACTAGCACATTACTGACTATACCTCTAGGTGAAGATATTTGAAGGAAGTAGATAGATATAAATTTAACCTACTAGTCCTTTTGGAGGATGGAGAAAAGAGCGCCTAGTCTTGGGCTAGGAAATTAAGACATTGGAAGTAAAAGCAGTGAACTTTGGCTCTCTTCTTAGATGAGGGTCAAGTTGCAAATCCTATATATCCGTGCTACCTAAGAGTGGTGTCTATATATTTAGACAACCCAGATGGTGTATATGCCTTATGTGCTATCATACCTTACATAAGGAAAAATAGAACCTCTATGTAAAATGAAAATATTCCTCTTGTTAGGTCATGTATTAAGATGTTTTTTTGTTGTTTCATTCTGTATGAAAAGTAATTGTGGTTTTTTGGGTAAAACCTTATTAAATACAGATCCTTGCCTTCCCCCACCCTTCAGTTATGGTGACAAAATGACTCTCAGGTCAGTACAAAAGTCAAAGTGGAGGGAGGAACTGAGAAATTATCTGAAAATCTCAGAATCTTTGAATCACAAAAGGCCTTAAGGATCATCTAACACAATCCATACCAGGTCAAGAATTCCTTCTACAACATACCCAACAAATTATTATGTTAAAGACCTCTAAGAATGATAAGTCCACTGCCTCTTGAGAAAGTAAGTCTCATTTCTGGTTAGTTCTACTTGTTAGGAAATATTTTCACCTATCAAGCCTGAATTGACTATTGTAACTTCTAACCTTTGGTCATAGGTCTGCCTTCTGGAGCCAAGCAGAATGAGTCTAATCCTTGATCCATAGAACAATTTTTCAGATATTTGAACATAGCACTCTGTAATGGTATGGGAATTTGAAGATCTTTCCTGCATCTTCCTTAATGGGTCTCACTTGGAGCCAAACAAGAGAAGCTTGCTTAGGGGAGGCTTGTTTTTCTGAAAGGCCCGCATTTTGTTTCTTTGTAATTATTAATTTTTTTTTTTCTTTTTGGAAGGGGGAAGGCAAGGCAATTGGGGTTAAGTGATTTGCCCAAGGTCACACAGCTATTAATGTTAAATGTCTGAGACCAGATTTGAACTCAGGTTCTCTTGACTCCAGGGTTGGTGCTCTATTCACTGCACCACCTAGCTGCCCTTGTTACTTTGTAATTAGGCAGTAGGTCATGAAGGCTGTGATGTTCTCTAACTGAAGAGGGATATATATATATATATATACACATACATACATATACACGCACACATATATTTATACACACATTTATATACATACATACATATATATATACACACATGTATACATATATATATATATATATATATATATATACATTTATTTATATATATATATATATATATAAGACTGTACTTTGGAGCTTGCTTATGGGAAGAGTTGAGTGATTTGGCCAGATGAGACTCTGGGCAGCCAATGAGCCCCACCCCCCCACTCCAACTTTGAAAACCCAGATATTGGTGCTTCTCTCTCTGGTAACTAACACTGTATGTATGTAATGGTGAGAAAGCTGGAAGCCCCATCTGTTGTTCTGTTGAATTGTGTTATTTTCTTGGTCTGTATTTTTTTTTTGTCTGCTTTAATTTCTGTTTGTATTTTCTGAAGTTCAGGGTGCTGACTTTTCCCCTTAACTAAGTCAATTTCATATATATATATATATACATATATAAATATATGTATATATATATATATATGCACACACACACACACATATATGTTTGATTAAAGTACAATTGTTAAACCGTTTTGAGTTGCTTTCCTTTAGAAAAGCAGATCAAAGAACCTGTGCTATTAGCCATCTTGAGTATGCTAAGGTGCTTGCTGTTACATTCTCACACTACTACCTCTTGCCCACCATGTTCTTTCCTCTCCTGGCTAAGCATCTCTAATTCCTTCAATCAATTCCATTATGATATGAGGAAGTTTTGTAAACTACAAAGTACAAAATTAATATAAGGTCATATAGAAATTTTGCTCCCTTCCCAGATATGCTCATTGACCATGATACAACTGCCTTCTCCCCCAGAACATCCCTCTACCGTGTTGGCTCCTGTTGCTGATTTCCTTCTAAGGTCTCCATGTTGGGGAATGGCCCCAGGTTGGATATGTTTCATTCCCTTACCAGCAAGGCTGCTGACTCTATGAACTTTACTGCCATGTATTACTTAATCATACCTATTTTCTTCCTTCTTCTCTCTTCTTCTTAGTTCCCTTTCATGTGTTGTCTTCTTCCATTAGAATGTAAGCTCCTTGATGGCAGGAACTGTCTCTAGTTTTGCTTGTATTTGTATCCCCCATGCTTAGCATAGTGCCTAGAAAGTAGTTAAGAGTTTAACAAATGCTTATTTCTTTATCTTACCTTTGCCCAATAACTTGCCAGCCTGGAAATTTTAGTGGAATTAATTCAGTTTTGGAGATGAACTAGGTCTTGAATGCATGCTAATCACTATGATTTCAGAATGTTCTTAATCCTGGGTGACTCTATCCTCAGGAAGCTAAATGTAAATGAAATATGATTAAATAGAAAATAACAAGATATTATTTCAAAATGTTTATTTTTTTATTTCTTGAATCACACACCTTCAAAGATATGAAACCACTAGAAACACCTAGCTTTAATTCAGAATATGTTATTGAAATGAGCCAGTAGGGCCAATCAGTGTTCTAAAATCCCCAAGTAATCCAAAATAAAAATAAGGTCTCTCAGATAGTAATGTAAAAACTATGTGTAGCCAAAGTATACTCAGTTATATTCTTCTAAAATCAGAAATATGAAAATTATTTCCTCTTGTAGGAAAGGCTTGCAGTGTAAATACTGACAGTCTCTTAAATGGAGTAGTCCAGAACAAATATGATAAAGGACAGTCTGTTGTACATATGGTCCCATGGAGAGTCAAATTCCTTAGCCAAGGGGAAAAAGGGAACCACTCATTCTTCTCTATTCTAATTATTCTCATTTCAGTGGATTAGAAAATGGTAAATGTAGAAGTCAAGTTGGAGATGATTCTGAGCTCAATCGCCTGCCACGTTAAGTCTGATAAATGGCAAGTGTGTATAATTAATACCATCGTCTTTCCCGGGACCAAAGGGCGGCTGCAGTAACTATAGATTGTAATTGTCATCGTTGTCACATAAAATGTGCTATTATTAAGTTCAGGCTGGATTTTATTGCAGGGAATACTCATAAATTGAATGGTCAGTCATTTAAATTACCAAGTAGAGAGCACAGCGACTTGCTCTAAAACTACTTTCTAAGACAATGTGTTTGACTTTAGACCTCCAGAAACTAATTGCATTTCTTTCAACAGACGTTAGACAGACTGTAACCTATAAATGAGGATATTCTGATGGACTTGCAGTGTCCCATCACAAACATTCCAAGCAGTCTTATTGCTCATTTCCAATATATTTTTTTTTTGGTGTAAAGTCAAGAGAGAAATGAGGAGTGAATGGGAAATGACACATGTGAGATGGAGAAGTCATTTTTGGAAAACAGACATATTGCTTTCTTGTAAGCCAGCTACTTTCCGGAAGATGATATTGAGTGGAGGAAAATAGGAGGTGCCAGATTAGAATGGTGATGGGCAGATAGACACTTGGCTACAGACTCAGCAATTGGGAGCTAGCAATAGGAATAGAGAAGGAAGGAAGAGACAAACAAATAAACTATGACTTTGTGGTTAAAGGATGATAAGACATTTTCATCTTTCTTGGTGACAAGTTCATATTTGGGGCACGTCTATAAAAAATAAATATTGCAATAGTTATTTTTAAAGTGGTTTATAAGCTTACAAATGATACAATAATGGTATTATTATAATTGATATTTATATAGTCATTTAAAGTCTGGAAAACACTTTAGATAAATGATTTCCTGTTAGACACAGTGTTAATAAGTATTTTTACAATACTTTTCTCCACTTAATAGTATTTTATTTTTTTTGGTCACATATAAAGATAGTTTTCAACATTCACTTTTATAAGATTTTAGGTTCCCAATTTTTTTCTCCCTCCCTACTTCCCCTCCCCAAGATGGGAAGCAATCTGATATACACTGTACATGTACAATCATATTATATATATTTCCACATTAGCCATGTTGTGAAAATAGAATCATAACAAAAGGGAAAGACCATAAAAAAGAAAAAGGTATGATAAGAAAATAGTATGTTTTTCTCTGTATTCAGACTCCATAGTTCTTTTTCTGGACGTGGATAACATTTTCCATCTTGAGACTTTTGGACTTGTCTTAGATCATTATTTTTATAATATTTTTAATAACTAATACCTCACTTGAATCCCAAGGTGATTTTATAATTGCAAGTATTATAATTTTGTAGATGGGTAAACTGTGGTCCAGAGCAATTGTGGGATTTACTCATTGTCACAAAGCTACTGAATGTTAAGAAGCAGGATTCAAACTCAAGTCTCTTCTGACTCGGAGTCTAGGATCCGTTGTATTATGTCATCTCATTGCTCTAATTGGAAGTTTATTCAGTCCTGTTAAGAGTCTCCCTTAAATGCATCTACATAAACATACATATATGTATACATTTTTATGTTTTTCTGGGAATATCTACTTAATAATACAATCAAAATGTATAATTTTAATAACTTAGTTTATTTGATTTCTGGCAAAACAATAAGCCCAGTAAATTGTGTAGTTACTCGTTTCATATAAAATCCCACTCAGAATAATGTGGTTATGGTGGCATTAGAGGTTGCACTGTTCTAAGCAAAGTGATATCAGTATGATTAATTTGGAGGACATAAATTAACGGAACAAATAGGCATTTGATGACATTTATTTATGCCTTGGTTTGGGTATGAAATGAGTTAGCTGGGCTAAATGGAGAATGTCTTCTAAGGTATTTTCAAATTCACTTAATTTATAAGTCAAGACCCCTTTAGGCTAATGACCTTTGTAGGGCATTAGAAAATTAGTAAATTAGAGGTTTTTATAGTTATATTATGAAAGAATATCATTCATTAGGGTAAGGCTTTACCCTTTTATATGTGAAAATATCAATATCTATGAGATGCAAGACTTATAGAAATTCTAAACTATCACTTGATTACAAGTACAAGTTGAAGGAGAAGAGCTCAGTTCAAATATATGAATGATTAAAGCAGACAAGTCAAGTGTAAATAGGCTCTTGATGAGTGAGTTTGTTAATTTCCTTTCCTGTTACAAACAATGAACTACTTAATAATGATGTCAACCATAGTGGCAATGGTAATGATGGTGCCAGTTGAAGCAAAGTTCCTGAAGTTCCTGCCAAACATAACAAGTTTTGAGTGCCATTCAATGACAGACTTCTATTACTGCTACATGAGGACTAGTGCCTGGAGAGGCTCATCACCTGAAGGTTTGGCTAAAGAATGGTACATTTTTTTTTCTAATCATAGCAATTCATACACAACATCTAAAACTGAAAGCTATCAAGGAAGTTTGGGATCTTTCCTGATAGAAAGAGTATCTATCTATCTATCTATCTATCATCTATCTATAACTATAATTCTCTCTCTCATATATATGTATATATATATATAATTATAAACCAGTAAAATTTAATGATATGAGAAAATGTTAGAGGATTGACAGATATTCTTGGGTTGCATGATAAATCAATGAAAACTTATCAAATATCTCTGAAAGAGTTACCATTTCTCATGGCAATTGAAATGGCTGGCATTAGGTATATGCTGCCGGACTTACAGAATATAAACACTATGGGTTTACTTCTCACAGAGACTAAGAAATAGCTAAGCTGAAGAGCAGAACCAAAAATCTCTCCATGAGTAGTAGATGCATGGACTCAATCATACATTAACAAGAAGCTTCAAAGAAGTCATGCAGGTTGATGTAGAGAAATGGAAGGGTTCAATGAAAAGTACTTAAGTGCTTACTTTCTGCTAGGCACTGTGCAGGTGTTGAGGAAAGAAATGCAAAAAATTAAGCCTTGTATGTTCTCAGGGAGCTTATATTCTATCAGGGAGAGTGATTCTGGACTGGGTCATTTGCACCAGAAATTACAGAAAGGTCATATTTAGGGAGCCTGGATTTATCACTTGAAGCAGATTTTGCAGGGAAATATTAGAAGCAATCTAATGCCACTGCAGGTTACCAATATTTAGCACCTCCTGGCTACCTACAAAAACATACTCATTCTGAGAAGAATAAATTTAAAATGACTATAAAGGCAATGAAAACCCATGATTAGTGAGGAAATGGTTGAACATCACCTATCTTAATTCAGTTTAGCAGATTTGGAAATGTTTTATAGTCTTACAGCATTGTAGACATGATTGCTGAGTGACTGACAGTGCTTTCTTAAATGTCTTGGAAGAACATGAAGCATGTCACAGGACTGCAGAAGGGCCAATGTCTTGATTTTTAATAAAATAAGAGAATGGGATTTGTAAACTGTAAGCCAATGACTGACTACTGTTTCTGGAAAATCTTCAAACACATTTTTAAAAGGAAGGTTTGTAAGCAATTCAAAAGACAGGGGATGATTCCAATTACCCCTATGCCTTCATCAAGAATAAGTTGTGATAGACTAATTTCATTTTCTGTTTGATGAAGTCAATGGATAGAGCAAGGGAATGCCATAGATATTGTATACTTAGATTTCAGCGAAACCTTTGACAAAATACTTTATGCTATCTTAGTGAGACAAGGTATATGTAGGCTAAATTATAGATGACAGATGAAATCAATACTGATTAAATTATCGGACCCAAAGAGGAGGCATTTTAAAACAACTTTTAAATTGATCTAATTTGTTTTGCATTACTGAGATTTACACCATATATCCCTGTCCTCTTTTTTTGGGGAGCTGTCTCTTATAAAACAGATTTTAAGGGGAGAAAAATAGGAAGAAGAGGGAAAAAAAATGTCCAAAATAATCAGATTCACATGTTGAAACCATCTGAGGCTATATGCTATGATTTACACCTTTAGGTATCGACTTTTGTAAAAGAGGAAGTATCTTCTCATATACTTAGTAAACAGTTATTAAGTACCTACTTTGTGCCAGACATTGTGCTAAGCACTACGGAAGTAAATATGAAACAGAAACACAGTCCCTGCTGTCAAAGGGCTTACAATCTAATGGGTGAAAACAACACAAAAAAAAGGAAGCTGAAAAGGTGGAGAAAAGAGAAGGTACCAAATTTGAGTTCATGGTGGAATGCAGTCCAAGGAAAGCAGCTGGTGGGAAATGAAAATGTGACTGGCCTTGGATCCCTTTTCCTTCCTTCCTTCCTTCTTTCCTTCCTTCCTTCCTTCCTTCCCTCCCTCCCCCCTCCCTCCTGCTTTTTGGAGGGGGGAAGGCAGGGCAGTTGGGGTTAAGTTACTTGCCCAAGGTCTCATGGCCAGTAGGTGTTAAGTGTATGAGGTTGGATTTGAACTCAGGTCCTCCTGAATCCAGAACAAGTGCTCTATTCACTGTGCCACCTAGCCTCCCCTTGGGTCCCTCTTTAAAAGGAGGCTTTGGAAAGAGTTCTTTGCTTCATATTCTGGTCTTTTAATCAGAAGGCCAGAGGATGCTAAAGGCACTGATGTAGACTGAGAACCAAAACTGGTGCAATCTCTTGAATGATGAGTTTCTGTATGAGAGTTTCCTGAAGGCATGGTGGAATCCAATCTAAGGAATACACTGGTGGGAAAGGGAGCCAGGCTTGTTTTTATTTCATGGCATTCACTTTTTATTGTTTTGTAGTTGTTTTTTTCCCTATTTACATTGTTGTAGTCATAATACTTGGCTATCCTTGCTCTATGTAATGGTTCATATGTAATGGTTCATACAAATCTTTTAATGTTTCTCTATATTCATTATACTTCTAATTTTTAATAGCACAGAAATATTCAATTATGTTCAAATGCCACAATTTGTTCAGCCATTCTCCATTCTGTCTGCTTTAGTTTCCAGTTATTTCCTATCACTAAAAGTGTTGTTAAAATATTTTGGTGTCTATCTGGTGATTATATTTATATGGAGCCTTTTGTCAATGATCTTCGGATATGTATAGCAATGAAATTCCTGTGTGAAAGAGTATGATCATTTTAGTTATTGTATTTGCATAATTCTAAATTGCTTTCAAGAATAATTGTACCAATTCATAACTCCGTCAACAATGCATTAGTATGTCTATCTTTCCATACCCCTTCCATCATTGACTCTATCTTTTGCCATCTTGTCATTTTACTGGGTATGAGGAAGAATCTCAGGGTTTCATTTCTCTGATTGTTAATGATTTGAAACATTCTTTTGCATGGTAGTTAATGGTTTTCAATTCCTTTGAAAACTGTTTGTCAATATCATTTGACCACTTCCCTATTGGGAAATGACTTTTGTTCTTATATTTCAGAGTAGTCATTTATGAGTCCATGTCAACTTGGAATTTCTGTCTACTAGTGGGCTCTCCCTGGCTTCTTCCCTTAACCCTGTGCTGTTAAACACTTTCTTCATTGATTCCAATGAACACATAGAGGTTATGCCTGTCATATTTACAGATGACATGTAACTTGGAGGAATAGTTAACCCTTTAGATATCATAGTTAGTAACGAAAAAGATCTCAAGAATCTAGACACCTTGGTTAAAGTAAATAAGATAATGATGTAGCTAACATCTTGCTGTACTTTACTCCCCTCCACACAACCTACAATCTAGCTGTACTGTGTTTGCTGTTCCTCAGAAATGGCATTTCATTTCCCTGACTCTATGCCTATCTATCCCCCCATAGCTAGACCTCAACCCTTTAATTTCCCTGGCTTTTGTCTAGTCTTAGCTCAAATCTCAGCCTCTGCAGGAGGCATTTCCTGTCCTCTCACCATTTCTTTTCCTCTGAGATTACTTCCCATGTACTTCACATTGTATGTTTATATGTTGTATGTATGTAGCTAATTAAATATTGTCTCCCATATTAGAATGTGAACTCCTCAAGGAGTTCACAGGGACTGTTTATCTTTCTTTGTATTTTTTTTTAATACTTAGCACAGTGCCTGGCACATAGTAAATGATAATAAACAATAATAAAACCTTAATAAAGGCTTGTGGACTGAGTGATTGGTTGACTTTAAAATTTACAAATTGTATTATATACATAGAGATAAATAAAAAATTTCTGCATGGAGCTTCAAAGGATTGACTTTATACATATCATGTGGAACAAACATTTCAGTATAATTTTTCAGTGAAAATTGTCTAGTGCAGGGGTGCAGAACATGCGGCCTCAAGGTTACATGTGGCCCTCTAGGTCCTCAAGTGTGGCCCTTTGACTGAATCCAAATTTCACAAAACAAATCTCCTTAATAAAAGGATTTGTTTTGTAAAACTAGACTCTCTAGACTCTAGTAAGATGCAAGTTCAAAATGAGCCAGAATTGTAACACTAAAGCCAACAACTAATGTTGCCCTAGGTGGAATGGTACCTGTATTAGGGTATCATCTCTTTTCTGAGATGATCAGTATATGCCAGAATGTTTTCAGCTTGAAGGATCACTTTGAACAAGATGATGCACATTCAGACTAGGGTCACAAAGATAGTAAGAGGTATGGAGAACATCAACTAAAAGGATTGATTGAAGGAACTGAAGATGTTGGCTTGTGAAAGTAGGATTAGACTTGTTCTGTTTGGCCCCAGGGAGAACAAATAGGAATGAAGTGAGGGAATAGCAGAGAAGCCAATGTGAGCTTGAGGTAAGGGGAAAAGCCCAAACAATGAAAACCATCCTCAGATGGGATACTTTGCAGGTAGTGGGTTCCTTCTCCTTGGGGGTCTTCAGAGGATGGATTTTACTAGTGGAGATACTGTAGAAGGCATTCTTCTTCAAGTGAAGATTAAACTAGATAACCTTTGAGATTTCTTTTTACTCTTAGATTTTGTGATTCCTTGAATCTATACCTTGTCTTTTTATTATAAAAGCAGATTTGATAGGTCTAAAATCACCCTAGGTTTTGTTGTTTGTGTTAGATAAAGTTTCATAATCTTTAGTTTCACAAAAGTCTATATTGGTTTAGTAGAGAGTATTTTTCTTAAGATATGATGGCAAGATATATGACAAAATATATAGACACTCAAGTTATAGATTCTAGATATCCCTCTAGGATTGATTTACTTTCCCACTTTACATTTCTGGGGAAGTAGGTTGGAGAATATGGGCCTTTTAATGCTCACATTGACATCGTGAAATTGGTTTAACTTCTCTGGTCCTGCAATTGTTAGTGCCATTATGCCAAATGGACATTAATCAAAGGTTCAAAGTGGACTTCATACATGATATGTTCTCAAAATCCCATTTTAAAGTAGATATAATATGGAATTTTCTTATGAAATAGGAGAGGGAAAGGTACATTTTTACAAAGAAGATTGGTTCATATGTTCCAAGACAAATGGTCCCTGTGGTTCAGTCTCTTTTTGCTAGTGGATGGAGAACACTTTGTGTTGGTAAGGAGATAGAGCAAAATTTTAATGAGGTGAGAGTTCTTGAAATGTCAAATTTAGTAAACTTAAAAAAATCATTACAGTACCATTGGTGAAGCCAGGGAAAATCCCAAAGATTTGAGAGAACTTTCTGGAATTTGTTCAGATATCTTTTCTCCTATGCTGTGCAAATCAACATTTTATTAGATGCTTTAAAAGAATTCCAGGAAATAAAAATCCATAGTATCTTTAGGCAACTAACATTTTGCTTAATAACACATTTCTAGGGAATTCTTCCTAAAACTAACTTAAATGACTAATTCTTCCATGTAATAATTCTTTATGACTTTTCTGTTTCTTATTAACATATTGTTCAACATCCCTCCATATAATATGATTATTTGTTTTTCATCTATTCTTCCACAGGGGCAGCTAGGTGGCTCAGTGAATATAGCACTGGCCCTGGAGTCAGGAGGACCTCAGTTCGAATTTGGCCTTAGACACTTGACATGCTTACTATCTGTGTGACCTTGGGCAAGTCACTTAACCCCAATTGCCTTGCCTTCCTCCCTCCAAAAACAAACCAAAAAAACCCCATCTATATTTTTTCATATTTTCTTCACCATTCCTTTATCTTCCATTGTTATATAGTAGAAAAATCCCTGTACTTGGAGTCAGTGGGCCTGAGTTTGAATCCTAGCTCCAGCGTACCCTAGATGTCTGATGTATTTATAATGCTTTCATCTTTATAAAGTAATTTCTTTACAATCATTTCAAGAAGTTGGTAGGAAAATTAATATTCTTCAGTTTACAATTAAGGAAACTGAAGGTCAAAGATTGGAAGTCACTCAACGAAGGTTGCACAGCTCTGTGTCAGAGGTAAGAGGCACACCCATATCTGTCTCAAAGTGTATTTTATGCTACATATCAAGAGACAGAAAAATAACTGTGCTTATTTCATATGGAAGAGAAGAATGATGAATAGTTTCCTATAGGAGAATGAGCATAGGAACACAGGAAGAAATATCAGGAAAAGTGAGCAGCCTGACTCACTCACAATATACTGGGCTCTGTTTCCTCATCTTTAAAATACACATGCTAATATTGGTGCTACCTTATTCATAGATTGCTGTGAGGAAAATGTTTTTTAACTGCAAAGTGATAAATACACATGAGCTATTTATTTTCTTTGCTTTTCAAACATGTGTTTATTTTTTATTATTCTTTAAATCCACTACAATTTCTTCAGTTCTCCACTGAGGTGTGCATCTATAAACCAGACAAAACATTCTAGTAAAACTAACGTTAGTATTTTAAATATGAGCAGCACTTTTTATTCTTTGCATAGCCATTCCACATTCATCATTGATAGGTAGAGTAGATATCATTGTCCCCATTTAACAGATGTAGAAACTGAACTGCAGAAAAGTTGTACCTGTCCCAAGGTCACGTAGCCTGTGATAAAACCAGGACTAGAACATGGGTCTTGTGACTCCTTGGATCAGGCCATGTACCACTCTCCAATGCCTTTTGAGTCCTTTGAGAGCAGGATCTATTTTCTTATTTACTACAAAACCTTATATATAGTAGGTGCTACATGAGTTCTAGTAGAATGAATGCTTCTTGAGGATGGAAATGGGTTCATTTTTGTCTTCTTATCTTTAGCACCTCAGATAGTGTCTTGTACATAACACATTAATAAATGATTGCTGAAATGAATGACTCCTAGAGCCACAGTTGGCCTTGGAGGTCATTGAGCCCAGTTCCCTTATTTTACAGATGAAGAAATTGAGACCTAAAGAAGTTAAATGTATTACCCAAGGTCGGTCAGGTAAAAGTAGTAGAGTTGCCATTTGAACCTGAGTTCTTTGGCTCACGAGCTACCATTCTTTCCATCACATCATGCATTTTCCTCACAGATACTCATGCATTAGTACCTCTAGGAAAACAAACAATGGAAAGTCCTGCAAAAAGTGATAGAGACCCAAGAATGTGTTTTTAAAGCAGAGAAACAAGCTTTGTCAGCTGGGTAGTGAATAATAGGAAGGTTGCTCACAGATAGCTTTAAGTGGTTTGTGTATTAGTTCAAGCATTTGAAGGCTAATGCTCTATTTTAAATCTTTGGCAGCTAATAGTGCAATGATGTTTTCTCTCTGCTCAGGTGTAATGTTTCTTAGTTAATACCGATGATTCTGAATTGTATGTTTATGACTAGACTTCCTGAAACAGTAGAAAAAGAGAGAGTGAGAGTGAACAAAAAATCAGTCTAAGGCAGAGGACCAAGGGTCATCTTGAATTCTGAGAAGCTAGAGTGGAATATGGCTGAAGAGAGAAATTTAGTAATTAAAATTATATTGTGTGAGGGATTGCTGAATCCTGATTTGGAAGCCTATGAAAGCTTAGAACTTCTAAAAGCTATTTGGTCGCATATGAATGTGTCATTTAGAAGACAATATAGTTGTTATTGTGAGAATTGTGTTTAGAGCCCGTATCATTTGAAAATATGCCAATACATTTTTTTAAATCATGTGAGAAAAGTATATATCTATTTTCTAAACCAAAACAACCATGAAAATAATGAGAAAGATAATATATGAGAGAGAAAAAGAGAGAGAAAGAGAGAGAGAGAAAGAGAGAGACAGAGATAGAGACAGAGAGAGACAGAGACAGAGACAGAGAGAGAGGGAGAGAGTAAATTTTTATAGTTACAGTTTGTTGGGTGTGATTGGTGTCATATAACGTGAGCCAGATGAAGCAGATAGCTTAGTGTGGATACAGAACTGGTCTTGGAGTCATGATGACCTGGGTTTGGATCTTTTCTCTGAGTTATATAGGCAGTATAGGAAGTCCATTTTCCTGTGCCTTCAGTTAATATTGAAGACTATAAGTTACATAGAAGGTGGTGGTCTGTTTTAATAGAAGTTTGCCTCTGAAAGTTCCCAATCCAAATGAAATCACAGATGTGGTAAGGCAAGCTTATGTGGATTTATTTTTAAAAGTAATATAATTGCCTGAGTCTCTCATGTGAGAATGGATGAACCAACTTGGTAGTGGTAGGAAATTCTCTTTTCACTTGACCAAATTTGGGATTTCCACTTTTATTCCATTCCTTTTGTCACATTGTATGACTCACTAATATTTGGAATCCATACCCTCAAAAGCTCTGTTCTCTCTCAGCATGTCTTGATGCTGGTCAGGAGAGGTTCTGTGGTATTCACATTGATAGATTTGTCATAACACAGGGACAATATAGCATCCATGGCACTCCTCCCACACCTCACTTCCATTTTCCTACTGATCTTGTGGATAGCATCTTCAATTTCTGTTATCTTTTCTCCTCTCTTCTTTGCATACAAGGTCCCAGTTCTTCTTTTTTTTAAATTTTAACTTTTATTTATTTTAGTTTACATCATTCATTTCCACGAGATTTTGAGTTACACATTTTCTCCCCATCTTTCCCCTACCCACCAGCCCAAAACAGTCATTCCATTGTATAACCCCTCCCCCAATCTATTCTCTCCTATGTCCTCCTCCATCATTCCTCCGACTTTCCGGCAGGGCAGGATGGATCTTGCTACCACAGTGGCTGTGTATCTTAAGTCCCAGTTGGATGTGGTTAATAATAATAATAATAATAATAATAATAATTGTATATATATATAAGCATATATATATACATATATATATTTTTAACATTTGATTATAGAACTTTAAATTCTAGATTCTTCCACCCTCGTCACCCACTCCCACTTGAAGTACAAGCAATGAAATACAGGCTGTACATGTGTAATTATGCAGAAACTCCCCACAGTGGGCATATTGTGAGAGACTGACTATATGTCCCACCTTCCAATCCTGCCCCCCCCCTCGTGCTATTCTCTACCCTGTCCCTGTCCCTGTCCCTTTCCAGAAGTGTGTACTTCCATCAACTCTCCCCCCCCCTCCCTCCTCTCTGTCATCCCCCCTACTCTCCTGTGTGGCAAGATACCCAGTTTAGAGTTTATGTCATTCCTTCCCTAAGCC
>CM053585.1:512397123-512431196 GCA_028646515.1 Pseudochirops corinnae | reverse complement strand
ATGATATATGGTTGATTGATTAAAGTGAAACCGTTAACCCATTTTGAGTTGCTTTCCTTTGGAAAAGCAGATCTAAGAACCTTGTGCTAGTAGCCGCCCTAGGTATGCTAGGGTGCTTGCTGTTACACTGGGGTGGCTATACCCTTTGCCCTGCCTTTAGTCATATCTCCCCTTTACTTACTTCAAGAAAAAAAAAAGGGGCCAGGAGACTATAAAAAATATTGTGTTCAGTGGCAATCATTGCTTCCTTTGTTTCTCAGAAAGACTAACTGAATCTCCTGGCAGGAGAGCAGGATCCTCCTCTGAAAATGAATGGGTCAGTGCAAACTGGGCATTTTGTCACATTCATTTCACTTTTCAAAGGCAAAGGGCTGTAGAATGCCCTTTCCGCATAACTCCAAGACAAACTGTGAATGCTTCCAAGATTGGATGGACATTAAAACCATCTAGCACAATAAGCTAGCTTCATGAAATAAAAGGTGACATAAGACCAGGTCTTCTTTGCCAGTCATCTCTTAGGATTCAAATTTATGGGGATTACATCCAAAGCATAAAAGCCTAGATGCTGTCACCATTGATTAAGTAAGTCAAGCTGCTTGATTCATTTGTTAGCTCAACCACCTTCCCTGGTTCATTTGCCGAGTATGTAGACTCAGTAGCTTGAGAGCCAAGGCACCTGAGTTTTAATAATTTTGGTTACCTTGGGCAAGTAGTTTAATTGCTGTGTTCTGGAATTTTCTGCTCAATTTCATAATAATAGCTCCTTCCATACTAGAGGCACTAAGAAACCTAACAAAGTTTACAATATCTTTGAAAAGTTTGGAGGAAGTATGCATCAAAATGATGCTGATTATTTTTCAGCTATGAAATGAGCACATGACAGAAGCAAGGAAAAAGTGTAGTTAGGGTCTGTGCAAGAGATGGTACATATATTTGGGGAAGAGTAAGTATACAGTTTGGCTGGAATATAGTGCTTGAGAAGATGAGTAATAAAACCTAAAGCTGAAAAGAAAGCAGATTGTAGAAGACGTTAAAGGTAACAGTAATTTCATTTCTTTCCTGAAACAATGGGGAACCACTGACCACTACTGACCAGGAGAATTCAGGAGTCTGTGATTTATATATGATACACGAGACAATTTGATCTAACAGCCTTTCATCACAGCTCACTAATCTATACTGACTGGACTTGTGTGCCTATGTTAGCTCTAAGTCCTAACCTTGTATTCATCTTTCTCACATCCAGTCCCAATATGTAGAGACAGGTTGCTATATCCCTCTGTCAAGGTCATGGGTCTTTTCTCTTATGACATTAACTTAAGCCTCCAATTACAAGTATGTTTGCTATTAGTGACAAGCTGTTTGCTGTTAGTGACTAACATTCCAGTTCCATTTAACCATATAAGGTCAAATGATATTTACGAAGGAAGCAAAAGTATAAATACTTTCCCCCAACACTTCGAGGATGCAAACTCTTTCATCCTCCTTCAGTCTCTGGGGAGAGTGGGCTCAAACTTAGTCTAATTTCTATATAGCATTGGTTTGACCATGTTCATGTCCAGATGCAGTATTGCTTCTAGATGCATCTTCAACTACCTCTTGACTGGGTTTGAAAGGTTTCTGGACCCTTAAATCATTCAACACTTAGTATGGACTCAATATCCAGACTACATGAATTTCCAAATTCTTAGGCTCTTGTATGTTTGGAAGTTTTGTCCTCTTGATTGTTCAAAACTCATAAAGAGATCATCTCCAGATTAATCACCCTCACCTGAAACTAAAGAACAAACAGCAGGCTGTACAGGCAAAGGTCCACATTTATGGTGTCACAGGACAGCCTTGAAGACTTGAAAGATTTCCCCAATATGACATTTTATCAAATCAGATGCAATTTGTGACAAGAGTTAAATTAAACACAAAAGTCCGTCTGGGAGAGAGGCTGATTAAGGCCTCTTGAAGGTGCCCTAGTTTGGGTTCCACAATTGCAGCCCATCTTGTCCTCTACATAGTTGGCAGCCTGAAATCAGCTATGAAATGTCTGCACATATTCTAAAATCTCACCAAAGCACTTCCATTTCACATCATTATGACTCTCACAGAAGCTGGCTCTCTAGCTTCTTCCACATGGGGAGCTGTACCAGCTGAACACTCTGATTCACACTATAGGTTTGTAGGCCCCAGCTCAAAAGTAGCCACTTTTGGCAAGCTTTTTCTGATCTTTTTCTTCTTTTCAATAATCCTAGCAGCTAAGTGATGCAATGGATAGAGACCAGTCTCCCATTATATCTATAATGTTATGTTCCTGTTGTCTCATTGGGAATATTAGTCCTTTAAATGAATAAATAGAAAATAAACTAGAATGTGATAAGGATATGCAAGATAGCCATAACAATACTTAGTTTGTAATAATAGGGTGTAAAGTGCTTTACATGTCTTATCTACTTTGGTGTGATCTTTATAACAATCCTATAATGTAGGTACTATTATTATCCCCAAGGGCAGCTAGGTGCCACAGTGGATAGAGCACCACACCTGGATTCAGGAAGACCTGAATTCAAATCCAGCCTCAGATACTAGCTGTATAACCCTGGGCAAGTCACTTAACACTATTGGCCTCAGTTTCCTTCTCTGTAAAAATGAACTGGAGAGGGAAATGACAAATCACTTCAATATCTTGACCAAGAAAACCCCAAATAGAGTCATGAAGAATAGGACACAATGGAAACAATTGAACAATAACAACCTTATTATCCCCATTTTACAGATGAGTAAATTAAGACACAAATTGAAATGGCTTTCCCTGAACCATGCAGTTAGGTAAGTATTTGAGACAGAATTTGAACTCAGGTCTGCCTTCACCGAACTTCTCTATCCATTACATCACTTAGCTGCTAGGATTATTGAAAGGAAGAAAAAGATCAGAGAAAGCTTGCCAGAAGTGGCTACTCTTGGGTTGGGGCTTAAAAAATCATAAAGATTTGTATTTGATTGCTTGTCCTTCCAGTGGGGGTGGGTGGCGAGGGAGGAGGAGAAAGAATCTGGAATCTAGAGTTCCATAATCAAATGTTATGAATGTGTATCTATCTATCTATCTATCTATCTATCTATCTATCTATCTATCTATCTATATGCAATTATTATTATTATTATTATTATTGACTACATCCAACTGGAACTTGAGATACACAGGCACTGTGGTTGGGAGATCCATCCTGCCCTACCGAAAAGTGACATAGGAGAGAATAGACTGGGGGAGGGAGGACACACTGGAATGGCTGTTTTGGGGCAGTGGGTGGTGGAAAGAGGGGCAGAAAATATGCAACTCAAAATCTTATGGAAATGAATGATGCAAACTAAAATAAAATTTAAAAAAATTAAAAAAAATCATAAGGATTTCAACAGATTGAAATTTGGAGATGGTATTCTTTCTAAACAGAAGAAATAGCAAGAACTAGTCAGGAAAGTGAGAAGAATTTGCTAAAGGCAAGGTGACCATGTTGGCTTTTATAATATGATTCAGAATGGAGCTGAGCACAACAGACTGGAGCCAGATCATTGAGGGCCTAGAATATCAAGGAACCTGTATTTTATTTGGTAGGCAATGGTGACACATCAGCAACTTCTGAATTGGGAAAAGATGTATCTTCAGAGCTGCATGCAATGAAAATGAATTTGGCAGTGGTGTAGGGCTTAGCATATGCCACAGGAAATTTCCAAAAAGACAAGAGTTCTTACTGAAGCATGACCCTGACACTATGCTATTAGATCCACGGAAAAGAGAGACTGGCTGCTGCTTCTGCCTGGCATGAGGCTCTGTGCCTAGTGGCTCCAGAAATGTTATACTGCATCTCTCCTTGCCCCTCTGATTGGACAGAAAGAGGACTGGTTGCAGAACACTTTAAAGGAGTATACCCCGGCAAGGAGAATCAGCCACTCTGATGTTCCCATGGCAAGATCAAAGTCCTACCTGTGATTAAATTATCTTACCACACTGCTCTCAGTGCATAGAGCTCCCTCTTTCTGTACCCTGGATAGTAATTAGCAGCATAATTGTTGAATCTTAGGGACCTTGGAAATCATAGTAACTTGATTCCTCATTTAACAGATGAAGACACTGAACTTTAGGGATGTGTAATTTGTTTCTGAGGTCAGACTTAGTTAATGTCAGCCCTAAGAACAGTGCTCTGGTCCCTTACTCAATCAACTACTTTTTTTTTTTTTTTTTTTTTTTAGCTATTTCATGACTATTGGGGGAAAATAAGTATCTTTTTTTTTTTTTTAATTCTCTCAGTGAACTATATGTCGCAATGGTTCTCAACCTTCCTAATGCTGTGACCCTTTAATACTTGCATGTGGGCATATCTGCATGTGAGTGGACCTACCTGGAGACAGATAGAGGAATGGTGTCTCGGTTCCTAAGACTATAGGAAATATGTGTTTTCCGATGGTCTTAGGTAACCCCATTTGACCCCCAAAGGGGTCGTGACACACAGGTTGAGAACCACTACATATGAGCATGGTCCAATTTATACATAACAGAAATGGGAGTGGAGGGAGTAGGGAGAAGGGATGTTCCAGGCATTTCTTTTTGTTCCCTGCTGAACCAGGCTCTGAATTTCATCTTCTAGTCTCCAGCATTCAGTGGATTGTGATTTTAAATGGTTATGGTGATACCTACTTTGGGTGAGAAAAGTAATAACCATGTCTTAATAATATGTTTAAATATAATCCCAGATGTCTATGAATTAGAGACATTGAGATGTCCTCTACTGGAGGTTCTAAAACTATTGAATTTTACTTTTTTAGACAATGAATAAGAAAGGATAGACTTGTTGGGGTTCACTGAAACCAGAGACTTCGTTGGTATAACCAATGGGGTTCCTGACTTCCCTCAGCTTAATCTTGAATATGAAAGACTTCCTTTTTTCTTTCTCAAAGTAAAAAGAGGTCTAGATGATTCCATAAATGCCTCACTCCAAGCTAAACCCAAAACCAAAACCCTAACTACTTTTGCAGGTATTACTTAAGAAATTCATCACTGACATCTTCATAGGAACTGATGTGTTTAATTTCTGCTACGTTTTTTTTTGCCACCATCATCCTTAATATGTTTTTTTTATCTCCAATGAAAAAATATTCCCAATGTGTTATATGATAATAGTGTAGCTAGCATAAACATAATACTTAAGGGTTTACAAAGTGCTTTATGGATATTATCTTGTTACCATGTGACTTGAGACAAGACTAATCCTCACAACAGTCTATCAATTGTAAAGTTGTTTGTTCAGTCATTTCAGTTGTGTTGGACTCTTTGTGACTCCATTTGGGCTTTTCTTGGGAAAGATACTGAATTTCAGAATTTTAAAGTTAGAAAGGAACTCAGCATCCATCTAATCTGATCCATATTTGAAAAGAAATCTTTGCCAGAGCCAACAGCTTAACCTGACATTCAAGGTCCTCAACTATCTGGTACAATATTTCTAGGTTCCACTTAGATTGTTTGCTTCTATTCTTTCCATATTTTAGCCAAACTGTGCCACTCTGTGCCTTCTGAGCATTCTCTGTGCTTTCTTATCTCATTGCCTTTGGTCACACTATTCCCTGTACTCGAAATGACCTCTTTGTTCCTTATTCCTTGTTGAATTTCTGATTACTCTTTAAATTACTGGTGTGAAACTCAAATAGAAACAGATCCCTGAGGCAGCAAACTGACTGAGAAAATCACAGATCCACATTATCTATATTGTATTGTATATTTACTCATATTGGTAAACATTTCACAATCACATTTTAATCTGCTGAGGCCTGAAGGAGATATGCGGCAGTCTGGTTTTATATCCTACTTTAAGCTATAACTCAAATGCTACTCCCTTCAAGAAGTTTTCCTTGATTTCTTTCCTCCTCTTATTAGTTATGATTCCCCCAATCTCACATAGCACTTTGGGTTTTTACCTTCAAATGTCCTGATTGTGTAATGCTGTGGATTATATTTATATGTGTTTTCTCTTATTCTTCCTTAACCATTTCCTTCCCCACAAAATTTTAAGCTCTTAGAAGAGAAGGGCCTTTCTCCCTCCTTCCGACCAAGCATGGTACTTTACGTGCTATAGGTCCTAAACAAATTTGTGTTGAATGGGTGAGTGAATGAATGGGTATTTCATTTCCTTCCCTACCTGCTCTCCTAAATTTCATGGTCTTCTAAAATTCATCATCCTGCAAGATGAAATAAGCTCTGAACTCATATCTCCTTAGTACCTCCTACCCCTAGGTCCTTTCCTTCCTTTTAATTGGAGACGATGGAGGGTAGACATCAGAGCTCCTTCCATATTCTCAATTAAAGGAGGATATCCAGGGCAGTCACTTCATTATTTCTAACCCAGCTGCCTGGTACCACCCAGATGCCCCCTTCAGTTTCTTTTTTATGTGATAACTTTTGTATACCCAGTGCTTAGCACAGAGCTTGGTATGTGGTAGGCAGTTAATAAATGTCTATTGGCTATTGTTATATACATAAATAAATGAATTAGTAAATATCTGTTTGTAAGTTTCACTAATAGATGGTGCCCATCATTTCTGCATGAGTTGCCATGTCTGAACTTTAATGGACCTGTCTCTATTGAGGGGTCTCAATAGTCAATCGATATTTCTCAAATGGCTTATCTAGAATGCAAGCATGTGCCTAGATTATCCAGTTCTCTCTGATGGCACTATTTTATTAATGACATTTTGGATTGATTAGAGGGGAGAGAATATGGTGACTATGAAGTCAATGAGAAAGTCACTAAAGGAAGCTAAGACATTTGGATTTGGGAATGAAGAAAAGAGACAGATCATAGTAATAAGACTAGTTCAAATGGATCTAGATCTATAAGGATTGCAAGGTACTTTATATACATTATTTTTTTGATTCTCACATCAACCCAGTGAGGTAGGTGTTATTAGCAACTTCATTTTACTTATGAAGAAACTGAGGCTCAAAGGGGAGTAATTTTTCTATGATCACAGAGAAATTAAGGATTAGAGATGGGTTTCAAGGCCAGTTCCTCAAGTCCTATACTAGTAGCATCATGGATTTTGAGTCAGAAGGGATCTTAACATAGGTATGCATGGCATAGTGGAAAGGGCACTGGCCTAGGAGTCAAGAATATGTAAGTTAAAATCCTCCAAAGGGTATTTATTACATCTACAATCATGAATTTCTCCAAGCCTTGAGTAAGTCTCTAAAACTGTTGGAGTTTCCACACCAAAGAAATCACAGGTCTTGGCACTAACATTGACATAAAGAACCTAAAAATATTTCAGAATAATCATAGCTTGTGGGGTAAGAGCAGGCTTTGAGAGATTCTATTAATAACTCACTGTTGCCCATTTAATCTCAAATAGCTACTAATATATTCAAGAAATTATATAGGATGTCAGTCAGACAACAGACAATTAACATGTGACAGAATTATAAAGAAATGCCATGGCCTATGGGATAGGAGTAGGGAGAACAAGACAAAGGCCAAAGTTGTATCAGCCACAGCATATGACCTTCAAGAATCCATAGTAGAATGAATGCTAGATATGGCATTGGAATAATCAATTCAAACTCTACCACTTCCAGTTACTACCTGTGTGACTCTGGGCAGGTCACTTAATCTCAGCTTCCTTATTTCTAAAATGAGGGACTTGGGCTAGGTGATTTCTAAGGTTATTTTAAAAAAATCTCCAAATATATTAGCTATATTGATGATAGATGGATGTGTAGATAGATGGAAGACATTGAGTTCCGGCCTAAGAGTTAGGAAGACCTGTGTTCAAGTCCTATTTCAAATACATACTGGCTGTATGACTCTAGGCGAGACATTTACTATTTCAATGCTCTAGGCAATCCTCTGAGACTATAAATAGCTCATAGGGATAGAAAGATCAAAGTGCAATACTTCCTGCTCTCATCAAGTAGGGAGGCAAAATGTTCTTATAAACATATATCCAGTAGGTATATGGAGAGATGTTAGATAGATAGATACTAACTAGTTGGATGCTAGATAGAAAGAAAGAAAAAAAGAAAAAAAGAAAGAAAGGAAGGAAGGAAGGAAGGAAGAAAGAAAGGAAGTAAGGAAGAAAGATAGAAAGAAAGAAAGAAGAAAAGGAAGGAAGGAAGAAAGAAAGAAGGAAAGAAAGGAAGGAAGGAAGAAAAAGATAATTATAGGTAGATTAATAATGAATACATTCAGTTTGTGAAGGGAGCATACTCATAAGTAGTGAGAGTAGAGTCAAGCAAAGCTTCCTGTAAAAGTTAGCTCTTGAGCTGAATCTCAAAGACTGTTGGGTACTTCATGAGGCATTCAGCACCTAGTTTTGGAGAGTTCCCTGGGAGGACTGAGGGGTTAAGTGACTTGCCCAGGGTCATAAGGGCAGTATCTTTTCTGAGGTAGGATTTGCTTCAGGTTTTCCAGGCTCTAAGGTAAACTTTTTCCTGTTTTCTGTCATGTTCTTGTCATATAGATGCACATTTATTGATTGACTTGAATAGCCAACACATGACTGAACATGGGATCTGGCTTTTTTGGGGAATGGTGGGAAGATGTTCAAGAGTTTTGTGATCGGACCTTGTTAGTGTTCCTTTCACACCTGTGTGGTCCCTAGGGATGAGGATTTTCTTTTGACTCCGGTCCTAATTTTCTGTGTAGCTAGAGGGCACAGTGGATAGAGTGCTGGCTCTAGATTCAAGAAGACAGCAAAACTCTAATGGAGATGTAGAGTTGTGAGTGCCTTAACACTATAGAGTGTTAAGTCAAATAAGAGATCGTGTTTTTGCTTTTATTTGTAGCTCCACTGGTTAGCACAATGGCTGGCATGGAGTAGGTGTTTAATCTAGGCTGGTTGTTGATGATGATGATGTTGATGGTGATGCTGATGGTGATTTAAACTCATCTTTTAATCTCATTCCATGCAAGAAAATTTCATTGTCTTTCTGAGGAAACTTTAGAGTTATGCAAGACTTACATAGGGTGTGTTCTATGTGTCTAGGTACAACTTAATGTTTCAAAAATTCCTTTAGATTTAATACTGTGAGGTGCTATTTTGGTTTTAGAAGATGGGTTGTTACACTATTCAAAACAATTAGCTTGTTTGATTTTAGAATTTTAGTTTATTTAATTTGATGCAAACAAATGCTATCATTTATGATTCATCTTTCAATTAAAGATCTACTTTAAAAAATTCCTTGGGTAGACATGATCATGAAACATCATATACCTTTTCCAGGTAGAAGGAAAGAGTTCTGAATTTAGAGAATGGGAAATGAAATTTGAATCCAAGCCCTTGAAATTACTTGCTGAGTGACCTTGAACAAGTCATTTCAACCTCTCTGAGCCTCAGTTTCCTTTTCTGTAATTTGTAGATGATAACAATACTTTTTTTTTTATCTCATAGTGTTGTTATAAGCAAAATCTTGTATATCTTAAACAATTTTCTAGATGCTAATAGAGAAATTCAGGCTTCAAGTTAAGAAAAACTTCCTAATTTTAAGAGCTGTATAATGAAGCTTCTAATATTGTTCTTTATACTATGGAACCTATCTTATTCCATTAAATAAGTGTGAGGCAAAATCAGAATCATTGAAATGATGGCTTATGGTTCAGAAGATAGAAAGAGTTCAACTTGGAGTCAGGAAAACCCATGTTCAAATCTGGCCTCAGTCACTTACTAGCCTACTTACTGGTGTGACCCTGGGCAAGTCATTTATGTAACCCTAACTTCTCTGTTAAGCCTCTAGTCTCACATCTCCAGCTGCCTATTAGACATCTCAAACTGAATGTCCTGTGGAATTCTTAAAGCCAGCATGTCCCAAACTGAACTTGTTATCTTTCCCCACCAAACCCTTCCCCCTTTCAATTTCTCTGTTATGGATGAGGGCAACACCATCCTCCCAGTCCCCCAGATTGGCAACCTAGGTGCCCTCCTGGTTCTTTTTCACCTTCCATATCCAATCAATTGCCAAGACCTGTCAGTTTTACCTTCCTTACATCTGTTACATATTCTCCCCTTCTCCCCCATCACCTTATACCTGGACTATTGCAATAGCTTGCTGGTTGGTCTGCCTGCCATGAATCTCTCTCCATTCCAATTCATCCTTCATTAATCTGTCAGTGATCGTTCTAAAGCACACATCTGACCATGTCAACAGCATTCCTACTCAATAAACTCTAATGACTCCCTATAACCTCCAGGGTTAGGTAAAAAAATTCTCTAGCCTTCAAAGTCCTTCATAACCGGCCCCCTGCCATATCCAGTATACTTAAACCTTACACTCCCCCGAGCCTTTCCACGTACTGTATTCTTTGATCCATTAACACTGGTCTCCTCGTTGTTCTTCATATAAGACATTTCATCTCCTGACTCCAGGCATTTTTGCTGCTAGTCTCTCATGCCTGAAGTGCTCTCACTCATCATTTCTGCCTCCTGGCTTCCCTGGCTTCCATCAAGATCCAGCTAAGGTCCCTTCTACAAGAAGCCTTTCTCAAAATTCTAATGCACTCCCTCTGGTGGTTATTTCTACTTTATCTTGAATATAGCTTGTCTGTACATAGTTGTTTGCATGTTGTCTCCCTCATTAAATTGTGAGGTCCTTGTAGGCAGGGACTGGTTTTTTAAAAAAATTTTCTTTGTATCCCCAATGCTTAGCACAACACCTGGCTTATATAGCAAGTGCCTAATGGATGTTTATTGACAAATAACCTCTGTGTGCCTCAGTTTCCTCATCTGTCATGGTTGTTATGAGGATAGGCTTAGATAATATATGTAAAAGCACTTTCTAAACCTTCAAGTACTATAAAAATGCTAGCTATAATTATTATGTATTGTATATGTGATACATACTATAATACATAATATCAATATATATCATATACCTATATACATATACATACATATATAAACATATACAAACCCTGGGTAAGTAATCTCACTCCTCTGGAGGCCAAATGAATGTTAGACTCAATGGCCTCTAAGGTTCCTTTCATCTTGAACTCCCTGATATAGTGAGCATTTGTATATCATACTAGCTTTCGATGTAAACTCCTAGAAGGCAAGGTCAGTGCCTTGTTTATATTCCATGAGTGTAACAAGGACTATGAACACCCAGTATTAAAGAGGCTGAGACAGAGAAGTCTGATGTGATGTGGTCTTTGAGACGTCTGAGTGGGAATGCTTTGTTTTTTTTTTTGTTTTTTGTTTTTTTTTTTGCTTTTTGGAGGAGGAGGGCAGGGCAGTTGGGGTTAAGTGACTTGCCCAAGGTCACATGGCTAATAAGTGTTAAGTGTCTGAGTCTGGATTTGAATTCAGGTCTTCCTGACTCCAGGGCCAGTACTCTATTCACTGCCTCACCCAGCTGCCCTGGAACTCTTTGATTTTCAAACTGGATGGTGATTGCTTAGAAGAAAAAAATGGGAAGGCAGATAAATTTGACAGGGTAAAAGTTTATTCTCAAATGGCAAATGGGAACAGCAACAAACAAGAACAACACCTGATGCATAATATAAATCTTCACCTTGAAATGAAGTAGAAGCTAGTGAGGGGAAAGGGAAAGAAAAGAACCGAGGTGGGTCAGGTCCAGGGAAATGGATAAGTGAAGGGAGAACTGTTATGCTACTTGGTAGAAGTCTTCATAAGGCTGAATGAAGAAGGAGTGGGATCAACAGTGAGACCAAACAAGTCCCAGAAGCTGATGTGTTCTTAGGCTGTGTTTTGGAACCTAGAGGGTTGAGATTTTTGTCTTTTTTGTCTTTTTGGAATATAGACCCAATAGTGGTATTTCTGGGTCAAAGGATTTGAACAGCCTTTGGGCATAGTTCCAAATTGTTTTCTAGAATAATTGGATCAGTTCACAACTGCACTGACAGTTCATTAGTGTCCCAATTCCTACATCTTCTCCAACATTTATCATTTTCCTTGTTGTATTCTGCCCTGATCTGACCTCATCTTGAGTTTTGCTATAGGCACTACAATAGTATATAGTATATAGTACAGTGTTATAAGCACTACATTTAAGGAAAATCAATGATTAATAGAGTTTCCAGAGAAGGACACCCAGATGGTGACTGGCCTTGACACTGCATCAGACAAGAACCAAGGGGAAAAAAATGGGGATGTTCGGCCATGGCAAGAGTAAACAGGTAGAGAGAAGGCAGAAATATCACCTAGTAACTAAAGGTCCATTATGAAGATGGATTAGATTTTTTTCTCTTTGATCTTGAAGGACAGAAATAGGGGTCATCCACAGAAGAGGCAGATTAAGACTTGATGCAAGAGGGGAAACTTACTTATCAAGTAGAGCTATTTAAAAGTAGGAGGAGCTGCCTTCAGATGGAGTTAATTTCTACTAGAGGTCTTCTAGCAAAGGATAGATCATCTATCATGCATGTTGTAGAGGAAATTATGTATATATAAGGATTGAGTCTCTAAGGCAGGGATTCTTAGGGTCCATGAACTTATTTTGAAAAGTAGTTTGACAACTTTATTTCAATATAACTGGTTTCCCTTATCATCCCATACATTTTATTATATGCATTTGAAAATATATTTTATTTGTTTTGTTAAATATTTCCCAAATACATTTACAAAAATGTTAACATTGATTTTTTAAAAGTTTTGAGTTCCAAATTTCACCCCCATCCTCTTACTTTTCCCTTCTCTGGAGAAGGCAAGCAATATATTGATTATACATGTGAAGTCATGCAAAGCATACTGTCATGTTGCAAAAAGGCCCTAAAACCACACACACACGCACACACACACAGAGGAAATATAAAGAAAATTTAAAATTATGCATTAATCTACATTTAGAGCTCATCAGTTTGCTCTCTAGCATATTTCATCATAAATCCTTTGGTTTTGCTTGGATCATTGTCTTGATTAGAGTAGCTAATTCTTTCACAGTAGATCATCATTAAATATAGCTGTTACTGTGTATAATGTTCTCCTAATTCTGCTGACTTTATTTTCTATTTGTTTGTATGATTTCTCAGATTTCTCTGAAACCATCCTGCTTATTATTTCTCATTGCAAGATAGTATTCCACTACAATCATATACCACAACTTGTTCTGCCATTCCTTAATTGATGGGCATACCCTTGATTTCTAATTCTTTACCACCACAAAAAACTGCTACAAATACTTTGGCACGAGTAGCTCTTTTTGCCTTTTATATCTTTTTGGAATACAGACCCAGTAGTGGCATTGCTGGGTCAAAGGATTTGAAGAGCCTTTGGGCAAATGTAATGGCAAGCAAAGAAGTACTTAGCACCTTGTTTCAGCTGTTTAATTATTTAGCACCTTGTTTCAGTTCAAGTTTCTTACATAATAGAACTTGTGAAATCCAGAGTGGGAGAAACTTGCTGATGCAACAGGAGAGAACAAAACAAGGAGGAGCTAATGACCACATATAAGGAGAAGCCCAAGCTGGGAGAGCAGAATTGAGAAGGGGAACTTTGTGGTGGCCAGACACTCTGTTTGTCTGTTCTGTCTGTGTTGATTTTTGTTTGTGCTACTTTGTACAGAAGCCCTGAGATCTTACTGGAAGCCCTGAAATAGGATTTACTTGTTGCCTGTTTACAGAAGTCCTGGAGCAGAGTTTCAGAGGTCCTGGGACTATACTGACAATTTGTGTTGAGTTTTCAGACCTTGTTTGTGGGTTTTTGTTGAGTTCTCAGACCTTGTATGTGGGTCTGTGTTGATTTCACAGGAAGATAGTGAATTGATGATGGTGCCAGCAATATGTATGAATGTTGTTTTGGCTCTGTTAAGCTTTGTCTTCCCAGAAACAGAAACTGTGAAGGACTTGAGGTGGGCTGGACACCGTGAGCTTCAATATGGAGTGGGAACTGGTTGAAGAGCTGGACAAGGAGCTGAGAGCTGCCTACCTTTGAATCCAGGTGACAGTTGGGTAAATTCAGGCAAAAGCTGGGACCATGGAAGAGGAACCATGAAATCTGAGAGCCAGCCTCAAGTCAAGATGAAAAGACCTCTCCTTGGGTACTTAATGCTGACTGAGATCAGGATTTACTGTGGCCTTGTAGAGGAAGAACTTTGTACTCTTGTACCTTGTACCTCTTAAGGATGATTGAGTTAAGGATGCTTGGAAACTAATCACAATCAAGAAGAAAGAAGACTTTTTGATTGAGAGATTAAGACAATGTGATTTAGGGGTGGATAACTTTGACATTTGTACTTTGTGTCTTTTAAGGAGGCTTGCTCCTTAAGAATGATTGAGTTAAGAACTTACTGAATGATATCTTTTGTTTGAAACTATGTGGTCACTTTGGTGAAAAGTATGTGGTCACTTTAGTAATAAGTTGTTGTTATAATATTATGAATGCTGTACTTTGGTTTCTGTGAATGTTTTGCTTTAGTTTATTGCTGAATAGAGAGTTCACTATACTATGTGATCAGAACCTTAAAGCTATTCACAGCAGCAGTCCTCTGGAAAGTTTCTCATGCTTGGCTTTACAGCATAGTGGTAAATTGTTTTCTGGAATGGCTAGATCAATTCACAATGCCACTGACAGTTCATTAGTGTTCCAATTTTCCTACATTTTCTCCAACATTCATCATTTTCCTTTTTTGTCATATTACCTAAGTTGATAGGTATAAGTTGTATTTCAGAGTTGTTTTAATTTGCATTTATCTGATAAAAATATTTAGAGCACTCTTTCATATGCTATAGATTTAATTTCTTCATCTGACAACTACCTGTTCATATCCTTAGACCATTTATTAATTGAGGAATGCCTTGTTTTCTTCTAAACTTGACTCAGTTCTTTATATATTTTAGAAATGAAGCCTTTATCAGAGATACTGGCTGTAAAAATTGTGTCCCAGATTTCTGCTTTCCTTCTAATCTTGCTTGTGGTGTCTTTGTTTGTGCAAAATCTTTTTAATTTAATGTAATCAAAATTATCCGTTCTGCATTTCATAATGTTCTCTATTTCTTGTTTGATCATAAATTCTTTCCTTCTTCATAGATATGACAGGTAAAATATTCCTTACTCTCCCAAATTGCTTATGATATCATCATTTATGTTTGAATCATGTACCCATTTTGACTTTATCTTGATATATGGTGTAAGATGTAAATCTATGCCTTGAATTTGTGTCTTGATCTTCCTGTCACCAAGGTAGCTTTCTTTTGTCAAAGTTCTTTTTTTGCTTCTTGCTCATTTTGGGGCCAATTTTGTGGCCTTTAAAGTTGAACACTCCTCCTGGGGTACAGGGGACACTGTCCCAAGCTACTTGTACCAAATGCCAGGTGTCTGGTCACTGGCTTGTGTACTGGGGCCTCGGGTGCTGGCAGCTTGCTTGTTGTGCTGGGTTGGCCCAGCCTGTTGTTGCCTGGTTTCTGAGGCTGCCAATTTGCCTCTGCACTAGGGCTGAAGATCTCACAGCTGGTCTGCTGAGCCAAACCAAAGGGCCTTAGTTGCTGATCTGTGCTGTGGCTAAGAGCCTTCCATTCACTTGCCTGAATTCTGTCTGAACTGGGCTGTGCATTTAGGAAACTCTTCTGTTTAGATATATTGACAGGGATCTTTGTTTATGTGAGTAATGACAACAAAGCAATGACTCAAATGAAAGTAACATATGGTGGTCTTGTTTCTGGGACAGGGACCTTGAATCCACAGGGTGAAGGAAGAGAACGAATCATAGGTAAAAGGGCAAAAGTGATCAGTCTTAAGTAGACTGAGCCAAGGGAAGAGGCAAGAGAGACAAAAGTCTCTGAGGTAAATGGACAAGGAAAATGATAATTGTGGGATTACCTTTTCCATAGTGTTATTTAACCCAGAATTTTCCTTTCTTTCTTTTGTCATTCCAGTTATCAGCTTGGCCCCCTTCCTGGGGTGGTGTGAATTCAATATTGCTCCAATACGCTGACTTTGTTCTGGCAGATATTGATGGGGAATTTCTCTTTGAAGCTTTCTCTTTAATTGAATAGCAGGTGACCTAAAGATAGAGTTTGATGGGTTTGCATGATACATTTTGCGCCTGAGTTTATCTTCAAATGGAGCATATTTAAGAGTTTCAAGGATTACGGCAAGCATACTCTGCATGAAATTGGAACTCTTTTAAGCAATTATATTCTCCATTTCTTGATCTCCTAGATCTCTATATTGCAAAATGGAAGAGTTTGATAGTTGTCGGGGAAAAAAATAAAACAGAACATATCGTTACTTAAAAAAAAAACCTCATGTATAAATCTGATTATGTTTGTCTTTTGCTCACAAACATTTACAGCTTCCTGACTGACTTATGAGTAAAGTTCAGCTTCCTTTGCCTCTCATTAAAGGCCATCCATGATATGGCACTACCCTATTATTTTAGCACTATTTAATATAAGACAGTGTGCTTGCTCCCATGCTTTTTATCATGATGTTTTCAGCCGTATTGTCAAATGTTTCCTGTGAGGATGAACATGGCTTCAAGGTCAACTACCACACTGATGGTAAATTCTTCAACTTGATTTAAAAAAAAATTTTTTTTTTTTGCCTTTTGGAGAGCAGTTGGGGTTAAGTGACTTGCCCAAAGTCACACAGCTAGTAAGTGTGTCAAGTGTCTGAGGCCAGATTTGAACTCAGGTCTTCCTAACTCCAGGGCTGGTGCTCTGTTCACTGCACCACCTAGCCACCCAAGATTCTTCAAATTGAAAAAACTAAAAGCTAAGACAAAAGTGGAGTGAGTGTTGGTGCATGATTTTCTGTTTGCAGATGGTTGTGCACTCAATGCAGCCTCTTAAGCTGAGATGCAACAGAGTATGGATCAATTCTCTACTGCTTGTGCTAATTTTGACTAACAATTAATACCAAGAAAATACAGGTGCTCCATCAGCCACCACCACACCATCTACATGTGGAACTATTGGTTACAGCAAATGGAGAAGTTCTGCATGCTGTGGATAAGTTCACTTACCTTAGTAGTATACTTTCCAGGTATCTCCACATTGATAGTGAGGTTGACTCACACATTGCCAGAGCTAGCTCAGTGTTTGGGAGGCTCCAAAGAAAAGTATGGGAGAGAAGAGGTATTAGACTGACTACCAAACTGAAGGTCTACAGAGCTTCTGTGATGACCTCATTGTCGTATGCCTGTGAAACCTGGACAGTCTACTAGTGCCATGGAAGGAAACTGAATCACTTCAATTTGAATTGTCTTATGAAGATTCTGAAGATCAGTTGGCAGAATAAGGTACCAGATACTGAGGTCTTTACTCAAACTAAACTGCCAAGCATTCAAACTCTACTTCAGAGAGTTCAATTCCAATGGGTTGACCACATTATTTGAATGTAAAATGTACGCTTGCCAAAAAGACTATTTTATGGAGAACTCACACATCTCAAGTATTCACATGGTAGTCAGAAGAAGCAATATAAGGGCATTCTCAAAGTCTCTCTCAAGAACTTTGGAATTGATTGTATGACATGGGAGACACTGGGACAGCACTCCTCAGCATGGCATGCTCACATCAGAGAAGGTGCTGTGTTCTATGAGCAAAGCAGAATTGAAATAGCTCAAAGGAAACACAGAATGTGAAAATTTAGAGTACTTATCCCAGATGCTCACATGACCTATTTGTGCCCGAACTGTGGTAGAGCATTCTGAGCTCATATATTGCTCTGGTCAGCCACAGTTGGACACATTGAAACTTGACTTTAGCATAGTGATGTCATTTTGTTCCTCCTTGAGAACGCAGGATAACAACCAACCAACCAATATCACTCCCCTTTGCACATTGCAAGCACCCAGCTAATTGGATTACTCCATTCCCTGTCCACCTACATTCTCTGTGCTTCCTTGGCTCTATGCTTTTGCTGATTATTCCCCCCCTACATTGGGAATATCCATCCTCCACTTCTTTGCCCTGTGAATTCTTACCCATCCTTTAAAGCTCAGCTTAAATTTTAAATACCGCTTCTTCCAGGAAGGCTTTTCTGAACAGCCCTCTCATTCCTAGCCACTTGTGGTTTCCCTCAAACCTCACATAGGACCTTGTTTTATAATGTTCTGATGCACTGACATGTAATATTGCATATTCTACTTATCTATAGCTCAACATAATGGACAGAGAGCCAGCCTTGGAATCAGGAAGACTTGTGGGGTTCAAATCTTGCTTCTGATTAGCAGTATCATCACAGGCTTGTCAAAATCTCTCAGTCCTCTTATTTCTCGCAGCTTCCTAAGCCTCTCTGTTACAGAAGAGTTGCAGGTTTGTATTTGTGGAAACAGATCTCTCAATGATGAAATCACTGGTAAAAACACATGGCGGTGGGAGGTAGGAGGTAGGAGATGGAGTATGACTGGACTCTGGAGGTGAGAAAGGAGAATAATGAATACAGAGGCTGCAAAAATAATTAAAGTGAGATGAGGTTTGTTGTATATAGGAATGAATGAAAAAAACATATATGTGCCATTTCAAGACCCTAGTACTCTCAGCCCCCTGCCCCCAACACATATTTATTTTATGTACGTGCACATATAAATATATATTGTCTCCTTAGCATGTGATATATCTATTCATATCTATATTGATGAGACACAGAGAGAGACAGAGACAGAGAGAGAGAGACAGAGGGAGATAAAGAGGGTCAGAAAGAGGCAGAGAAATGGGGAGAGAGAGAAAGTAAGAGAGAGAGAGAGAAAGAGAGAGAGAGAGAGAGAGAGAGAGAGAGAGAGAGAGAAAGAACACATAGTAAGTGATTGTGAAATATTTGCTGATGGACTGGCTGAATCCTATCTCAAATTTACCTAGGACTGAAATATTTTCTTACTCTTCTCTTTTCTTTTTATTTCCACAAAATAGATTGCACATAGAATGAAAGATTCGTCTGTCCCAGTCAAATAGTATTTATTAGGGCAAGAGACTATATTTCAATACCTGACTGAACATTAGGTCTTCTTTGATAATTATGTCTGGCTTCATCCTCATGATTTGGTTGTTAGGGTACAATGTGATGATATGTCAAGTAGTAACAAGATGAACAGTGGGATGGATTCTTCAGTCCCTAAAATTATGCTCCATTCATAATGAGGCATGGCCTAGTTCAGGCATGATTATTAATCAGGCAACCAATCAACCAGCATTGATTAAGCACCTACTATGTGCTACGCATTGTGGTAGGAGCTGAGAAGAAACAAAAATATGAAAGTCTCCAGTCTCAAAGAGCGTATATTCAATTACCTGTCTCCCCTCTCAGTCTCTCCCTCCCTTCCTCCATTCCCTCCTCTCTCTGTCTCACTCTGTGTCTCTGTCTCTGTCTCTGTCTCTATCCCTATCCCTATCTAATATCTATCTATCTATCTATCTATCTATCTATCTATCTATCTATCTTTCTATCTATCTATCTATCTCTAGATAAATGTGAATAGATATAATATAGATATAGTTAGGGGATAGAAAGATAGATAGATAGATAGAGAGAGAGATAGAGAGATAGACGATAGATAGAAAGATAGACAGGCAGGCAGGCAGACAGACAGACAGACACAGATAGATAGGTAGATAGATAGATAGATAGATAGATGGATGGATGAATGTTACCCCCACTTTTGTGTGTATATCCAAGTCTGCTTGCAGTACTTGGTTTGCTTTCTCTCCTAAGATCTCCTATCCCTCTCCATGAATTCACTCCTCTTGTAATGTACTATATATAATCATTTTTTGTTGTTGTTGCATAACTAGGAACATTCATTAGCCAGTATTCTCTTTACCCAAGATGTTTACATATGTTTCTGGGCAGGGATTTCCATTGATAACATGTACAGTTTGAGATTTTAGGCTCTTGCTGGCTCTCTGCTGTCACAGGCTCCAGTTTCTTTAGTTAGGGTGGGAGAATTGGGACCACTTTTGCAGTGTTTCCATTTGTGCCCTGACAGTAACAGATGAACTTTAGAGATTACTGGGATGATTGGGCAATAAAAACTAAGAACAGAATGGTCCCAGAATAAAACTCAGTGAAATTTAAATGGCATGAAAACTGAGGCATCAAAAGTGATGGTGGGATGAAGAATATTTTTCCAGTTTAGTACAAAGGTAAATTTCAGTCTCAGGGCTCTTTAATGGCTATAAGTGGTCAGGATTTTGGCTTTGAGTGCCATTCAGAAGGTACAGTAATTTGTCTATCAAAGGAACAAGTAAAGTGAAAAAGTCCGATTTTTCAAGGGGGGTGGGAATATGGTGGAAGAGTATTGGAGAATAGAAGTGGACAAAAGGCCTATTAAAATAAACGAAGAAATTAAAAAAAAACTTGCTGGAAAAGCAAGATCATGCAAAGATTTAATACATCTCTAAGCCAACACAATTTGGTTTGATACATGATCCTTTTATTTTTCTGCCTTAAAATGTGTCTCTGCTGCCAAAACCATTTGTTACTTCTTTCCTTGGGGAAATATGCAAAGACATGCAGTTACACACAGGCCTGACTGGCTGGAAGGTTTTATTTCAATGCTATCAGCTTCTATTCTCTCCAATCATTTTTCTTTTGTTCTCAGCATCCATTGTTTCCAGTAATTCACTTGAGCCCTCTGAACACCACTGAGAATGCCTGTGAAAAAGCTCTCTACTTGCAGACTTTGTTGCGCAAGGCTCTTTGTTAGAGACATGATTTCCCAGTCTACAGACAATTAATAAATAAGTGGCCTGAAATTGAATTATCATTATCTCATGCAATCATTTTGATAAGAAAATACAATTTTATTTCATGCCTGGCAAGAAATGTCCTTAAAACACATCTGGTAACCTTGATCCCCATTATTAAGTCTGCACACAGGGATGTCTGATAAGTGTTTACTGTTGTGAGAGAAACAAAGCACCTTTTTTTCCTCCTTTTTTACTTATTCTCCCATTTCTTCATTTTTTGATGGCTTTAACCATACTGTACCACCCCTGATTAGCCCTCCTCTTTCTGCCCCTCCACATCTTTTGTCATTAGAGATTTCTACAGTCAGGGAGTTCAGTCCATAAGAGCTAACAGGTGAGAGACACATTTTAATCTGGCCCACTGTGATCATTTGCAGTGGTCACTGTATGATTAAAGGGAGTTTCTGATGTTGTTACACGGAGGTCATTGTTATTGTCATCTTGTATGACAGTCATTACTTTTTTCCCCCACTGTTCAGTCAATTATTTTACAGCCCGACTCTTCTTGATCCTATTTGGGACTTTCTTGGCAAAGATATTGGAGTGGTTTACCATTTCCTTCTCCAGCTGATTTTTACAGATGAGAAACTGAGGCAAACAGGGTTAAGTGACTTGCCTAGGGTCTCAGGAAACTGTGACCACATTGTCTGAGGTCAAATTTGACCTCATGAAGATGAGTCTTCCTGACTTCAGGCCTGGCACTCTATCCACTGTGCCTCCTAGCTGCCTTTTGTACTGTGGCAAAATTGAAATAACAATGGCCTTAAAGTTAAGTTGGGTTCGTTTCTCAGCTCTATTATGACCTAGCTGTATAGCCTTAGGTTAATCAACTTCATAGATGCTTCATTTCCTTATCCTCAAAATGGTGGTAATAGCATCGTACCCTCTTACTTCATTGTATTGTGATGATTAAATGAGAGGGAAAGAAAAATGGTCATGAAGGGGATGAGTTTGGAGCTAGATATATGGTTTCCTTGGATCACTGATTAGAGCTGGATGGGACTTTGCAGGCCATTGTGTCCAATTCCTAGAAGTTTACAAATGAGAAAACTTAGGTCCAAAGAGTTTAAGTGATTTGCACTGGGTCACAGAGCTAGCAAGTGTCCGAGGTGTAGTTTAAAGAAGATCTTTCTGATTCCAAGTTCAGTACTCTCTCCAATACACTATAAACATAGTTTTTCTGATTCCTAGTTAAATCTGTCTTTGTGACTTTGGAAAAACTAATTAACTTCTCTGTTCCTCTTCTTCCTCTGTAAAAATCAAGGGCTTGGACTTCATGGCCTCTAAGTTTCCATCTGCTTTTAAGTCTTATGAGACAATGCATATGAAAACATGCCATTAACTGCAAAGCCCAATACAGATGCAAGGTATGTCTAGTGACTAGTGGCTGAAATGGTGATAGCCCTTACAGTATAAGAACAGGTTACGCAGCTCTATCTATAATTGCCATATTAAAATATGCTTCTATTTAGGCACAAAATATGCTCCATTTATATATATTCTCCATTTTTTACATAAATTATTTTTGTTTTTTTTCCAATTGTCTTTATTAAAATAATGTATCAGGTAGTACAATTATTATTATAATCATGGGTTTGGAGATTTAGAGCTTAAAGAAGAATATTAGAGAGGCTAAATAGTCTGATTTTTTTTTTAGTTGAAGTGACTTATCCAAGATTGCATACATAGCAAGTGGAAAGCTAGGATTTGATCTGGGGTCCTCAGATTTCAAACCTACTGTCCTTTTCACCATACCCTGAAGATCAGTTATTCCCCAGTCTCTGCTCAGCTTGATTTCATTAAGAAGCATGGAGGTATGATTATACTTATGTATATAGAGATTCACCTAATTCTAAGGTCATCTAGTTTCTTTCTGCCTGTACATCTGTGATACTATGATGTATTCCAAGATTCCTGGGTTTGAAGATGTCCTTGTAGATTTACTGATACAGCCTCTATTCCTCCTGCTTGATTCAGTCTAAGAACCTTTTTCCAGTCATAACTGGAGGTCATCTAAGTTTCACAGTTCCCTCCATTTACTCTTGGAAACAACAAGCAGATGACTGATAACCTCCCCAGCCTACTCTCTTCCCCCGACTTTAACCAGAGTTAGGGCATTACATGAAGGCTTCCTTACAAAAATTCTCTTCTTTATTCCCACAAGCCATTTGAATGCTTGTACCAGTCTTGTGGGATTCTGAAATCCTATGACTTTCCCCAATGAATGGTAGCTCCCTTGCCTTAGTCGTTACTGGCAAATGAAGTTAGATGGAAGTCAGCCGTTATAGGCAAGCCTTTGTTAGACAACAGCTATTTTTCATTTTCGTTGACCTAGAGTCAATCCTTGTTCTGATATTATGGAGCTATAAAGATGAAAACATGTGGACCACTTAAATTAAAAAAAAACTGATATGAGAAGCTAATGAAAAGACATTTTCCATTTAAAAGTCCATACTTATTCAATTAGTAGACCTCTTAAAGCTTAATTTGGTAGAATGAAGTCATTCTTCATTATTTCTTGCAACCTTGACCTAATTCCCTCCCATCTTCTCTGGGATGTTGCCACTTTATCATTTTCAATCTCACCTTATTTACCAGCTCCTTCCCTATTGCCCATTAACATGCCCTAATCTTTCCTATTCCCAAGAAATCTTCACTTGATGCAAAAAATCCCCTCAAGCAACCATCCAGTGCTTCTCCTTTTCACAGCTTGATTCCTAGTTAAATCTGTCTGTACTTACTATCTCTATTTCTTCATTCTCCTACTCAATTCTTTGTAATTTGATTTCTCATCTCACCACTTGAATGGAATTGCTCTTTCCAAGATGACTAATCACTCTTAACCACTAAATCTGATGACTTTTTCTTAGTCTTTACACTTCTTGACCTTTCTGTAGCATTTGAGGGTGTCAACCCACCCCCATTCCTAGATATTTTCTCTTTCCTTGGCTCTCCTATTTTGTTGTTGTTGTTGTTTAGTCGTTTTTCAGTCGTGTTTGACTCTTTGAGATCTCTTAGGTTTTTTTTGGCAAAGATACTGGACAGGTTTGTCATTTCCTCTTCCAGCTTATTTTACAGATAAGGAAACTGAGACAAACAGGGTTAAGTGACTTATCCAGGATCATATAGCTAGTAAGTGAATTTGGATTTGAACTCACTTCTTCCTGACTCCAGGCCCAACATTCTATCCATTGTACCACCTAACTGCCCCATTCCTACTTGAGTCAATGAAAAATCATTTATTCAGCACTTTCTATTTGAAAAAGGACTGATATAAGTGGTGGGGATAGACATGGAAAGGCAAGACAGTTTTTGTTCTTAAAGATTCTAAATGAGAGAGACTGTCACATTGGAAGGTTCAGCTGCTGGACAGATGGAAAGACCCAGTGTTCCTTAAGTTTTAATGGCAGGGTCGATGGCAAGGTCTGGTGAACCAGCTGGTAAGCATTGCAGTTAGGCTACAGAGTATAAGGGGGATACAGCTTTAGTATAAACACATCTTCTTTGGTGCCATTTTCATTGGTAAAACCATTTCCATGTTAGATGATAAATCATTACATGGTGCCAAAGACTTTGTCGGTAGGAACTTGTTTTTCATGTCTTTAGTAGTAATGGTTATTGAGGAAGTAGGGGCTAAAGAAGCAACAGAAGGAACTTCCAAACAATGCCTCTTCCAGGACAATGGTGGTGAGGGGATGGGAGACTGGAGTTAGACCTGGTATCCAGGACAGCATTGTTACTCATGGGACCCCCAAAGGGTCTGGGTTCTAGGCATCTCCTATTCAATCTGGAGGGAGATGGTGGTCATGGACTTGGCTGGCTTTGATCATGCTGCTTCTTGTCTTTCCATTGGGGTACCTGACTGCTTTGGTGGGTCACTATAGTTGATCATTCTTCTTCAGTCTCTTTTGTTGCAGCTTCATCCATCTCTTGCCTACTAAGGTTCTGTCCTGGGCTCTCTTCTGTTGATTTTTTTTCTTTTTCCAGGATCATTTGCTGAAATTAAAAGGGCTCTGCTGAAGAAGTAAAAGAGAAGTTAGTACTGAAAGCAATGGTCCCTTTAAATAATGATAATAGTAATAATAGCAACTACAACTTATGGAATAATTATCTCTTTATAGCACTTTAAGATTTGCAAAGTTTGTTACATATTTCCTCATTGCATTCTTACAACAGTCCTATCATGGAGGTGTCATTATACCCAATTTACAAATGAAGAAACAGACTGAAAAAGATTAAATTATTTGCTCAGAGTCAAAGATCCTGGAGTGATTTGCCATTTCCTTCTCCAGCTCATTTTACAGGTGAGGAAAGTGAGGCAAACAGGATGACTTGTCTAGGGTGACATAGCTAGAAAGTGTCTGAGGCATGATTTGAACTCTGGTAGTCCTGACTCCAAATCTGACTGTCTGTTCACTCTGTCACTTTTTATTTATACCAGCTTTTATTAGCTTACCTTTTATTTGGTTATGTTTAAGAGGAGACCTCAAAGGGAAGTTTATGTGACTTAAATGGAGACATCCAAAAGAAAGAAATGCAGGGACAAAAAAGAAACCAGCACCCCATCCCTAACTAGTCTCCCTATTTCCCTTCTTTCCCCTTGCCAATAACTTCTTTACTGAGGTGATAAAGTCATCTTCCCAAAGCAGTTCTGATTATGTCATGCTCAAGACCTTCGTTGGTTTCCTGTTGCTGCCCCAAAGGCCTGGCTTTGAAGCCTCCACTTACCTTTTCTGTCTTATTCCCTATTACTCTTCTTCATGCATGCCACATTCTGGGCCAGACTGATCTGACATTCCATTGCCCACCTCTGTGCCTTCTCATGAGCTGCTCCCACATCTGAACACAACCTTTCTTCCCCTCTTAAAATCCTCATCTTCCTCTGCACCTTACCATCCTTCCCCTCCTTCCAAGCTAATCAGTCAGCAAGATTTATTAAACACTTACAGTGTGCCAAGTGCTGTGCTAGGTGCTGGGGAGGCTGACTTGCCACCTACTATTCTTAGTTTTTCCTGTTTCTTCCTGGCAGGGCTATTAATTGTTTGAAACTTGTATTTACCTGTCTGTGTACTTGTCTTATCCCTTTTGTTTTTTTGAGAATAGAGATGATTTCATTTTTTTTTCCTAGCACAATACCCTGCCCTTTGTCCAGGGATTCTGTGTCAGAGGCCCCCTCTGAGAGTCTGCTGAAGTATATGGACCCCCTTCTCAGAATAATGCTTATAAATGCATAAAATAAAATACGTATGATTACAAAGGGAAATCAATTATACTGAAATATAGTTATCAAAACATTAAAAAAAATAACATCCTAGAGCCTTGGTTAACAATCGCAGCTATAGTAGACATATGATGTTGAATTGGATTACTTTGTACCATTCCCAGCGGTTGGGAGGGAGGGGCGGGCAATGTTATCAAGTGTTACTGATTTAAAATGAAAGCATGTTTTCAACATTATCTTAGTAATGGCAAAGACAGCTTCCCCTCATAAACTCTCTTCCAGCTTTTGGTTTATTATTGAAAGCCCCACCACACCTCTCTCCTAAGCCTACAACCTTAGCATGATGTTTAAGTCCCCAATTTCTGTTCTTTGTTGTGTGGAATCCACGTTGCTAGCACTCGGTATAGTGCCTAGAACTACCTCTACTGCCCATACTACCCCGATTAGGAAGATAGGGGAGGTGCTGAGTGTTGGCTGGTTACAGCTACTGCCAATAGTTCTGAAAAGGCTCCTCTTGCATTCAGAGACTAGCCAGAGTCAGTCTATAAAAGGCGGGAGGGGAAGAGAGGGAGTGGTTCAAGATTGCTGTCTCCCAAACTGACCTTAATTCTATGAAGGTAGAGAAGAGTGACCCTGTTAGCAGCCAAGAGAACCAGGTGAGGTCTCAGTGGGCCAAGGCAGGGCCCTTCTGTGGTTTGATGACTGAGGGGAATTTCCTGGTGTATCTTTAGGCCTATTCCCTTGAGTTGTATGTGTCCATGAAGAAGTCAAATCAGTTGGCCTGTGTGATAAGCTGCTTGAAATCTTAGACAGGGATGGAAGAAAACAAAAGTCTAGGTGGGGTGCTTCTGAGCCCTCTACAATTTTTCTGTCAGAGATTGGTAATTAGTGGTCACCAGACCATAACAATCTAACCGGCCTGAGCAAAATAGGTCCTCAATGGCCTCTTGAGGGAGATTGAGGGCTACCAGGTATATCTCCTTTTCTAAGAATATCTCCATCATATCTTAAGATAAGTATAAATTTTCACTGCTAAAAATGTATTCCTTTGGGTCTAGGAGGCCTTTTGAACTTCAATAATGCTATATTAAAATGCAAACATTAACTTCAACCAGGGAAGCATAAACAGGTTTCTAATTTATGAATGTGCTAATGAGCCCTCCTGGCCAGAGTCATTAGTTCGGGTTAGACACCTCTAATCTTTTCTGAGGAATGTCATTGGTCTTCATTTAAAAGGCAGTATAAAAATGAGGTGCTTATATAAAACTGACCTCTCTCTTTACAAAACACTATATTATTTATCTCCATGCTTTTGTACAAGAGGTTGGAGATGAATTTCAGGAACTTTGTTTTCTCAATGAAGAAACTGACGCAGAAGTTTAAGAAACTTAAAAAGGCACAGAATCTATGGGACAAATATTGGCAGTGCCTGGTGATACCTATAGACCCTTTCTCAGAATAATGGGTTAAGGAAGAAAATACATATAATTACAAAGGAAACTAATTTTAAAATGGCAAGTATAATGCCAAGCAAAGGCAACTTCCAAGGTTCGGATTACCAGCATAGTAAAGCCCATTTATTCAGCAAACATTTACAGAACAGAGAAAGTCAAAATACAATGTAACTTGTTCCTTTAGGAAGTAAGTTCTCAATTCAGTTGCAAAGTATCAAGGACCAAGTATCCTACCCCTGGCCAGTATATTAGTCAAAGTAGCACACTCCTAGGCAGTACATTTAGTCAGTCAACAAAGTCTCTCTTCTCTAATGGACATTAGTCTTCAATCATAAATAAAGTACATTCATTTGGTCAATCACAGAGCACAAAAAACTCAAAGGCTTCCCACCCTTGAATCTGAAAAGGGGCAGGAGAGCACAAAAGGCCATCCACTCTTAAGTGACAACAAGGTTAAGATATCATCTCAGCATTGAATACCCAAGGAAAGGCCCTTCTTTCATCTTCACTGTAGACAAGCCCTCAGCAATTTCAGTTCCTGGGGAGACAAGGCTCAACAAAGCCATAACCAGTGTCCTCATCAAGTCACTCTGCCTGTAGAACAGTCCCAGAACCCCTGAAAACATCAGCAAGGCCCTCTTCCAGGATTTCTGTAAACATACAACAGGAAAATCCTCCTTCAGGACTTCTGAACCAACAACCAGGTTCCAGGACCTCTACAACAGCAGCACTATCCTTCACCAGCAGGCGAATCTGGCAAAACAACATCAAAACAGACAGACAAAATACCGGCATCACAGCCATGCCTCCTCAGTTCTTGGCAGCTATGGGTGGCAGTTCTCACAAGTCCTGGGCAGCTCCAACAGACTCTCAGCAGTCTTTCTCTCAGCAACTCAGGCTCCATGATACTGGATACTGTTCTCTCAAAGTCCTTCTGGCCTCCTCTTGGCTTGGGCCTCTCTCCCAATTCACGGCTCCTCCCAGTTCAGCCCTCTCTCTTCATGTCAACAAGTCCATCCCACAAGTGGGATTCACAAGCTCTGGGTTTTAACATTCAACTCAAAAACCAATCCAATGCAGGGGCACCTCCAAATTCTATTACCCTTACAGCAAGTTTTTAGAAATACCCAAGTTAAGAACATTTCATTTATAATAAAGAATGAAAAAGGGAGGGGGAATTAAGCAAAATCCATCAATATGTCCATTATTATGTATAGCATTCCACACCTCTCTCTGCAAAGAAGGAAAGGAGGCACCTTCTCATATCCTTTCTTTGGTGTCTGGCTTAGTCACTCATTGTAATTCCACAGGATTTGGTTTTCAGTGTTTTTGTTATGTCTATTTGTTTCGCCAGTGTTGTAGTCTTTGTGTATAGTGGCCCCAACTTTTACCTCTGACTCCTTCCAGCTCCTTATCCTATTCACCCAAATCTGGGTGTTCCAACATCGAGTATCCCAATTTCATCTGTGCTGCAATTTTCCTTTTACCCCTCCTGAATACAAGTATTCAGTTACACTAGAGACTCTGCCCAGCATCTGCCCAAGGGCCATACATACGTGAATCATCTATATTTTGGTTATTTCCTAGAGTTATTGTTATTTTAAAAGAAGGCAATTCCTTAAACCAAAGGAATTAATACCTAATTTTGGTACTCCTGGTAAAATAGGTTGTTGGTGATTCTAGGACCAGGTTTTCTACTGATCCTGAAACTGGTGTTCTGGAAAGAGCCCAGACGTAGGAATAAGTGGTAAGGATCTCATGAAATGTGATCTTAGCTTTGCAGATCTTAGTTTGATATAAATATCTGCTATTATTATCATTTCTGCCCTACTAGACTTCTTATGAGACTCAGATTAACTAATGCAAGTGAAAGTATTTTGGAAAGTACAGATGCCAGGCAAATGTGAGGCTCAGTTATTATCATTTCATTTTGCTACCTTCCTGGACCAGAATCCATCCCTTTCATGTCTCTGGCAGGAACATAAGCACTTACTATTTGATGTCACTCTTAAGGCTCCATTTACATTTCAAAGTGGTTCTAAGCACTTTCTAATTGCATCAGTTGTTACTGGCAAAGTCCCTTTGCTTAACCAGTGGGAACAGCATCTGAAATGTCTCTATCTGGGAATATTTCTTCCTATCAGAGATCTTTCCCCTCAATTTACCTCCTCTCTTTGAAATGCTTGGGGTTTGAGCTGAGGAAAAATATTGGAATTTTGGACATGAACATTGGGAGATGATTACTTTCCTAGTTAAATGTGCTGCTTACCAAAAATGGAAAGGGCCTCTCATTTTTAATATAGCCACCTAATGCCTGTGGGCCCTTGGTGGTGAAATCTCTTGGCATCTTAGATTTGTGTTCTTGTTTTGTCATGGAAATAGAAACCCAGAACTTTGAGCTTAAAGAAAAAGAAGTGGCCTCAAAAAACAACCAAAGACAGGAATAGATGGGTCACATCTCTTTCAAGTGACTCCCAATCTATGACCCATGGCATGGTGTAAGTCTTACAGACTTATTCTATTTGAGGAATGGGGAACTTGCCATGTTTGGGGACCTAGAGGGTCACATGTGGCTTCTCCCCCACCCCTGTTATTCAGTTTTCTAGTTATTTCCAAGTTTTGGGACTTTGGTTGGAGACTTTCTGTTCTACATCCGGACTAGTGGTTCAATTAACTCTTCAATTAACTTCAATTAACTGGAATCATTGGGGCTTAAGAGAATTTGGTAGCTGATTGATGGACAAATTAGGATTCATTTGTATGATGACTCATAATTTACAAAGTGTTTTTACAAATGCTCTTTGGAGTTGTTAGCACAGGCTGGATGGCCACTTGCCATGTGTGTTATGGTGGGCATTCCTTTTCTACATGGCTGCCACTAGGTGATCCCTGAGGTTGCTTCCAAATGAAGCTCTGTAATTCTTACAACAGCCTTAAGAGGTAAGTAAGGACAGGGCCAGCATTATTATCCACATACTGCATAAGGTTTAGGAGGTGATGTCACTTGTCTTAGGAGGCATGTTTAGAATGGAGTTGAGTCCAGTGCATTAAGCTCCTTGTCAAGAATTCTTTCAGCTATATCATATGCTGCGTTGTATTGCACAATTATCTCAAGGCACACATGTTGGTCTGCTCTAGGGGAACAGGGGGAAAGAACCTCCCCTGCCCCCACATCATCCTTTTTCACTTGTCACTCATTAATCATACTAGGGGGATATGGAGTCTTTCTAGTGTGCAAAACATGTGTATGCATGTGCACTCATGTAAGACTAAACAAGGAAGATGTTATTGATGTCATTCATCTATCTTGAGGGAGGATTTTGGTTGAGGATATATAGATATCCTCAGTTTTATATGTTCTATAGATGGGGAATTGTTAGGTCTCTCAGTCCCCATTTGATAAAATCATAAAATTAGGGGTTGAAAGGGACCTTATACGTCCAGTTAGCTTCCCTACTCTTTTGATTGATAAAGAAATGAATGCCCAGAGAGATTATTCTAATTGTCTTCAAGGTCACAGAAGTAGTAGTAAGTGACATGCAGAATTTCAACTCAGAACCTCCAACTGCAGTCAGTGCTTTTTCTACTATTACATACTATGATATTTAAATGGACCCATTTAGTATATATGCTCCCTCTACCAGTAAGTTTACTGTTCATTCAACTTCAGTAAATTATTGAACCAAATCATCTCTATGGGATTTCAGAGAAGGGACTGGAAAAAGTCATGATTCTTAAGGCCTTGAAATTAATTAACTTAAAATGTTATTAAGCCTATTCAGTTGTTGGTATCGATAGTCACTGTCCAGTTTCTAATGAAACACTTAATTTTTAAAACCTTCATGGTCACATCTAATGGAATCTATATGATCTGTATGAATTTGTGGCAGATAATTAGAGGAGAGATTTTTTTTTGCCAATGTGTTTTATTTTATTGAATACTTGTAATCAGTAAGCAATAAAGGTGGCCTTGCAAACGATCTTGTGCTCTAATCCAGTTACCCTTGGTTGCTGAGTTGGTTCAAAGGTTTCTTTTTTTTGTCTCCTTGGTGTGTCAGCTATTTTTTTTATCAGTCAAACATCTCTATGAAACAGTGATGATCAGAGAATGTGTATGTGTATAAATAAGTTTATATATACATGTGTGTATGTATACACACATTATTCAAAGTGGCCTTTGGTCAGCATTATATTAATATATAGATATAGATGCACAATATATGTGTGTGTGTGTTTGGTCAACATTATACCAACATTTAAACATATACATTTATGTGTGCATGTGTGTCCAAAGATCACTTCAGGCTAAAATACACACACACAAATTATATATATACATACACACACACAGTGTATACACCGATATGGATAGAAATATATTTGTCACTAGTTACTAATAGTTGGGAATTTCTTTTTCTGCCTGAAAGTCTACATGGAAAAGAAAAACTGGGTGTTGGGATATAAGGATGGTTTTTTCTGAATGTCTTTTGTGGTGCAAATAAGAGAGCAATCCTTTTAAAAATTTATTTAATTTTAATTTATGAAATAAAATAAGCACTTCCATAATGTTGTATAATAAAAATATGATTGCACATAGAACTGCAAATCTATTATGTACAACTTACTGTTCCTTTTAACTCTATACTAAAGTTATAATGTAGATTTCTTTTCATTTCTTTCTTCCCTTCCCACACACTCCCCAGCCTAGAGATGCCTACATTAGACACAAATATGTATTTATCTGTAAAATCATTTTATACATAATTCTATTTATTAGGTCTTTCTCTGGATGCAGATAGTGTCTTCCTTGATATGTCCTTTGTAGAAAGCAATCTTTATTAAAAAAAATTCAATAAGAAAATTCCTTGTCACTTTTCATCCATATTCTTCCTAATTAGAATCATGTTCTGTATATAGAAATACTTTCTGTCTTTTGTCTACAAAAGTGAGGGGTTCAAAGGTATCCCACAGGTCCTGAGTCACTCAGTGTTGAAACTGAAAGGTAGACTCGGTGAGAGTTGGGGAGCAGCAGGCAACCTAGCAGGGTTTCCACCCCTTCTTTTTCTTTAAGTGTTTTTGATATGATGATTTCTCTATATCTGTGTCTTAAGCTTTGTTAAAGGTATCAAACTGGCAGCCCTGGGAAATGGAATCTGTTTCTCCATCACTTGTGTATTGTAAGAAAATTGCTCCCTTTCACTAACCCATTGGAGTGGGGCCAGTTTAATTTCACTTTGGGCCTTCAGCAGGAAGAGGCAAGCAAAGTAACAATAATTTTCAAAATTGGGCAGATCTTTCTGCCTGTCAGATCGACAAACATTAAGCACTTACCGTGTTCCAGGCTCTGGCCTAAGGGCTAGGAACACACAAAAAAATGAACAGAAACACAGCTGTTGACCTCAGGGAACTTACATTCTAATGGAGGAGGACAGCACATAAAAAAGGAATTGAAAATAGGGGAATAAGTGTTGGTGAAAGGATCCTGAGCAAGTGCATGGTAGAGAATGTCCTGTGGAGATGTAACCTGGAAAGAAATGAAGATATGAGTGGCCTGGGTCCCACTCCTGAAATTAGAGGTTCTAGAAGGAACCAAACAATCAGAGAGAGACAGGCCATGGGGGCAGAGGGTACTTCCAGTGTGAGAAGTCCAGGGGTGGAGTGAGCTTCAAAGAAGAAGAGTTTTTGGTAGCATGGTAGAGAAAGTCTTCTGGAAATGAGTCAGCAATGCAGCCTGGAGATGTCATTCTTAGAGAGGCATCATCTTTAACAAGAAAAAGTGCTGACTGAGTACAAAGTGCCCTGTCTCATAGTAACCTCTCTGCCTAATGAACATATTAGTTGTAAATGGTCCCTAGACTCTCAAGAATAGCTTCTAACTAAATAGAACTTTCAGTATGGTTCTCTAGACAAGAACTTTATTCCTCCTCCTTCCTGGTTTCTAACTGCCAAACAATTGGCAAGTCCAGTCTGTTCATTCATGAACTCATTCAATACTTTCTTTTCCACTGCTGTTACCCTAGTTCGGGGCCCAGTGTCCTCACACCTATTGACTGGGATGGTCATTGAACTGTTTTCTCTGTTTCTGGGTTCTTTAACACTTTCCTCCCTTGAGTCACTGTGCCCCCTCCTACCCATCCAATCAGTTCTACTCACCTCTGGAAGACCAATCTTCCTAAAGCACTGATTGAGGATCTAATAATTTATTTTAGATTAAAAAATTTTCCTTGTCTCCTTATTGTCTATATGATGCAGCTAGCATCATATGCTGCTAATACATCATGTATATATTATATGTATCCACATATGATAGCGCATATAATACAAACTCACATTCAAGGTCTTCCATAATCTAGTGCCAACTTAACTTTCTAGGCTTCCTCCCCTTCCCTGCCCTGCTCCATACTCTACAAGGAGCCTGTGCTATAAGTAAGCAGGATTTCTCTATTCTTCTAACAAACCTCTTCAGTTTCCTACCTCTGTGTTTATTTTTCCTGCTGTACCATTCTCTTTATATAGATGTTTCTGCTCATCCCATTTCGATCCATGGCAATCCTATGCATCTTTTATGACCAGTATCAAATGCTATTTTCTTCATGGCACCTTCCCAGTCTCTCCTGGATCTGTTTTCCAGGTCAGTGGTTTTTTCAAGGAGGTATTTCACATTGCCCTCTATTTTTTCATTTGTTTGGATCTGTTTGATAGTATCTTGATTTCTCATGAAGTCATTTG
>CM053585.1:512373400-512396623 GCA_028646515.1 Pseudochirops corinnae | reverse complement strand
AAGGAAAATTGCCCAGATATTTTAGAACCAGAAGGCAAAATAGAACTTGAAAGAATTCACCAATCACCTCTTGATAAAAATCCTCAAAAGAAAACTCCTAGGAATATTATAGCCAGGTTCTAGAGTCCCCAGATCAAGGAGAAAATATTACAAGCTGCCAAGAAGAAACAATTTGAGTACTATGGAAACACAATTAGGATAACCCAGTATCTGGCAGCTTCTACTTTGAGGGATTGAGGGGCCTGGAATATGATATTCTAGAGATCAAGGGAGCTAGGATTAAAACCAAGAAACACCTACACAGCAAAACTGAGTATAATGTTCCAGGGGAAAATATGGTCATTCAGTGAGGTGAAAGACTTTCAAACATTCTTGCTGAAAAAAAACCAGAACTTAAAAGAAAATTTGACACTCAAATACAAGAAGAATGAGAAGGTAAACATGGAAAAGAAATCATAAGGAACTTATCAAAGCTGAACTATTTATATGCCAACATGGAAAAGTGATAATTGTAACTTATGAAACTTTTCTCAGTATGAGGATAGGTGAAGGGAATACAAATGTATATATACATATACATACACATATGTCTAGGTAGGAGCGTTTGAACACATATCTGAATGTGTATATATATGTACATACAGGGCACAGGATCAATTGAATAGGAAGGGACAGTACTTTAAAAGGTGAAATTCTGAGATGGGAGAGGATTAGAATGAGAGGAGACAGGAAGAGACAGAATGGGATTAATCATCTCTTATAGAAGAAGCTAGGGATAATTGTTACAATGGAGGTGAAGAACAGGAAGGCAAAAGGGAAAGGGTCAACTTTACTTTCATTGTATTTGGCTCAGGAAAGGAATGACATAAACTCTAAACTGGGTATCTTGCCACACAGGAGAGTAGGGGGCATGGGGATGAGAGGTAGGATGATGGAGGGGAGGGCAGAGTGTGGGGGAGGGTTGCTGGAAGTACATACTTCTGTAAAAGGACAAGGATAGGGTAGAGAATAGAACAAGGTGGGGTCAGGATAGGAAGGAGGGACATATAATCAGTCTCTCACAATATGCCCACTGTGGAGAGGTTCTGCGTAATTACACATGTACAGCCTGTATTGAATTGCTTGTCCTTCCAGTAGGGGTGGGTGATGAGGGAGGAAGAGAAAGAATCTAGAATTTAAAGTTCTATAATCAAATATTAAAAATATATTTGTATATATTATTATTATTATTAACTACATGGAACTGGGAATTAAGATATACAGGCACTGGGGTATATAAACCCATCCTGTCCTACTGAAAAGTCAGAGGGGTAATAGGGGAGGACATAGGAGAGAGCAGATTGGAGGAGGAGCTATACAGTGGGATTGATGTTTTTGGGTGGTAGGTACGGGAAAGATGGGGAGAAAATTTATAAGTCATAATCTCATGGAAGTGAGTGATGTAAACAAGAAAATAAATAAATTAATTTTTTAAAAAAGAAACAGAATATATGAACTCTACAACTTGTGAACCCTAGAATTCATGAACTTCTATAACTCTTGGATTCTTGTGATGGCAGAGTCAAGAAGGAGAAAACTTGTGGTATCCCGGAACCCTGTTTGTCTGTTCTGTCTGTGTTGATGTTTGTTTGTACAGAATACTTTGTACAGAAGCCCTGGGACCTTACTGAAATCCCTGAAAGAGGATTTTCTGGTTGTATGTTTACATAAGTCCTGGAGGAAGGTTTTGGAGGTCCTGGGACTTTACTGATGATTTGTGCTGACCTCTTGGATCTTGTTTGTGAGTCTATGTTGATTTCTATGTTGATGATTTGTGTTGAGTTCTCAGACCTTGTTGGTGAGTCTGAGTTAATTTCACAGGCAGATAGTGAATTGATGATGGTGCCGGCAATATGTATGAATATTATTGTGACTCTGTCAAGCTTTGTCCTTCCAGAAACAGGAACTGTGAAGCACTTGGTGTCGACTGGACACTATCAACTTCAATATGGAATGGGAACTGGATGAAGAACTGGAAAAGGAGCTGGACAGGGAACTGGGAGCTGCCTGCCTGTTAACCCAGGTGACAGTTGGAGTTGGGACCATGGAAGAGGAACCATGGAAGCTTAGAGCTAGCCTTAAGTCAAACTGAAAGAAGACTTTACTTGGATACTGTGTACTGACTGAGAAGATTATGATTTGCAGTTACCTAGGGGTGAGAGAATTTTGACTTTTGTACTTTGTGATCAAATTAAGGATTTTGTGATTAACTAAATGAATGTACTTTGTTTAAAACTATGTGACCACTTTGGTGAAAACTATGTGGCCATTTTAGTGATAAGTTATTGAGTTGTGATATAATGAATGCTGTATTTTGATTTTCTGTGAATGTTTTGCTCTTATTTGTTATTGAATAAATGGAGAGTTCACTATACTGTGTAATCAGAATCTTGAAAAGCTGCGCACAGTAGCAGTTCTCTGGAAAGCTTCTCATGTGTGGCTTTACAGCTTGTGAATCTGAATACACACTATCCATAAGAAAGAGAAGTAAATCAAATCACCAGTATCAGAAATGTAAAAGGAGAAAGAACAGTAAATGAAGTAAAGGAAATTAGTAGAAACTCTTCCTCCCTCCCCCCCCCACCAATTTTATGCTAACAAACCTTGCAATAAGGGAGGATTTTATAAAAATCTACCAAAAAAGATGCCAAAATTAATAGAAGAAATAGAAGATTTGATTTGAAAGGAACAAAAACATTGAACATGACATAAATGAACTAAAAAAAAAAAAAAAACGCAGCAAACCCAAGGGCCTGATGGATTTACAACAGACTTTTTTTCAAATATTTAAATAAAAATTAATTGTAGGCTCAGACCACAGTCTCATCCTATACTACAATCATACCACAGTATTGCTAATGGATACATGATCTTTATGTAAGAGATATGTATGTATATATATAATTATAAGTGGCCATAGTCAAATTAGAGGGCAGCAATGAAAATTTTTATGCAAAGAGGAAGAGTTTATCACCAGATGAAAGAGCTTCAAATTGGTCCAGCCATTCTGAAAAACAATAAACTACCTTCTGGCGGATGGGTATGAGGTACTCAAGGTCAAAGCTGAAGCATACATTTTTGGATGTGGCTAATATGTAAGTTTCTTTTGCTTAACTGATTATTCATTACAAAGATGCTGTTTATATTTAATGGAGGTTGAAGAGGGGAACTAGCTAAAGTTTTACTCACAAAAATGAGAAAGAAGTGAGAGTCATTGAAGCTTTTATAAAATGCATAAAAACAGAAGGAAATTAACAAGATAGCTTTGAAAATAACGCTAAATTTATTATATACCTTAATAAACAGCTTTTGTGTTCTATTTTTGTTTATATAAATGTTCCTTGTGTGTTTGGTTTTAAGTTTTTCAAAAGATAATATAAAGTGAATACTTTGCCTACTTTGGAACATTTATAAAAATTAAGAAATCAACTTCATTCTGAAATTGCTCCTGAGTCAATTTCTTGATTAATTCTTAATTTTTTTTCAAAGAAACAATTAATTAGTTAACTTTTTGTTTACAACATTCAGTTCCACAAGCTTTTGAGTTCCAAATTTTCTTCCCCCCCCTCTCCTACCCCTTTCTCATCTATGGCAGCATGCAATCCAATATAAGTTCTACAAATACTTCACATTGTAAAAAAAAATACCTTCAAATTGTAAAGAAGGGTTATAACCAATGGAATAAATAATGAGAAAGAAGAAACAAAACAAAACAAAAAAGAGAGCTAGTAGTTTGCTTCAATCTGTATTCAGACTCCCTAATTCTTTCTCTGGATGTGGATAGCCCTTTCCAACATGAGTCTTTTGGTTCTATCTTATAACCTTGGATTGCTGAGAAGAGACCTGTATATCAGAGCTAGTCATCACAGATACAATGTGACTGTCATTGCATACAATGTTCTCCTGGTTCTGCTCCCCTCACTCAGCATCAGTTTATATAAGTCCTTCCAGGTTATTATGAAGTCTGTCTTCTCTTCATTTCTTATAGCACAATAGTATTCCATAACATTCATATAGCACAACTTGTTTAGCCATTCCCCAAATAATGGGCTAAAGTTAAATGAATTCAATCCAGAATTATGAATAAATTTAACAGAGGAACTTTTGATTAGCTATGTTTGCTCTTGGATAAAAAAAGGGGGGGAGGTGCAGAAAGCCCCTTGTTCCAAATTCAGCTGTCTTAGGTGGCCTAGGTGAAACCCAGTACTCCTCAACATCATTTATAAATAGATCTTTACTTGGTCTCTCTAGCATCACTGCCCTTACTTAATAAACTCCAGTGGCTCCCTGTCACTTCCAGGATCACTTTCCTATCCTAGCCTTTTATCTTGTATTCCACCCTCCTACCAGCGACACATAAACTCTTCTTTCAAGTGACGCTGACTTCCAGACTATTCCTTCAACATCTTAAAAAATCCATCTTCCATCTCCAGGCATTTCCTCTGGCTTTCCATCCTGCATAGAATACTCCCTTTCCTTATGTCTGACTCCTTTCTTCCTTCAAATCTCAGTTCAAATCCCACCTTCTATATGAAGACTTTCCCAAACCCTCTTAATTCTTCTTTATTTCCAGTTTATCCTGTATACAGCTTGTTTGTACATAGATATCTCCATGTTGTCTACCCTATTACACTAGGGGAGAAACAATATGCCAACAACTATACAGAATGAAGATACACACAAGGTAACATATCTGTAGAGAATAGAGGCAAGGAAGACCAGGAAAGGCTTCTTGCAAAATTTAAGACGTTAGTTGAGATTTGAAGAAAACATGCCAAGAGGCAAAGACAAGGAGGGAGATAATTGTAGAAATGTCTCTGTGTATCAGTCCAGAGCTGATAGAGGTCCTGTTGTGGTGAGGTAGGGGGAAGACTGAGCCCCACAGGGCTCAACAACATCCCAGTGGTTATGTTTATAATTGTTCTTATACTCTTCTATAATTCCTCAATGGGTATGTCTTTTGCAATTGTGTGGATACCATTTGTGTATCTGGACACTCTATCATTGAGTTCCTGTTCTCATTATATGACTGCTCCATCTTGTGTATCATTCTGGTGATCTATATCCTTCACATTCCCTCTCTCCTGCACAATCTATCACCAACAGTATGTTATAACCTGCTCCCAGCCTGGCATGTGCAACTTTAATTCATTGAAAACATTATTTTGTAATTATTTGTTGCCTATCACTAAATAATTACTCCACTGAAGTCTTACTGCATTGCTTCATTGATGGTAGAGGTGACCCTGGATTCTTTAAGGCTATTAAGGCCAATCATTGCCTCTCCCAGGATCTTCCAAGCTAGACTTCTAATAGAAACCTGTGTATAGATTGTTCATAGGGGTGTGGAACCTGTGGCCTTGAGGCCACGTGTGGCCTTCTAGGTCCTTGGGTGTGGTCTTTTGACTCCTAGTTCTACAGAACAAATCCTTTTATTAAGAGGATTTATTCTGTGAAGTTTGGATTCAGTCGAAGGGTGTTGTTTACAGACCTAGAGGGCCACATGTGGCCTTCAGGCTACAGGCTCTCCAACCCTGGATTATTGCCTAGGGCTAGCCTAGCTAAATTTGGAAATACTCATGAGCAGAAAGTTTGCTTCACAGTGACTCAGCTCCCATGGAAGGGGTATTATCTGTGCTGCTGGAAGAATTACCCATGTTGAAGAAATTACCAACTTTTAAAGGTAATGAAGTAATATTAAACTATGTCATAATAATCTGAAATCCATTGACGCTTTGAAAAAAATTATTTTCATATCTCCAAGACTTCTAATTGTGTTACATGAGAAGGCATTTTTGGAAGAATTGTTACACTGTCTTTGTATGGTAAAAACTAAAAGAATGGGGCAGAACATGGCGACCTTAAGTCACTCCTACCATCTAATTAGAACTAGAATGGCCAGCTTCTTCCCCAAATAATCATTTCTGAAACATATCCCAGAAGCCTCATGAAGATATTTTTTATTTTAGCTTGTTTTTATTTGGTCATACTAATGTATTTTCCTGTTTGAATAATTTTCAGTGTGTTTATCCTAAATCCATGTCTCTATTTTAAATTAAAAAGATAACAATCCCCCTGGAAAATTTTCATTGGCTTTCACTTGCTTTAAAATTAAATATTGAAGTAAAAATAGACTTTGAATTTATCTTAAACCTCTTTAGTGGTATACCCAAATTACTTAAAATCATCTAAATTCTTCAAAGTTTATGATGGAAGCTAATGAACAAATATATCATAGCCTAAATATTGAGAGGGTGAATTGAGACAGGGGACTCTCTTTATCAAGCAGCCCATCGACTTATAAAGATGGAAGAGGCTTTGAGAGACAATCTAGTCTGTCCCTGTGTCCTTGGGTTTGGGAGAGTTATGCATCGTCAAAATGCTAATTTTAGTGTCTGTTTATGTAGATGCAAGCCCTCATTTGGCATGAACTCTGCATTTCCTAGAGAATTAAACACAGAGGATCTGCTTATTTTGAGGCTCATGGAATTATTTGTATAGCTCAATCACAGCATGAGCCCTGTTGATATTAAAAGTCTGGAATGCTTTGAGTAGGGGAGAAACACACCACCACTAATGATGGGCTTGGACTAGATAATTTCCAAGGTCTTTCTTCAAAAATTAAATGATCTTTGCAATTTAAAACTGTGAATATTAATAATCCAATCTGACCTAAAATCATGAATTCAGTTATATAAGTAGAAGATAAAATCTATGTTGCATGACTCCAATGGTCCATCCAGCCCAATATGCTGTCTTTAACATGTCTACAAAAGGACACATGAGAAAGACTGATGGATTCATTTTGCATTACTAAATAATTTAAGGATATACCCTAAACACTTCTCACTTTTCTTTATGACATTTTAATTGTGCAAAAATTCTATATGTACTTTGCATGTTGTATGTAAGGTTGTTTAAGATTTCTGAATGATTCAGAGATTTTTAGTTTGGAGAAGAGAAGACTTAGGGAGAAACAACTATTTGAAGGTTGTTGTGGAGAGAATATAATCTACTGGTTCTGTCTGGCCCTAGGAAGAAGGGTTTGGATTGAGGAATAAAAGTTACAGGGAGACACATTTTAGATCAATTTAAAGAAAAATAATTCCCACAAGGTATCCAAAATTGGAATGATGCTGTTGTCATTGAGTAATTTTTCATCATGTCTGACTCTTTGTGATCCCATTTGGAGTTTTCTTGGCAGAGATACTGGAATGGTTTGCCATTTCCTTTTCCAGATCATTTTATAGATGAAGAAACTAAGGCAAGCAGGGTTAAATGACTTGCAGGGTAGTGAGTAAGCACTGGAGGCTGGATTTGAACTTGGGAAGATGAGTCTTCTGATTCCAGGCCCTGCATTTACTATGCCACTTGGCTGCCCCCAATTTGGAATAGTCAGTCTCAAAAATGTAGAGAGTTCCTCTTCATTGGATGACTTCCACCATAGGTTGAGTTCATGCTGTAGAGATATTTAATACTTCATGCAGGAGATGAACTAAATGGCCTCTGAAGGCCCTCCCAATTTTAAGATTCATGAATATATGATACTTTTCATGTGCCTAATTGTATGCCAAGGTAAAAAAAGGACAATGATGATTGAAACTTTTATCAATGAATGTTACTTTCAGTTCCAGCCTTCCAAGTTCCTGCAATTTAGGAAGCAATTGAATTCATTAAAATCACGGTTTATTAATCCAGCAAAGAGCAGGCTTTGTGGTCTTGGCACAAAGCCCTGAATGTTCTGACCTAAACTCAACTCAAGAGGCCATTTGGTATATTGGACAGAGAGGTTGCCTCTGGGTCAGAAAGACCTGGGTCCAGGACCCATTCGCTCATATAAATTTGTTGTGTGAGGAAATTCCTAAGAGCTCCCTGAGGGGATGGAATCATAGATCCAGTAAAACAAACATACAAACAAACAAACAAAAAACCAACCAAAAATCATATGTTCTGTTTATCCTAAAACAATAGTGATGAAAAATAGCACATTCTGTCAATTTTTAGACAATTTTCACTGGTTTCACAGAGTTGACTTTTGTTTTTGTTATTAGAGAAACTTATTCCCACCTTACCAACTTAACTCAAAACTAACAATGCCAATTCTTTACTGTCTTATGAATATAGAACCCAAGTGACATACTCAGATACTCTTCTATTACTTGGAGAAATTTCTTGTTGCAAAAGCAACTTACATTTTTAAAGTTTTATTAACTATAAGCTGGTTGTGTATGAGGATTTATAGTTCAATCTTCTTATGGTTTGAGCCCTCTAAAGAGAGAGTAAGTCTTCAGATTCCAGCTCTTGATTATAAACTATTCTGGGCAGGTATTAACTTCAGCATGCTTTATTTTTTTTCAAACTTGTCTGGTCAAGTAGTGAATCTCTGTCATCAAAGGCTTACTATTTATGCCCATGATTAGAGATGATCATTAAAATAGACAAAATCCAGAAATTTTGAATCAGGAAGCTTGTTAAATATTACAAGATCTTTTTCTCAGAAAGTTTCCTTCAGAGAAGATAAAGCAATACTCATTGGAATTATGTGAACTAAATACATGATATTAAATTGTTTGTAAATATATGAGAGATCTGTGATTTCATCAATTGGTCAATAAGCATTTATGAAGGGCCTCCTATGTGCCAGGCACTGTGCTAAGCACTGAGGATACACAGAAAGTCAAAAGACAGTCCCTGCCTTTGAGAGGCTCCCAATCTAATGGGGGAAATGACATACAAACAACTGTATAAAGAAACTATGCGCAGGATAAATAGGAAATAATCAATAAATGGAAGACACTAGCATTAAGAGGGACTTTCTATAGAAAGTGGCATTTTGGCAGGCACTTGAATGAACCTGGGGAAGTTAATAGTTGGAAATAAAAGCTTTTTATGAAGGATAGTCATTTAAATGCTTGAGCTGAGTGAGAGGGGAGAGAGAGAGAGAAAGGGAGGGAGAGAAAGGGAGAGAGAGAGAGAGTTATGAGAGTTGAAAAGTTTGAGAAGCAGCTAGATGGCTTAGTGGATAGAATGCTGGGCCTGGAGTCAGGAAGGTTTGAGCTCAAATTTGACCTTAGACACTCACTAGTTTGTGACCCTGGACAAGTCACATAACCTCTGTTTGACTTAAGCCACTGGAGAAAGAAATGGCAAACCACTCCAATATCTTTGCAAAAAAAAGCCCATGGTCAGTGTAGGCATCCATAGGGTCATGAAGGGTCAGACACAACTGAATGACTTAAGAACAACAAAGTATAAGAATCTCCTGCTATGGGATATCATTCCAACAGTGCAGATCATAACTCACATTTAACCTGTTAGATAAATCCTGGGAAGTTTCTGAAGGCTCATAAAAGGCTAAGTGTAGAATTAATATGGATCAGAGTTGTTCCAACCCGGGTCTTTCTGACTCCATGGCCAGCATTCTACCCTTGATGTGCCTTTTCCTCTCCTTCTATATTCCTGTAGATATGCTACAAACAAAATAAAATAAACATTGTATACTTTTGATCTGAGCAAAGTGACATCATTAGTTTTGTCTAATAAAATATGAATTAATTTAAAATAGGAGTTCTTGATTTGGGGCATGTGAGCAATTTGGAACTATACCCAAAGGGCTGTCAAACTGTGCATACCCTTTGCCCCAGCAATGGCACTATTAACTCTGTGTCCCAAAGGGGTTAAAAAAGGAAAAAGACCTATGTACAAAAATATTTCTAGAAGCTTTTTGTGGTGGTGAATAATTGAAAATTGAGAGAATGCCTGTCAATTAGGAAATGGCTGAGCAACTTGTAGTATGTTATTTATGTTGGAATACATTTATGCTATAAGAAATGATGAGCAGCGTGGTTGCAGAAAAAACATGGGAAGACTTGAATGAACTGATGCGAAGTGAAGGGAGAAGAACTGGAGAACATTATACACAGTAACAACAATTTTGTAAGATGATTGATTGTGAATGACTTACAATACAAATGACTACAATACAATGACTCAGCAATACAAAGATCCAAGACAATTCTGGAGGACCTATGAAGAAAAATATTTTCTGTCTCCAGAACTGATAATCTGAATGCAGATTGAAGTATACTTTTAAAACTTAATTATTCCTGTTTGTTTGTTTGTTTTTTTTGGTCTGTGTTTTCTTTTGCAACCTGGATAATATGGAAATGTTTTGTATGACTACACATGTATAATCTATATCAAATCACTTGTCTTCTCATGGAAGAAGGAGGGGAGGAAGGGAGAGAATATGGAATTCAAAATAAAAAAAACCTCAAAATGTTAAATTTTTGTTTATATGTATTTGAGAAAAATACAATAAAAATTAAATGCAAAAAATAACCCATATAGTATAGGTTATTTCCTCACTGACCAACAAAGGTTAAGAAATTGATGCTCTGTCAATAACCTTGACCAATCTAATTTGCATCTATTTCTTTGCAAACCTTAGAGCACTATATAAATTTGAGTTGTTATCCTTGGAATAATGTAGAATGGCTTCTAAGAGTCTTACCTTTCTACCTCTGCCATTGTTTCTTTTTGCACTTTTCTGTTGTCATGACATCAAAAATAAATTTTAGCAAAAAGAAAATACAGGGTATAGCCTGCTTATTAATGGACTAAAAATTGCCAATGATTAATTAGTATTTAGATTTGCAACTTGCACCTAATGCATTCAGCAGATCATTTGTGGGCAGGCAACATATCGTTCCAAGATAACCTGCTCTATCCAATCTGTTTGCAAGGGTATGCTTGTGTGGTATATAGGCACAACTGTGTAGATAGATGAGTCTGTGTACTCTTATGTGGCCATTATGGTGATCTTTGTTGTTATTATTCCTTTTTCATTTTCATATTTCCTATTTCACGCCTCCCTAGTTATGTTTGGACTCATTAAACATGAAGCCTACATGGCTAGAACTGGAATTGCTATGAGCTTTAAAGTGTTGTCCCTAATTGCTATTAGTGCAGCTAATGATTCCATAGAAATGTTGATAAGCTCATAGAAAAAAGAGCAAATTGGATATTTTAACCAGACTAATGTAGATTAAAACACAGCTAACAAGCCTCCTGTGGAAAGCCTGTATTTAAATGAGAAGTGTCCCCCTTTTTTCCCTGGCAATGAGATTTTCCACTTAAAGGGTTGTTTGTGACTTCCCATTAACAGCCCGTGCCTATGTAGTGTGGCATTCAGGATTCACTGGTAGAGTACAAGGAAACTTTCTCATAATGAAATGTCATTTCTTCCGAAAGGTCTTGCCCATTGAAGTCTGTGGAAGTAATGAAGCTGATATCATCAAAATGTTTCAACAGTCCTGAAAATTAAAATGTTTTTATTGATTTTTGCAAGTATGCCAAAGTCAGCATTTTATCATCATTTTTAAATGGATTTTCTCCTACCCATGGAAATGAGGCTATTAGCTTCTAGTGTGAGCTTTAAGTTTCTTTGACTGGGGTGAATTTGTATTATGATGTTATTAGGCTTCTTGCAAGTCCCTAATTCTAGCCCCCTTTTCAGTGCTTCATTAAGTCCTTTTTACTGAGCTGCCGGCTCTTACTGAGAGAGGTGAGTGATCACTGGCTTAGCTACTAGCTGGTTTATAAGAAATTTCTTTAGTGGTATATAAAGTAGAGGTCAAAAAAGTCATCATTGTCCATATGCCATGTTGGGGGACCAAGGGCGTCTGGGGGGTCAATTTTACAAGCTCCCCAGTCAGCTCAATGAATCTCTTCATCAGTCTGTCCAGTCTCTGTCTCTCTGTTTCTGCATGTGTATTTGCATTTATCTCTGAGTTTGTTTCTGTGTGTTTCTCTGTGCCTCTGTCTCTCTGTTATTTCTCTATTTTTATATCTCCCTGTCTTTCTCTTTTTCTGTCTCTTCCTGTGTTTCCTTTCCTCTCTATATCCCTCAATCTCCATCCCTGTCTCTCTCTTGCTCTTTGACTCTTTATCCCTCTTCCTCTCTTTTACACCAGCTTCCAGCTTCATTAAATAAATAAATAATTGTGAGAGGAATGAACTAGAAGAGGGCCTCTAACTCCTACAACATGGTGCACAATTTCTCCAAACCCCATTTAGGAGGGGAGTTATATCTACATCCTCCCATCTCATTTAGAAATAACCACTGGTTTTTAAAGCTGTTGTCTGTTCTTGACTTTTTAATAAAGAGACCTTCCTAGTCCCATTGGTCTGTTGTATAAGTAAAGTTACTTGATATTATCTCCTATGTAACCAATGGGGTTTTTTAATAGGTATTTTAAAGCTCTTTCAGGAACTAAATTTGCATTTTTCTTTGTATGTTTAAAGATAATTAAACTGTTTCTGAATAGTAGAATAGAAATGGAGGAAAAATCTTGAACCTTCCTTGTATTCAGGCTCCCACAAATTCACATCTTCTATAGATCATTGTGTTTTCAAAAATAATAAGCAACTTTGAACAAAGGGAGTTAAAAGATAACTTGTAGTATTGCTTCCTTATCCCTCTGCCATCATACTGGATTCATGAAGTATTTTTATATCATGCACATATTTCTGGTTTTGTGATTACTCTAATTTGATCCTTGCTGATGTTATCTGGAAGGGACACAATGAATGGGAACTATTTTGAAGTGCAACAAACAAAAGAAAGAATATATTATCATCCCAAATCATCAGTGTTTCAAGAACTCATGGTTTTATTAATATGAGTAATATCCGGAATGGCACAAATTGTAACCTCTTTGTAATTTAGCAGATGGTCTTCAAAAGTCGTTATGGCCAATCATCGTCCAGTTAGGTTATGGACCACTTTTAATTCAGCTAGGAAAGACTTAGACAGCAGACCTAATACTCATAGTTGGGTTTGTATCTGAAAGTCTTCTTGGTTAGACTTGCCAGAGTGTGTGCCTTACTTCCATGGATTTTGATTTTCAAGGTCTCCAGGTCTACAAATCTTTTTGTTTTTGTTTTTTTGGAGGGGGAAGAGGTAAGGCAATTGGGGTTAAGTGACTTGCCCAGGATCACATAGCTAGTAAGTGTAAAGTGTCTGAGGTCACATTTGAACTCAGGTCCTTCTGACTTCAGGGCTAGTGCTCTATTCACTGCACCACCTAGCTGCCCCTACAAATCATGATATGGCATCATGTTAGCAATTTATTGAAGAGTGAGCTAAGACATTTCATGTTTTCATCTCCAACTGTCTCCTGTATTTTAAGTGACATCAGCTAGCTTTGAGACTAAATGATATTTAGTGCTAGCAGCAAATTAAGTATAACCACTATTGGTTTCTAGCACCAAACTAGATTTGGTTGTAAACCTTAGGAATGGAAATAGACATGAAAGGGATTAATGTATATTGCAAACTGTTTATAAGTTATAATCTTAGGGAGTTGCCTATACCTGAAAAAGGTTGACAATTAGATGAGAAGCCTAATAACATTATTTATTTAGTACTACAGCCCATGAGCTTCCACTGATTTGTTTCCCTCCTGCCATGATTGCACACAGTTAAATATCAGAAGTAGGATAAGAACTTGATGCTTTCTTGGGGTAAACATCAAATTTAGTTCTAATAGGTTGCCTTTAGGGCACCCAAAAGGATCATAATTACATCCTTTTGAAAGATATGGTACTCAGTAACAAGATTTTGACCTGTACATAGATGTGAGACACTTGTTTGTTGAATTGAAATCCTACATCATAGAGTGAAATCATAGTTATAAGACTGGAAAGTTCCCCAGAGGCCATCTGGTTCAACCCTTATTTTATATATGAAGAATGAGGCCCATGGATGTTGTGATTTATCTAAGGTCACACTGATGATTAAATACTGTGATATTTTGAAGAGTGGATTTGAACCCAGATACTGATTCCAGGGCAGCTAGGTGGCACAGTGGATAGAGCACTGGTCTTGGAGTCAGGAGGACCTGAGTTCAAATCTGCCCCTAGATACTTACTAGCTGTGAGACCCTGGGCAAGGCACTTAATTCTCATTGTCTTAAAAAAACCCAATGGGATCACCAAGAGTTGGAAATGACTAAACAATCAACTCCTCACCCCCAAACTTCTGACTCTACAGTCTCTAATCTTTACAGTGTACCATGTGACTTTTCATCTTGGCTTTGCATAAAAAATAGCAAATATCCAGAATGAAAAGAGGAAAAATTAGACCAACGATCTGGATTTTTGAAATATCTAGCCTTTTGATATACCACAGATAGGATGCACACAAAATGATGAAAGTTCTACTTTCAGGACATGATATTTACAATGTTCACATCGACTTTGTCATTCCCTTCCTCAAAAATCTTACATGGCTTTCTGCTTGTTACTGTTTAAAGTCTAACCTTCTTAGGCTAACATTTAAGGCCCTATATTAATTGGTCTTCCACGTGGCAGTTCTATTCCCCACATCCTGGATGACTACTGCTATAATTAGGATTGTAGGGAATTTTAAGGGGTTAAGCTGCTGTTTTGTAGTAGTGTCATAGCCTCCCATGGCATCCCTCCCCTCCCATCATGATTATCAATCAATATCAATTACTCAGCCAGACTTAATAAGCTCTCCTAGCTATACTTTCTCATTGTACAGATGGAACAACTCAGTTAATGTTCATGAAATAAGTGAATTATTCAAATATATGGCTAGAGTTGTATCTGTGTAACTTTCCTTTTGGAGAAAGTCATTCTGGCATATTTGCATGGTGTGAATTTTTATATATACTTCTCCCATAGAACATTTGGACTTTAAAAATCATACTTATGGAAGTCTGACAAGGCAGATGGCAAAGTCAGTAGAAAACTGGCCTCAGATCCAGGGAGATCTTTGTTTTATTCCTGTCTCTGACATACTCTGACTGTGTGACCTTGGGCAAGTGACTTAACTGGTCAGTACTTGAGGCAATTCCTTAGGCATATTTACATTGCAGAGAAGGTGATCTGCATTGGGAGAAAATATCCCCTCATCTCAGTGTTCTCTGTGTCTATGAAATCACTAGCCTATGCTAGTCTGTATATTAAAAATATCACTGGGGCTGGTTATATGCTGTAACACAAAGTTTGAGGAATTAGGGACTTGGACTCTTGACCTGGCTTTGTCACAACTAGCTTTGGGGCTATTGCAAATTACTTGGCTTCTCTGTCTAAGGCTTCCATCTGTAGAACAGGAGTATTAATGAATATTGCATTACCTTTCCCATTGGGTTATTATGAGGATCAGCTTAGAACTAATAAACAACAGAGCTGTGAAATATATAAAACACTGCACCAGGGTAAAATATTGTTCAGAAATACTTGCAGTATTTCACTGCATTCAGGAAGGGTCACTGAAAATTGGGGTTTGGGGTGGGAAGGAGAGAGAGAGAGAGAGAATAAATAGGCTCCTTCTCTTCATCTATTTCAGACAATGGGTCATTTCATTTTTTCCCTAACCCTAGAGCTTGGTTTCTGTGTTTTGCCAGTTGTCTAGATGCCAGTAGTTACCAGAGAATTTTCCATCAGAAATGGTCACAGGGTCCCTTGTCTATTTTTAGGAAAATAAAAGGCGCTCCTGGAAATCTGGAGGCTTAAGCTGTTAAAGCAGATTGATGGTATTTATTTGCAAAAGTCTCCCTCAGTGGCAGCAAGTTCCAATCTACGAGAAGGGATCCATGAGACCACAGGGCCATTGTAAACGCCAATATTTAAATTTATATCAATATAACATTAACAGGTTTCTGAAAGTGATTATTAGGCATTGCTAAATGGACAGAGATGAAGAAGCTTTGGTGATAAGCATTGTAGAATAAATCAAAACCCTCCCATTCTCACCCACCAGGATGACTCAAGGGTTACTTGGTAAACAATTCTACAAAAGAACAACTCATTAAATCACAGAACACATAGATCTTTCTGCAAATGCAGTTCTTCTTTGAACAAAAGCTGTTTTGATTATTGTTAAGAACAAATAGTGACATTATAGAGAGGTTAAAATGAAAGTGCATGTGAATGTCTTAGTGGGAGAGTATCTCTCAGGTGCCACAGCTTTGGAAGCTGCAAAACATCCACTCACCCCCACCCTTTCCCATTATGGTTTTAGATAATGCAGATTAATACAAATAGAATGATGGTTTTTTTTTTGTTTTTTTTTTTTTTTAGCAAGCTTTGATAGCTTATCAAAATTACTCATTGAATCTAAGCATCATTGAAGTGGAAATTTGTCCCTTTTAAAACCCATGATAATAGCATGGCTTTCTTCCCTTTCCAGTCTTCTTGCACCTTACTGACCTCCTTATACTCTGTAATCCAGGGATACTGGTATCCTTGTTAATGGCACATGATACTCAGTATCCCAACTTTGGACATCTATTTTTCTGATTGTTTCCCCATGTTTAGAATCATCTCCCTCTTTGTCTCTATCACCTCTCTTCTTTCAAGTCTCAGCTGAAGTCCAACCTTCTGTAAGAAACCTTTCCCAGTTCAACTTAGTCTAAGGTTCTTCCATCTGGGATGATCTCTAATTTATCCAGTATATATTTCACTTGTACATAACTGCTTGCATATTCTCTTTCCCAGTAGAAAGTGAGTTCCTTGAGGATAGGGACTGTTTTCACCTTTCTTTGTATCCCTTGTATTAGTGCAATGCCTGGTATATAGTGGGCACCTGATAAATACTTGAAAGGCCAACATCCCCCACTGCATATGGGGCAATCATCAGTTATCTTGACCTATGTTTTGCCACTAGATTCTGATAACTCTGAAAGAGAGAGGCCGATGACTTTGCCTAGCTCTGCCTCAATTAAATCTGATTCACTTGCAAGTCAAGACAGCACCCTCCTAATGTCATTGATCCTCTTCAAGAATGAAGGACCAACAACAACAGCAATGAATGGTTATTGACTTAACTTTCTATAGCGTATTTGAAGGGAAGCAATGTGGTACTATGGAGAGAGTACTGATTAAAGTTAGAGGACCTATTTCAAATCCCAGCTCTGCCACTTGCTACCTGTGAGACATTGGATAAGTTCATTTATCTCTCTGAGACTGTTTCCTCATTTGAAAAATCACAAGGTTAGAACAGATGGTCTTGAAAGTTCTTTCCTGTTTTAAATCTATGATCCTATGGGAATATATGTAGGGGTTAGACTTGTGATTTCATTAGTTTAGGGAATCACTGACTGAAGAAACTTTTTACATCAATGCAGTTCAGCACTTCTCTACACCCCAGTCTTATGGAGTTGACTCATGCAGGCTTTGTAAACTGTGTGTCATGACAGTACTGAAGTAGTCAAGAGAGGAAAAAGTTGAAGAAGTGTTAGATGACAGTACTGAGAGATTATGTGGGTGACTTGCCCAAGTCACACAACCAGTATGTTTCAAAGGTGACATTTGAGCCTATATAGCCTTCCTGGACCCTATCCACTATCCCACATTGCTTCTCATGATCTCCATGATCTTACTTTAAGTTAGTTATCCACTGAGTACAGTATCTGGGGAAAACGTGGGAGGTAGCTTCTTTTGGTGAAGTTTTGTGGATTCAAAGCTGTGGTATGGCCCCAATGTATCTCTATAGCTAAGTCTACTTCTGCATTTTGGGTTGACTACATTTGAATACCAGTATATTATGTTTTCTTAGTGAAATGTGATGTTTTTTAAATTTCTCTATGAATTAGGAAGAGTTAAAAAAAAAGTTTCCTTTGGAAAAGCCTGAATTTGTTTGGTTCTTATATAGGTATGGGTAAAGGAACTTGCATGGTTGTTTGGTTAGAAATAGTTATTTCTCACTTGGGAAATACCCACAGTCACTGGGAGCTGTCCGGTACTGAAATTCCTTTCAAGGATTAAGGAAAGAGCATCAAATGCTTGTTCTAAAATGTATGCAGACACCCCAGCCAAACTGAGTGCAAAAAATTGTGCAAGAATTTTTTGCTCTCGTTCAGAATTTATTGGACACCTGGTTTCTAGAGAGTATAGTCTGATCTCAGAATGTACATCAGGTCTGTCTCTTTGATATTTCAAATTCCCTTATTGTCACGTTGTGTCTTCACATATGCAGGCTTCATGTTTACTTTGTATTTTACATTCAAAGAGAATACAGAGGAGTTTGATTCTCTGGTAAATGACCCTCCCATTCCATATGACTCACATTTTGCTTCTTGTATCTCAAAAACAAACACTTTGTCATTCGGGACTTTGATGCCACGACTGACCCATCCTAAGCAATCTTGATCCTGCCAACACCCTGTATCCATTGGACATTAGCTAGTTCCATGGAATACTCTGAGATGCCTGTCCTTGCCAGATTTACCATAATCTGATGCCTGAATGGAGACAGGGAAACTAGCATATGTGATGTATTAACAAACAACATAGAAGTGGGAACTATCAAACTACATATATCAAGGTAAGACTAGAAATTCAGGGTCTAACATCTGAAAATTTTGTTTCTCTTTTCATTAAGACAAATATTACATCAACGCCAATTTGGTCACCCCACATTCAGATCCTCCCCAGTATTTGCTTTCAGATTTCCCTTGTGTTAGTGTTAGTTCCCTTGTGTTAGTTCCCTTGTGTTAGTTCCCTTGTGTTAGTTAGTTACTTTGGCTTATCTTTACCTCTACCTACCCTAACTCGGAGCTTTGGGTTATCCTTCCTTTATTAATTAAGCTAGTAAATACCAGTGGATCTTGTGAGAATTTCCTCAGATTCATCTCTTTCTATTTCCACTGACCTCATTACCTTTCACATGAACTACTGTGTTATCACTCCAAGAATTTCCCTAAAAAGTGGATAATAGAATTATAGAGTACTAGACTGAAGGAGTAAGAGAAAAGAATAACCAGTCCAACACTGTCAATTGAAAGTTGAAGAAATAGTGGCCCAGAGAAATTAGGGAGCTTGTCCAAGATCTCACAGCTAGGAAATGTCAGTACTAGGACATGGACTTGAGACTTTTGACCCATGTTGATCTACTTGTCATCAGATATCCAATGCTGAGATTCATCCTCTACATCCTTGTCAGAATCTCCTTTAAAATACCAAGACAAGTAGTTATTTTGCTTTTACTTAAAGGCTTCCTGGAGTGTGGAACTCTCTCATTTCATTTTAAAATAAAAATGTGTATAAACTTTAAAGTGCTAAGTAAATTTTAGCTATAAGCATCATCATTGCCATCATAAATAGTGCATTCCACATTTGTACAATTCCTATGGTTGCAGAAAAAAAAATGTCATAATGGAAAGACAAATCTATCTTGCTGAAACTTCCACCTATTGGTCCCAACTGGTCTGAGTAAATCAGATCTCATTCCTTTTACATGGGACTGCACTTCAGACACTTAGCTAGTTATCATTTCTTGACTAAGTCTTTTATTCTTTGTTCCAAACACACCTAACTCCTTTACCCAAATCTTTATATGATTCTATGACCCCTCATGATGGTTAGTTCCCCGAGAAACTTTCCATCTTATCAGTGCCCTTCCTTAAACGAGGTACTTGAAACTGAAATGAGTCTTCCAGATGTAATCTGACCAGGATAACACACAGCTGGACTAAGTTCCTCATTATAGATCAATTATTCATTTTAAACTTATAGCCCAATAAGTATTTTTACTTTGCCTCAGATGCCACTTTTAAAATTTTAAAATTTTATTTTTACTAAATACATGTAAAAACAATTTTAGAATTCTTTTTTTCCCCTAGGTTTTGAGTTCAAATTACCACTTCCTGACCTCCCCCCTCATTGAGCGGCCACACAATTTGACATAGGTCATACATGCATAGTCATGCAAAACACATTTCCATGTAAGTCATACTGTGAAAGAAACACAGGCAAAAAAAAATCCACCAACAAGGAAAATAAGGAAGTAAAGAAAAAGGTATTTTTTTCTCTCTTGATTGGTATCTCTTATTCTTATATCACCTTCAGTTCTTAATATATTTCTCCCCTCTCCCCTCTCTACCCAGAAAATCATTCCTTTGAACAGTTTTATAAAACCAAAATACAAGGAAAAAAAAACACCTGTTTTCTAAAATTAATCCCCAAACCAAAAGGTTGATGGTATAGGAAATGAAATACAATTCTGTGTTCCCCATCTCTGCAAAGCAGGGAAGAAGGTACATTTTCTCAATTCTTCTCTGGGGCTGTTTGGTCATTATAATATAGTGTTTAGTTTCATTTGTTCTTTCAGTGACAGTGTTGTAGTTTTTTGTATGTAACATACTTTTCCCAGTTCTATTTACTTTCCTCTGCTTTTCTGCAGCATTGGTGTGGCAGAAAGAGTGTTAGAGTCAAAGTTAGTGAGTCTAGAACTCAAATAAGACCTCTGCCACTTACTACTTGGGTGGGAAGTCACTTCAGCTCACTAGGTTCTTAGTTTCCTCAACTGTAAAGTTAATTCATTGGACTAGATGGCCTCAAATATCTCTTTTATCTCTAAATTTATGATCCAATGAATAATTTACATTCATTGTAGTTGCAATATAATATTCTTTTATATTCACATACCATGATTCACACACCAAATTCTGGCATCTTCAATTGTTTGGCACCTACTTGGTTTCCAGTTCTCTGCTACCACCAAAAAATGCTATAAATATTTTGAAATATATATTGAAACTCTCTTTTCATCTTTGACTTTTATTGTGATGTATGCTTTCTAGTGGAATCTTTAGATGAAAGGTTATAGACATTTTAGTCTTTTTAAAAAGGTATAATTACAAATATATGCCCAAAATAAATAGACTAATCATATCTCTACCAATATTGCTTTATTTTTCCCATCATCCTGTAGCCCTTCCTGCTCTGGGTCATTTTCACATGATCTTTTGTGTAATCCTTCTTCTATTCCACTAACTAGCTAGTTTGTTTTTTTGAACCCACATGTAGTATTTGATGTTTATCTTAATGATATGTAATCTTGGGGAGTTTTGTCTTCAAATGTTCTATCTTTCAAGTATTTTGCTCATAACAAATGAATGACTATTGCCAATCATCCAATGCCTGTCAATGTCATGGAGCAGGACTCTTAGTAAACATATTATATAATAATGCTCTTTGACAAGGAGAAGGAAGACAGAGATAACATCAGAAACTCATCCATGGCTTGCTTTATACAAGTCGAGATAAGTCTAAGTAGATGTATTTTTAGAAAGATTTTATCATTTGACTTAAAATTATAACTGGCATTTTTATAGTATCTTAGTTTACAAAACATATTATGTAAATTATTTTATTTGAACCTCCTAACAGCTCTCTCTAATATGTATTACAGGAATTATTATCCCATTTTTACAGGTAAGACTCAGGGAAATTAAGGACCTGCCCATGGTCATATATATACTAAGTGTCAGAGGCAGAACATAGAAAATGAAATGTTTTACTTAGCAACATTCTTTGTAAAGTGGAGAAAAAAGGACATGGTATATATTTTACTTTCAGGAATGAATTCAGACAGGGTAACTTTTCTGAATAGATATCTAATGAGCAGTTTCAAATGGGACATGGCTCTAAATGGCAGTCCCTCTAATTGCAGGGCTAAAGATTCTTATGCAATAGGATCCCTCAGAAATTCCCTCTGGTCTCTCCACTCATTAAACTACAGTGGTTCCCTGTTACATCAAGGATAAATATCCTGTTTGACTTTTAAAGCCCTTCACAGCTTGGTCCCTTGCTACTTTTTCAATATTATTACCATTTGCTCTCCTCCAGACCTGCTATGATTCAGTGATTCTAACCTATTTGCTCTTCCTTGCCTATTACATGCCATCCTCCTTTTCCATGACTTTGTACTGTCTCTATGCTTAGAGCTCTCTTTCTCCATCTCCATTTCTTAGATTCCCCAGCATCCTTCAAGACTTGCCTCAGATGCCACTTTTAAAAATTTAATATTTTATTTTTCCAAAATACATGTAAAAACAATTTTAGAATTCTTTTTTTCCCACCAGGTTTTGAGTTCAAATTACCACTTTCTGCCCTCTCCCCTCATTGAGCAGACACACAATTTAACATAGATCATACATGCATAGTCATGCAAAACACATTTCCATGTAAGTTATGCTGTGAAAGAAACATGGGCAAAAAAAACCCACCAACAACAAGAAAAATAAGGAAATAAAGAAAAAGCATCTTTAATCTCAAATACCCACCTTTTTTTGCGTGAGGTTTATGTGTTTTCCCCTTCCCTACAACTACTAGAGCCTTAGTTACATTTCGTCTACTCTTGCATCTTGTTCATAAATATTTACATGTTGTCTTCCTCATTAGACCCTGAACTCCTTGAGGAGCAGGGACTGGTTTTGCCTCTTTTTGTATCCCCAGTCCCTAGTATAGCCTAGCACACAGTAAGTGCTTAGTAAATGATTATTGATTGATTAGATGTACCAAAGTCTGAACTCATAGACTGTTAGAGTTGGAATGAATGAATCTGTAGCCAGCCAGGAGTTTAGTTTTGTGGTCTATGAAACTATTCAAGGGTACTGAGCATTTTTAGATCAAATTGCCAAATGATAATAGCTTCCTGAGTGTTTATGAATGGAGTCATAGGCTCATAGTTTTAGTACTTGAAGGTATCTCTGAGGGCATCTAATCCAGAGCCTAGAATTTACACTTGTGGAAACTGAGGTCCAGTAAAGCTTTTATGTGACTGACCCAAGGTAATACAGGTAATAAACATCAGAAATGGAATTCAAACTCAGGTCATCTAATTCCAGCATAAATTCTCTTTGGAGGTTTGATAAGTTCTATTTTTCATCTGATTTAGTGGTGTGTTGGAGTCAGTTTGAACCAGCTCATAAGACATTTTTCTATGTGAGTCGTTGCACTGCAGATACTAGCAAATGTTACAAATCAGGACTTGACTGTTTTGTTGATTCTCTAGACTTAATAAAGTAGTGGAGAAAATGTAAATTAAACAGATTAAACTTAAAAATATGCAATGTATACTTTTTTTGGAGAGCCAATTGTTAAACATTTATCAGCATTCTCTGTTCTGATTTCATGAATGTTTCAAGAAGATGTGATTTACTGTATGTCATTCAGGGATAGTAGATTATTAGACCCAACATAGATGACATATCATCTTGTCTCAAGATAGAACCTGAATAACAGAAATTTGTATGCTTTAAATTTTTTTCTTTTTTTAAAAATTTTATTATACTTTGCATCATTCATTTCCACAAGATTTTGAGTTACATATTTTCTCCCCCTCTTTCCCCCACCCACCACCCCAAA
>CM053585.1:512357321-512372900 GCA_028646515.1 Pseudochirops corinnae | reverse complement strand
CACACACACACACACACACACACACACACACACACACACACACACACCCAAGCCTTCCAAGACCCAAGTCTTGTCCTCTCTCTACAATCTCATTCCTCTTTTTGGTGAAATAATTAAATAGAAAATAAAACTACAACCCTGAACATATATATAGTATTTGCTTGGCAAGGTAAAACTTCTTCCCATTTGGATACCTTGTAATGGTGATGGATGATTCTTTTAAAAAAAAATTTAAAAAATTTAAGCCTCTTAATTGCATCTTTTGAATTTGAATACAGCAAAAGGAATACTACCAAAGAAAAACATTTTTAAAAGATTAAAACACCCAACCTCCTCTCATGTTTTAAAAAATAAAAAAATAATTCATCATATTTACCAGTTTTCAAATTTAGATTTATACACGATAATTTTATGATTTTAACAGTATTTTATTTTTTCCCAATTACATGTCAAGATGATTTTTAGCATACACTTTAACAAGATTTTGAGTTCCAGATTTTTCTCCTGCCTTCCCTCCTCTCCCCTCTTCCTAAAATGGTAGGCAATTTAATATAGGTTATACATAGATATATATGTATATATATATCATGTAAAATTATTTCCATATTAATCATAATTGTAAATGAAGAAACAGATAAAAAGGAAAAGAAAAACATGAAAAAGAATGAAATAAATGAAAAAACTATGCTTCAATCTGCGTTCAGAGTCCATCAGTTCTGCATTTGGATGTGGATAGCATTTTCCTTCATGAGTTCTTTGTACTTGTCTTGGAGCATTGTGTTACTGAGAAGAGCTAAGTCATTTATAGTTGATCATCACACAATGTTGCTGATATTGTGTACAATGTTTTCTTGGTTTGGCTCATTTCACTTTGCATCAGTTTGTACAAGTCTTTGCAAGTTTTTCTGAAATCTTCCTGTTCATCATTTCTTATTACCCAATAGTATTCCATTACATTCATATACCACAACTTTTACAGCCATTCACCAATTGATGGGCATCCCCTTAATTTCTAATATTTTGCTACCACAGAAAGAGCTGCTGTTAATATTTTTGCACATGTAGGTCCTTTGCCCTTTTTTTTTATCATCTCTTTGGGATACAGACCTAGTAGTAGTGTTGCTGGATGGGCCTAATTCCAGATTGCTCTCCAGAATGGTTGGATCAATTCACAACTCCATCAATAGTGCATTAGCGTCTCAATTTTCCCACATCATCTCCAACATTTATCATTTTCCTTTTTTTTTGTCATATTAGGCAATCTGATAGGTATAAGATGGTACCTCAGAGTTGTTTTAGTTTGCATTTCTCTGATCAAAAGTGATTTAGAGCTCTTCTTCATATGCTTACAGATAGCTTTGATTTTTTCATCTGAAAACTGCCTGTTCATATCGTTTGACCATTTATCAATTGGGGCAATGGTTTATATTCTTATAAATTTGTCTCAGTTCTCTCTTTCTCTCTCTCTCTCCATATATATATATATATGTATATATATATATATATTTATCTGAGTAAGTTGCTGTAAAGATTGTTTGCTAGCTTTTTGCTTTTCTTCTAATCTTGGTTGCATTGGTTTTGTTTATATTTTATAATTTAATATAATCAAAATGATCTATTTTACATTTTGTAATGCTCTCTATCTCTTGTTTGGTCATGAACTTGTAACTCACTTAACTTTTCCTTTAAGAATTTGGATGCTATACCTTCAAAACCATACCATTTTGGTGCATATTCATTTTCTATGGTACCTTTGAGCAATGTGTAGTTTCCTTCTTTATCTCTTTTAATTAAATTTTTGCTTTTGCTTTGTATAAGATCAGGATTACTACCCTTGCTTTTTTTTTTTTTTTCAGTTGAGGCATAGTAGATTCTGTTCCAGCCCCATGCCTTCACTCTGTATTGTATTTTTTCTGCTTCAAGTGTGTTTCTTGTAAATAACATATTGTAGGATTCTGGTTTTTGCTCTCCTCTGCTATTTGCTTCCATTTTATAGAAGAGTTCATCACATTCACAGTTATGATTGTTAACTATTTCCCTCCATCCTATTTTTCCTCCCGTTTGTCCTCTCTCTCCTTTTACCCTTTCTATCCTCACCAGTGTTTTACTTCTGTCTACTACCTCCATGCTCTGCTGATCCCTACCCCTCTCAATCTCCTCCCTTCCTTCTTTCCTGTCAGGTAAGATAGATTTCTATATTCAACTTATTGTGTAAATGATTCCCTCTTTGTGCCAATACTGATGAGAATAAGGTTCAAGTGATGCCCATCACCCACCCTCTCATCTTCCCCTCCACTGTAATAGTTTTTTCATATATCTTCATGTGAAATAATTTGCCTCATTCTACCTCTCCTTCCTCCCATACCTAGTGTACTCCTTTCTCACTTTTAATTATTTTTATGTCATTCCCTCAAATTCACCTTACACTTGTACCCTCTATCTATGTATATTACTACTAGCTGTGCAATTGATGGCATAATTTTTAAGAATTACAAGGACCATCTTCCCATGTAGGAATGTGAACAGTTCAACTCCATTGAATCCTTAATCTTTTCTTTTCCTTTTTAATTTTTTTATTTGCCATTTTAGGCTGTTCTTACATCTTGACATTGGAGATAATTTTTTTTTTTTTAGTTCTGGTCTTCTTATGAAAGCTTGAAATCCTATTTCATCAAATGACAACTTTTAACCCTTGAAGTGTTATGCTTAATTTCACTGGATAGGTGGTTTTTGGTTGTAGTCCTAGCTCCCTTACCTTCTGGAATATCATGTTCATTGACCTCCAATCCTTTAATGTTGTGGCTGCTAAGTCCTATGTAATCCTGATTGTGGTTCCTTGATATTTGAATTGCTTCCTTCTGACCACTTGCAACATTTTTTTTTCCTTGACTTGATAGTTTTGTAATTTGCCTATAATGCTTGGAGTTTTTATTTGGGGATCTCTTTCCTGAGGTAATTAGTAGACTCTTTCAATACCTAGTTTGCTCTCTGGTTCCAGGATAACAGTTTTCCTGGATGATTTCTTGAAAGATGCTGACAAGGTCCTCCTTTTGATTATGGCTTTCAGCTAGTTCAGTGATTCTGACACTGTCTCTCCTGAATCTGTTTTTTAGGTCAGATGTTTTTCCCATGAGGTAGTTTACATTTCCTTCTATTTTTTTGTTGTTTTGAATTTGATTCATGATGTCTCATAGAGTCATTAGCTTCCACTTGCCCAATTCTGACTTTTAAGGAGTTGTTTTCCTCAATGAAGTTTTGTAATCCTCCCCACCCCCCATTTAGCCAATTACATTCTTTAAGGGTTGTTTTCTTCAGTGGATTTTTGTATCTCCTTTTCCATTTGGCCAATTTTACTTTTTAAGCAGTTTTCTTTTTCCAAACTGTTGACTTTTTTTTCACAAGTCTCTTCCATCACTCTCATTTCTTTTCCTCATTTTTCTTCTACCTCTCTTATATGATTTTTAGGCTCTGTTTTGAGCTCTTCCATGAGTTCTTTCTGGGCTTTAGACCACTTCCCATTTTTCTTTGGGCTTTTACCTGTAGGTGTTTTGACATTGTTGTCCTCTTCTGAGTTTGTATTTTGTTCTTCCCTTTCACCAGAATAAAACTTTCTACGGTCAGATTAATTTTTTGTTGTTTTTTTTGCTCATGTTTTTTGACCTTTTTTCTTTCTTTTAAATTTGAGCTCTGCTTTTAGGGTATAAGGGGTACTGTCTCAGGCTTTTTTTTTTTTTCCAGGGGCTAAAGTCTCTGACTGTTTACCTGGTACTGCACTGATGTTTCCCTGAGGCCCATGGGGGATGCTCATTTCTGGTGCCATGGATGGGTAGCTAGTGCTGCTGGAGGCTATAGGACCTGACAGCTTACATGTGCTGAGATGGCAACCTAGTGCTGGTGTCTAGCATGTTTTTGCTTTTCCCCAGGGCTTCATATGGCTACCTGGCCACTGGAGGTTGCCTATTTTCCTGGGGCTACACTGAAGCACATGGTGGTTTTCCAAGATGTAGTCTGCCCACTCCCCTGGCTATGTTGAAGCACCTGGAGTGTTCTAGTGTTAGCATTTGGCTGTTTCATAACTCTGGGACTCAGGATCTCCTTCTGGTTTGTTGAGGTGGGGCCAGTTTTCTGCTATGCTTCCTGTCCTTGATTGTGCTCCCCTCTTACTGAGTTAGATCTTTCTTGCCAATATTCCAATATTCTTGGGTTAAAAGATTGTTTTACTCTGTCTTTTTGCTGGTTCTGCTGTTCCAGAATTTATTTTTAAGATGCTATGCTATGGTTGTTTGGAGATGAATATGGGAGAGTTATGGTGATTTACTGCTTACTCCACCATCTTGGCTCACAAAAGTCCTTCACATAAATGATAATTTTAACTTCTATATTAAACCTATAATACATGAAATCTCTGTACATATTTATTCAATTCACTTTATAGCCTTGTTTCTACTCCTAAAAACAGAAATTAATTTGTGGTTAGTAGCATACTCCTATATTGCTTCCATACAAGAAACCTAGACATCTAATGAACAAATACATTATTTTCTAGTACTTATATAACACTTTATTTTGTAAAGAGCTTTACAAATACTATCTCATTTAATCTTTACAACAACTCTGAGAGGTAAGTGCTATTTTTCTTCCCATTTTAGAGATGAGAAAACCAAGCCTGAAAGAGGTTAAGTGAGTTGTCCAGGATTACACAGCTAGTGTCTGAGTCTAGATTTGAACTCAGTTCTTCCTGACTTTAATTCCAGTGTTCTATGAACTGTACTGATTCTTAGGTACTTGATTCCTGGTTATTTCTTTTCTTTAGCTCTAAAAAATGAAGAAAATAATTTAAAAACTATTTTAAAAACATACAACAATGAAATTTCTGAAAAAGTTTACATTAACCCCACTCTCCATTTTTAATATTGATTTTTTTTTTAGCGTGGAAAATGTGAATAGAAACAGCTTGATAGTGTGAAAAATTTTGTTACATTCTCATTCCTAATTAAATTCCTTTCTTATATTTATTTATTTTTACATATATTCCCAGTTATATGCATAACAATTTTAACATCCATTAAAAAAAATTTTGAGTTCCAATTTCTCTCCCTACTTTCCCTCTCAGTCCTTTCTTGAGAAGGCAATTTGATACAGTTTTTACATGTGCAGTCATACAAAAACATTTGCATATTAGACATGTTCTGAAAGAAAACACAGACCAAAAAGGACAAGAAAAACAGTAAAAAAAGAATATACTCCAATCTGAATTCAGATACCACATGCCCCTTCTCTGGAGATGGCTAGCATTTTGCATCATAAGTCCTTTAGAATTGTCTCAAATTATTGCGTTGCTGAGAACAAGCTAGGTTTATCAAAGTTGATCATTTTGTAATATTGCTGTTATTGTGCATGATATTCTTCTGATTCTACTAACTTTACTTTGTGCCAGATTACATGTCTGCCAAGATTTTTTATTAAATCATCATGCTTGTTATTTATTATTGCATAATATTATCAAATCAAAACCATTTGTCACAACTTGTTTAGCCATTTCCCAATGGATGGGCAGCCTCTCAATTTCCAGTTCTTTGCCACCGCATTTTTGTACACATACATCCTTTTCCTTTTTAATTAATCTCTTTGGGATATAGATCTAATGGTGGCATTGCTGTATTAAAGGGTATGTACAGTTTTATAATCCTTTTGCATAGTTCCAAGTTGCTCTTTAGAATGGTTGGATCAGTTCACAATCCCACCAACAGTATATTAATGTCCCGTTTTACTCCCACATCTCCTGAAACATCATCATATTAGCTAATCTGATAGTAGTGAGGTGATACCTCAAAGTTGTTTAAATGCATATTTTTCTAATCAACAGTGGTTTATATTTTTTGTATGATCATAGATAGCTTTGATTTCTTCTTCTGAAAACTGCATGTTCATATCTGCTAACCATTAATTGGTTGGGGAATGACTTAGACTCTTATTAATTTGACTCAGTTTCCTATATATTTGAGAAATGAAGGTTTTATCAAAGAAACTTGTTGTAAGTCCTTCCCTCACCCAGTTTCTTGCTTTCCCTCTATTCTTGGTTACATTTGTTTTTGATTTTGCAAAACCTTTTAAATTTAATGTAATTAAAATTATTACATCCCTTAATTCTCTCTGTCTCTTGTTTGGTCATTGGATTCTTCCCTTATCCATAGATCTGACAGTTAAAATTCCCATGCTCCCCCAATTTGCTTATGATGTACCCTTCATGTCTAAATCATGTACCGATTTTGACATTATCTTGGTAGAGTGTGAGTTGTTAGTCTATAATTTCTCCCAATCTGTTTTCCCATTTTTCCAGCAGTTTTTGTCAAATACTGAGTTATTGTCCCAAAAGCTTGGATCAGGGGTTCTCAACCTGTGGGTTATGTTCAATTTGTTACAATGAAAATACATCCTGCATATCAGATAGATTCATAACAGTAGCAAAATGACAGTTATGAAATAGCAACGAAAATAATTTTATGGTTTGGGGTCCCCACAACATGAGAAACTGTATTAAGGGGTCATGGCATTAGGAAGATTGAGAACCACCGGCTTAGATCTTTAGGTTTATTAAACACTAGATTACTATAGCCATTTACTGCTGTCTGTTGTGTACCTAATCTAATACACTGATCTCTCTATTTCTCATCCAGTACCCGATTATTTTGATGCTTACCATTTTGTAATATCGTTTGAAACCTTGTATGTCTAGGCCACCTTTCCTTACATTTTTTTTTCCCATTGATTCCCTTGACCTTCTTGACCTTTTGTTCTTCCAGGTGAATTTTGTAATTCTTTTTTCCAGTTTTGTAAAATGCTTATTTGGCAGTATGATTGGAATGGCACTAAATAAATTAACTTAGGTAGAATTATTATTTCTATTATATTGGCTTAGTCTACTCATAAGCAATTAATATTTCTACAGTAGTTTATATCCTACTTTATGTGAAAAGTGTTAGGGAATTGTGTTCATATAGGTCCTGGATTTATCTTAGCAGGTAGAGTCCCAACTATTTTATATTGTCTGAAGATGTTTTATATGGAATTTCTCTTATTCTCTCTTGCTATTGGACTTTGTTGGTAATGTATAGAGATGCTGATTATTCATATGTGTTTACTTTACCTGCAAGTAATGAGGCTGTTACTCTGTATAATGTTCTTCTGGTTCTACTCACTTCACTTTGCATCAGTTTGCATGTCTGTCCATATTTTAATGAAACCATCCTGCTTGTTAATGTTGTTAATTATTTCCACTATTTTTAAAAGTTGATTCTCTATGGTTTTCTAAGTATATCATCATATCATCTGCAAAGAGTGATAGCTTTGTTTTCTCATTGTTTATTCTAATTCCTACCATTTCTTTTTTTCTCTTGTTGCTATAGGTAACATTTCTAATACAATTGTGATCACAGTGGTGATAATAGGCATCCTTGTTTCAGTTCTGATCTTATTGCAATGGTTATAATGCTTGCTGATTATTTTATGTAGGTACTACTTGTCATTTTAAGGAAAGCTCCACTTATTCCTGTACATTCTAGAATTTTAAATAGGAATAAGCTTTTTTTTTTGTCAAAAACATTCTGCATCTATTGAGAAAATTATTTTTGTTCTTTTTGTCATTGATATGATCAATTACTTTTCCCAACAATGAATCAGCCTGCAATCCCACTATAAATAACACAAGACCTGTTCACTTTCTTTTTCTAATGTAGGATTACTTAAGTATTCTCTTTAATTTTTTTGTTAATCTGTGAAATTTATATTTTTTGTAAATATTTATCTATTTCTCTTGGATTGTCAGATTTATTGGCATATAATTGGACAAAATTGTTCCTTATACTTGCTTTAATTTCTTTATTGGTGCTAAATTCACCCTTATCATTTTTTATACTGATAATTTGGTTTTCTTCTTTCTTTTCAAAAATCTAATTAAACAATGCTTTTTTTTTTCTCCCTTTAAACAGCTCCTAGTTTTATTTATTCAGTAGTTTTCTTACTTTCAATTTTATTAACTTCTTATTTGATTTTTGAGATTTCCAATTTGGTGTTTAGTTGGGAATTTTCATTTTGTTCTTTTTCTAGTTTTTTTTTTTGTTGCACGAAAAGTTAATTGATCTGCTCTTTCTCTGTTTTGTTAATGTAAGTAAGGGTTTAGAAATATAAAATTTCATCTAAATACTGCTTTGGCTGCATTTCATAAATTTTGGTATTGTCTCATTGTCATTCTCTTTAATGAAATTATTGATTGCTTCTGTGATTTGTTCTTTGACCTACCCATTCTTTAGGATTTGATTATTTTGTTTCTAATTATTATTTATGTTTCTCCAGCATTTTTATTGTAATTTTTATTACACTATGATCCAGAAATGACACATTTAATATTTCTGCTTTCTTCCATTTGGTTGTCAGGTTTTATGCTCTAATACATTATCAGTTTTTTTGTAGGGGCCATGTCCTGCTGAGAAAAAGGAACATTTCTTTCTATTGCCATTCATTTTTCTCCAGCTGTCAAGCACATCAAACTTTTCTAAAATTTTATTCATCTCCTCATCTTCTTTCTTGTTTATTTTTTGTTAGATCTTTGAGTTCTGAGAGGGGAAAGTTGAGATTCTCCACTGGTATAATTTTGCTATTAATCCTTCTGTAATTCAATTAATTTTTCCTTTAAGGATTTCGATACTATACCATTTAGTGCATATATGTTTAGTATCAACATTACTTCATCGTATATGGTACCTTTTAGCAAAATGTAGTTTCCCTGATTATCTCTTTTAATTAGATCCATTTTTGCTTTGACTTTGCCTGAGATCATATCTGCTACCTCTGCTTTATACAAATTTCCGCTAAAGCAATAACAGTTTCTTCTCTAGTCCCTTACTTTTATTCTCTGTGTGTCTCTCTGCTTCAAGTGTGTGTGTGTGTGTGTGTGTGTGTGTATTTGTGTGTGTGTAACCAATGTATTATTGAATTCTGGTTTTTAATCCACTCTATAAATGTCTGTTTTATGGGTGAATTCAACATATTCACATTCACTATGATTACTTAATATTTCTGCCCCTATTTATCCTTCTCTTTCCCCATCTCCTTCCCCCCTCACTATTTCCCTCTCCCTCTTCATTCACTCTCTTTCTGTCTCTCCCTCTCATTCCTTCTCTTTCCCTTATGTATGTGGTTTATTTCTCACTAGATTATAATTTCTATGATAGGAAAAGCAAGGTTTTATGGAAGAGACACCAGAAAGATGGATAATTTCAAAAGACAGATATGGGAGTAGAATATTTCAGGTGCTAGACATGATATAAGCAAAAGCATGGAAATGGGAAATCACAGGACATTGAGAATGTAAGCTCCTGAAGCACAAAGAGTGTTTTGGTTTTATCTTTACATCTCTAGCAGAATAAATTCTTACTAAATTGAATTTAACTGGTGTGTATACAGTATACTGTATCTAGTGTCTAGTACACTGTGTCTAATACAGTTTATTTGGAGCATAGAGTATTTATAGGGGAATAATGTGAGATATGGCTAGAAAGGTAGGGTGATTTCAGATTGTGAAGTGCCATGAACTCCAGACTAAGAAGTTAAGAACTTCTTCAGTGGGAAAGATGGAGCTACTGAAGGGCTTTGAGTAGACAGATGATGTGATGAGATTTATACATAAGTGAGATTGATTGAGGCCTCATTGTGGCGTGGAGGTGACCCTTTTTCTTGAGGACCATAGCAATAGATCACAAACTTTAGTAAATTATTCCATCCTGGAAAGATTTTCAGAATGAGATTGTAAGCCTTGTATCTGAAGACCAGCTTAAGTATGGAAAGGCTTATGAACAGATTGGATAAATGTTTTCATCCTTTTTCCAGGATTTTTTGAGATAATAATGCAGTTTGAAACAGTATGAGACAGTAAAACATTGGATTTAAAACCAGAGGACCTGGTTCAAGTGTTGTTTCTGCATGACTTTGATCAGATGAATCATTCAATTTTCCTGGGCCTTAATTTACTCATCTTTAAAACTAGGGGCTTGCATGAGATGATGTAAATGCCTTCTAGCTCTAATTATTATCATGTTATGAGTGGGGGGAGAGATGGGGTTCAGGGAAACCAGCACAGAATTCTTATAAGAATTTTTGGTGTTATTATTCAGTCATTTCCAACTCTTCATGATCCCATTTGGAATTTTTTTGGCAAAGACACTGAAGCACTTTGCCTTTTCCTTCTCCAGATAATTTTACAGATGAGGAACTGAGACTGACAAGTGACTTGCCCAGGGTCACACAGCTAGTACATGTCTGAGGCCAGATTTTAACTCGGGAACATGCATCATCCTAATGAGGCCCAGCAATCTATCTACTTTACCACCTAACATCAGAGGGTAATAAGAGTCTGAATGTAGATGTAGATGAGTGGCAGTGAGGATGGGAAATAAGGGAAGGATTTGAAATCTTCTGCAGAAGAAGGATTGATATGATAGCTGCTAATTTGGGATGTGTGTCTGTGTGTGTGTTTGTGAAGGCTATTATGAGGCAGTATAAGGCAAAGATATCTCTTCAGTGTCTAGCATGGGTAACTGGAGTACCATTTACAGAAGTAGGGAAGATTATTAGTGGATACCAGTGAAAAATAAGCTTTTTTTGTCTTTGTGGAGAGTCAGGGTGGTAATGGATTATTTAGTTTTAGACTTTTATGACCACAAAATATTTGCAAATGTAACTTTGGAATACACAAAGGGTACTTGAGTTATTTTTGAAGGTGATAATTGAATCCTTGAATGAGAACGTGTTTAATATGAGAACCTAGCTAGAATGAAGAGGCCCAAAGACATAATCTTTGGGGGCCCAGATTTAATGGCAGACCTAGGAAATGGCACAATAAATGGAGCAGTGAAGTAAGTAAAGAACTAGGAAGGTTGTGCCGTGGAATTAGTTAATGGAAAAAATTTTAGAGAGTAAGAGTGTCGATGCAGTCAAAAGCTTCAGAGATGCTGAAGATAAAGATGTGATTTCCCAAGTGTTAGTGAAGATCAGAGGCTAACTTTGAGGAAAAAGTTTTAGTAGAGTGATGGGAACTTAAATCCATAAGACTTTAGTTTAATAGCAAAAGGTTTAGCCTTGTGTGGAAGATGAGGATGTTGGTAAAATGGGCATGGACTATGTTTTAGAGAAGTTTAATCACGAGAAAGGGTGTAGTGGAGGGGTTTTTATATATAAGTGACTTGAGCAAAATTTTTATTGAAGGAGAAGGAACACAGAGTGGGAAAGATGAAAGGTACCAGAGATGAGACATGAAAATTAATGGAGCAAAGTTGAAGAGAAAGTTGTAAGGAATTGTGGGATCATAAATAGAAAAAGAAAAAGCTGGGCATGAAAAGTAGAAACTTTTCTTCTCCCTTTGAGACAGGAAGGATGAAGGAAGGGAGAGGTGAAAATAGAAACAAATTTTGAAAGATGAAGAAAGGTGAGGTCACATGTTTTGAAGTGGAGAGGAGGGACATTGAGTTCTTATTAGAATATTTCAATCTCGTTCAAGTTGGAGGCAATATGGACATGTAAAGAGCATAGACTGAGTGGGTATACCCTCTGAAACTGCTTGGTAAAAGACAGCTGCTGAATTCTCCCAATGGTAGTAAACGTAATGAATGGCCTCTCACTCTAGATACTCTCTATGCATACGTGGGACAGATAAAGCCATCTTCTGAGAGTGAAGGAGGTAGAAGCAGTGTTTAAGAACTTGTAGAAAAGGCTTAAAAGAGCTCTCATGGCCAATGTGACATCACTTAAAGTCTTGTTGGATTGTGATTAAAACCCACTTGAAGGGTAACAGGTCATGACTCTAGACAAATCAGTTAATTGCTGAGTTCTATATCCACTTTGTGTAGACTGAGCAAACAAGGCTTGCAAGCCTTGTTAGGATGAAAATGAATTCTTCTAAACCTACCACCCGTTTCCATGGTAATTTTATGTCCAACAGACTCCTGAAATCTTAGGCTCCAAGTGGTAAAGATAGACAGCCTAGAGTCGCTCATGCTGCTTTTTGCCACCCAGAATGGCAAAAGACAGGCTGTAGCTTTGCATAGATGGCAAGGGAGCAAAACAGTTGCTTTCAAGATTGCCGTAGAAAGGAATTTTCCAAAATTCCCTGGTGAGTTACCATCTTATTCAGCTGATTTCAGGAACATGAGCCACTTTACTCCCAGTTTATGATTTTCACAAAATGATGCTTGCATTCTTCCTATCATTCAGCTAACGTCCTGCCAGTGAGTTGATTTGACCACTTGACTGTCAGATGCACTCAACAGGTTCTCAGATTATTGTTAAATAAACAGTTTTCAGACTGTCCGGCAATCTGCTTATAGTCCTTCTAGTCTTAATGATAATTTTAGTGGAGGAATAGAGTCATTATCAGTTGTGCATACTATTTATTGCTAGTGGTGTGTTGGAGCCAGTTCCTCCCGGCTCATAAGAGCTGATAGTTAAATTTTCAGTGTGAGTCTCAGATGTGACTGAGTGAGTCTCACTACAAACAGCTCATTTTATTGATTGATTGACTATCTAGAATTCAGAAAGTGATAAAGAATACTTTAGCAAGGGAGGGAGGAAAAAAAGGAAAAATGAAGAAAGTTGCATGATAACTTTTTAATATTTTGATAGAAATATCTTGTTGTACATAATAAGCTTGCAGTTTCATGTGCAATAATCTTTTTTATTCTGTTATGGAAATACTTGTGTTATTTCATAAATCAAAAATAAAATAATGAAAAAAAATGAAGATTAAACATTTCCCTCCCTCTTCTAGAGAGCCTATTGTTAAACATTCACAAGAACACTCTTTGATTATGGTAGATCAGAATTATCACCTGCCCAGATTTTGGTAGGCCCATAGTTTTTGTCCCTTTACATAACGTGTTTTTTTCCTGGCACACCAATGGATATACTGTAATAGTACCACTTTGGGAATGAATTGCTATTATTCATGAGACATGGTGCTTTTAATGGTCTTATACTGGTCCCTATGAGTAATGACCATTGAGAGGAAGGGACTTTTAGCTACTGAAGTATATATTGTAACCTGAAATCAAATTTAAAAAATGTGTAAATTTAAAAAGAAATATTTGAAGAAATGTAGGATTTTGTGGTAAAATGTTAACATTTATATCTGAATTTTTCCTCAGGAGGTTGAGCTCTGTGTGAAGGTTTAAATGAGATGGTCACAGTGGGGCACTAATTACACTGGTCTACTAGGCTACAAGGACTTAGGAAAACATTTTGTCCTACTGTTTGTTTCACCTTGGATTTTATTGGAATGACACCCGACTGGTGTTAGTCTAGTCCTCCTTTCAGGTGAGAATATGAACTGGTCTCTTTAAAAATATAGTGATTGAGATGAAAATAGAAAGGTTGTCATTGAAAAAAAATGTTTCTGATATGTGAAAAGAGACTTTTACCTTTTTGTGAACCAAAATCATGTTATACTGAAAATTTGAAGGTTCGATTGGACATTTCCTATGACACTTCTATGATAAGCATGTTTCCTAACCTGCTAATGAGTTATTTTTTTCCTTTCTTTTTTGCTTTTTTTTTGGAGGGAGGAATGCAGGGCAGTTGGCATTGAGTGACTTGCCCAAGGTCACATGGCTAGTTTTTTGTGTTAAGTGTCTAAGGCTGCATTTGAACTCAGGTCCTTCTGACTCCAGGGCCGGTGCTTTATTCACTGCACCACCTAACCACCCCTAATGAGTTATTTTTAAAAAAATATTATGTGTGTTTGTTACAAAGAACTTTTTTAAGGAGGCCTTGAAAAAACTATCCTTTCCCAAGCTCTCAACAATTCTACCCCTCACACAGCAATGTAGACTTTATTTATCTTACTCTTTAAAAGTCTTATGCAAATACCCAGGCTTGAACCCCAGGTTATATAAGGAATAAAAATAATATTGAAGACTGGCCTAATATTCTCGTAAAGCATTACATCTGTGGAGGACCTTGAAAATCTCCACTCACCTAATCCAAATTTAGAAAGAACTTGAGTTTTTAAAATAGCACTGTTATTGTCTTGTAAATTAATTTTCTACACAAGCATGATTGGAATATAGATTGAATATAAATCAGTTTGAGGTGTTAATTTCTTTTTAAAGTGAATAATAATTTAGGTAACCTAATTTTTTTATCCAAAAATTTCTATGGCTTTTTTGTATTTAAATTTTAACCACACTGCTTTTAATATCAAATAATTTTTCCTTAATGAAGAAATTCAGTGTTTTTTCCTCCATTGATTTACTTATTTGAAGATAAAAGATAACAATATTGTTTATATATATATGCATAATACTAGAAATGTGCATATGTATTTATTATATATAAATTGAACCTAAAAACTTATGCTAGGTCCATTTGTTTTTTATCTCTCTAGACCTAGCAAAACATTTTGGGCTCAGTTCTGCCATTTCTGCTTAGAAATATATAGTCTTTAGTTTACATCATTCATTTCCATGAAATTTTGAGTTACAAATTTTCTCCCCATCTTTCCCCTACCCACCACCCCAAAACAGCCATCCCAGTGTATTTCCCCCCCCCCAATCTATTCTCTCCTATGTCTTCCCCCCTCACCCCTCTCACTTTCCAGTAGGGCAGGATGGATCTCCCAACCACAGTGCCTGTGTATCTCAAGTTCCAGTTGGATGTAGTTAATAATAATAATAATAATAAAAGAAAAAGAAAAAGAGAAAAAGAAAAAGAAAAAAGAAAAAAAAGAAATATATATTCTTTGGTCCAATAACACATAGGCTTAAGGGGATGGACTCTTTCTCTGAAGACTATGGTTTCCTTCCTGTGATTATAAGAACACATCACAAATTAGGAATCACATTACCAGCAGATAAGAATAGCTTTTTCTGTGCTGAAATTAAACTCATTTTCAATTCTATGTGAAAATGATTATGCTTTGTGGAAATTGTCGAGGGCTGTACACGGTGTCATGTCTGCAATAGGGTTCAATAAATTTCAAGGCTTCTGCAATATTTAGCACTTCTAAATTAGTCTTTTTTCAATCCAGTAAATCCTTTCAAAGTTAAAAATTATGGCATCACAAGAGCTTTTCTCTCTTGGTAAAATGGGCAGCCTATTATGTTTCCTGTGTGCTTATTTTGTGTAGCTTGTTGCTTTGCCTCGTTGGAACAAATGTGGTAATGATTGCAATGGCCTGAAAGGACAGGAGACTTGGATTATGGTCTTCTGGGAAGGAAGACTCAATCTTATTCCAGAAAAAACCCCAACAACATCAGTGCATGTCATTCTAGTGGCATATCAGGCCTGCAAATGCAAAAATTTAACTCAGGAGAAAATGTTATCAGTCTTTGAAGACATACCAAGGGCCTGTTCCTAGCCATCCTCTACAACTCACATGCTGTTGATTTTCTTAGAGACGTAATTGAGAAACAATTAGTGAGATGGTTTCTGGAAGAGAAGATACATGATTTAGACATTTTAGTAAGGTTACATACTTTACTGAAGGATATAGTTTCTGGGTAGATCAAGAAAAAAATTTCAAGTCTCTTTTTT
>CM053585.1:512331156-512349682 GCA_028646515.1 Pseudochirops corinnae | reverse complement strand
AAATGCAGCCTCAGACACTTACTAGCTGCATGACCCTGGGCAAGTGCAATCGTAAGGGAATTTGAAGATCTTCCCTGTCCCTTAATAGGCCTAGAGAATTTAAAGATCCTCTCTGGCCCTTAATGGGCCTCACTTGGAACAAAAGAGAAGCTTGCTTAGAATAGGCTTGTTTTTCAGGAAGTTCCACCTCTTGTAACTTTGTAATTAGGCAGTTTGTCATGAAGGTTGTGATGTTCTCTGACCCTGGAGAAGGCTATATATACTCCTTGAAGCAGAGTTTTGCTTTGGGCCTCACTTATGGGAAGAGTTGTGTGATTTGAGAATTCAGATGTTGGTGCTTCTGTCTCTGGTAACTAACACTGTATGCATGTAATGGTCAGACAGCTAGAAGCCCTGTCTGTTGGTCTGTTGAATTGTGTTATTTTCTTCATATTTTTGTCTGCTTATAATTTCTGTTTGTATTCTCTGAAGTTCAGGGTGCTGGCTTTTTCCCTTGAACTAAGTGAATGATATACATACATACATACATACATATATACATATGATTAAAGTAAGATTGTTAACCATTTTTGAGTTGCTTTTGTTTAGAAAAGTAGGTCAGAGTATGTGCTAGCAGCCATCTTGTGTATACTAGGGTGCTTGCTGATATAACAAGTCACTTATGTATTCATTAATCTACTGGAGAAGGAAGTGACAAACCACTCCAGCATCTTTGCCAAGAAAAGATCATGGATAGTGTGGTTCAATATATACACAATAAATGCATGTTAGTTTGGGGAAGGAGGATGCTAGCTGCTGTGAGATCAGGAATGGCTTCATGCAGAAGGTTGTACCTGAGCTAAACCTTGAAATAAATGCATGGAGGTCCTTATGCAGGATACGCATTTCAGGCATTTAGAACACTTAACGTAAAGGCACAGAAATGAGAGTTGGAGTATCAATGTGTTAAAAACTACAGAAGGGTCTATGACTAGATCACAGAGCTTTGGGGAAGAGAACACCTAGCTGAGATTCATCATAAGTCTTGTCCAAAAACATCCTTAATTTATTCTGCTAGGTCTCTATATTTTATGAACTTTTTATTCTATGTAGGTTGGAAGCTATGGGTATATTGGTGTGGTCACATCTGTTAAAGACACAATTCTTAATTTTTTATTGCTTCTTGTCATGTCCAGGGGATTGTGGGAAATGGTTTCATCTGTGATGCTGCTCCAGTTTCACAGGTATTTTGTACTTTTATATGTAATACAAGGATTTATAATCTATTTAGTTCATGAAGGATAGAAAGTGTCTTGTATATAATTCTGTCCAATTGAGCACATCTTTTAAAGTATTTGATAGGTGGTGAATGTTTGCAACCTCAGTAATATGTTACATAGTTTCTACCTTTTCTTTTCATGTTCTGCATCAATTGATAATGATGACCCTTCCTTGATGAGAGAGAATAGGTAGACATCTGCAAGTGATATTCAGCAATGGATCACATCATTACCATTTCCCAATTAACTGAAGGATGTCAGGAACTGTTCATTGCTTATTGATTTTCGAAGACCATTTGATTCCATATAGCAAAATTGTTTCCTAAAAGATATTTTCCAAAGAGATATCCTATAGTTCTATATCAAAATTGTTACAAATTCTTGACAGAACTAATAATAGAAATAAATCCGATCAATGATCCTTTGATCATAAGCATCAGGTAAAGAATAACATAGGGATATGAATTCTCGCTAAAACGATTCATTGTGATGGAAGAGATTCTGCAAAGAATCCAAGGCAAAAAGAGATTTCCCATTTATGAAGAAGATGCTTTCATTTGCTGATGATTTAGTGCTAGTGTTCTTAAATCTGGAATATTGCAGAGCATTCTGGAAGAGATCGATAACTTAAGGTTTTGACTTGATCATTCTCATGGATAAGATCACATAGATGAGAAAATGTATTACCTATGTTCCAAAATGCATTTGGGTGGACAACCTATAATTTTTTTTCTACTGTATTCTGTTCCTGTGACATATAGCATTAACAGATAAGGAACTGGGCTTGTTATTGAATGGGGCTCCGTTAATCACCTCAGGCTACCCAGAAAAACAAAGGTCCACAAAAAACAACCAACCAACCAACCAACAAAATACTAACATTCTGCTGGTGTCATCAGAATGTGAAATACAAGAGTCTCTGGAGAAATAAAAATGAATATCACAGAGAGGGCAATGAAGGGTATATGGTAGGTAGGTGCAAATTGCTACATGTAAAGCAATAAAAATTCAAAGAAGAACAGGATTAAAAGTTGTCATCAATGAGATGTATGCTGAATGAGAAGATGGGTTAGTCATATGGTAAGGTGGCTTGAGAAATGGGAGGAGGACAGCTGGAGTTTTCCACTCTATTCATTCTTTATTTTGTTCCCTTCTTCCACACTGCCAAACTACAGAATCACCTGATGGAATAGATGACAAAGATAGTGAATATCTTTGGACAAATTCTAATTATCAATTAGATGGTGACCTTAGTTTCTCCCAGACCCAAAGAAAGTTTCTCTTTTAATTTGTGAATTTCTTTTTACCCATAGTTCCAATATAGTTTTCAAAAAGATTGACTGTATTGAAAATCTTTTGGAAGTAATTATATTACTCATAATTGCTAGACTAATGAAGTAATTTCTGATGAGCTACATATTTAGCTAACTAGGGTAGGTGTGTGAGGAAGAAGGTTTTAGAAAGACTTAAAAGAGAAGCTGAAGAATCAGAAACTTTTTCAGTGGAGTAGATTCATATCATAAGGAAATGGTAATCCAGTTAATATTTCTTAGTATGTATCTTTTTGTTCCATATATACATATATATATATATATATGTGAGCTAGACATTAACTGGTACCTTGGTAAAGAAAAAGTTATATTAAACCAATCTAATCTATTAAGAACTAATAGAATGGATGGAATTGTTATAATCTCTTTTGATTTTTAGCAAGTCTCTTATTACAGCCAAACACAGACCAGAGAGTTGACTCAAGGAATCTGTGCTATTCTCAGGGGAAAATGACAAATGGTATTATACAGATGTTCTTCCTGGAACCAAAGCTATTTTCCATTAATGGTCTAAATGAGAGGCATGAAACATGCAGCTGAACCAGATTAAAATCTAATTGAGAAATATTTAACAAAATAAATAAAAATCCCACAAAACATAGAAAATTATATTTTAAGACTTAGTAATCAGGCCATAGGGATCCTTATGGATGGATTAGTGACCCCAATTTCTATTTGAGGTTGGCATCACTGGCCTACATGACAGAAGGGAAGGGAAGAATATTAGAATTTCAGATGAGACCATGGTAGGTCAACACTCTGGAAAATAGAATATGAATTGAATGACCTTGGGAAATTGAAGAGTCCAAAAGATCACAGATTCAGAACTGAAAGGGGCCTTCAAAAGTTACCTAGTTCAGACCTCTCATTTTGAAGATGAGGAAGCTGAGTTCCACAGATGTTAAGTGACTTCTTCAAGGTTAGTCACACAGGGAGTTGGTGGCAGAGCCAAGATTTGGATCCAGGACCTCTGACTCCAAATTCAGCATTCTTTCACTCCCGGTGCCTGTTAAAGCCAAGCAAAAACCAGTTTGCCAAAGAGAAGCCGAAATTATGATACTTAAGTAGGAAATTATAACTATAGCAAATGGAATGATTCTATATAAGTACAGGGAAAAACAAAACATGGGGCAGGAATAGGATATGTTTTAATAGACAGCATGGTATAGAGGACTGTCCTTGGAGTCAAGACCTGAGTTCAAGACCAAGCTCTGACACAAAGTAGCTATGTGACCCTGGCCACGTCCCTCAACTTTTTGGTGCCCCCAAAGAACTCTTCAAGACCATAAGCATTACAGAAGTAGCCAATCTGCATTTGTAGAGTGTTTTATCACTTGAAATTCTCTAGTTTAGTGAAAGCACAGGTCTAAATCACTGCCCCCCAAAATGGCATATATGAAAAGGAGTAGAACAAACTTATATTACCTTTATGAAATTTCAGAATTTTTTTCAAGACCTCAAATCTCCCTAAAACAAACTCCCATCTTTTTAATGCAATTTTATGAAAGTCTGTGAGAAAACATGGCAATGTCCAAAGGATTAAAAATGTGTCACTCAGAGGATAATGGAGAGGCTAATGGCAGATATGAACAGCCTGCAACACATCCAAAAACTTAGGGAGTGAATGTGGAGTGAAATATGTTATCAGAAAATGTATGTTTATAAAAGAAATGGGTTAGTTACATGGGAAGAGGGGCAGGGATCTTGGATGGGCAGCTTTTGTGCTCAACTCTTAACCTTGCAATGTCAAAAGAAAGATTCTTCCCAGCATTATAGTGATCCCCCCATCTCCACCCCAAGTACTTATGGGTAACTTGGACAAAACTCATAGAATGGACAGATATAGATGAATTGTGATATACATTGTTGGCTGAAACACTGAAGTCAATGTGATCACAGATCGATTCAAGTATTTGAAAGGCTATGCCAAGCAGATGATGAATTAGATGCAGACTATATACCATTTATCTTAAAGGGAAGAAGAATGATATGAGAAATATGGAATACATTGTAGAGAGAGACTTTGTATGTAGTAGGTGCTTAGGAAATATGTGGGAAATTGAATAGAAAGGCTCTTCTTCATAAGGAGGATGATGTGAATCTCTAGTACTTACTCTGAGTGCAAGTGAAGAATTAGGCTAATCATTTGTCAAGAAAAGTATATGGTACAGTGAGGCTGGAGAGCTGGTGTTGGGGTCATAAAAACCTAGGTTCAAGTTCCACTTCTGTCTTATTTTTTGGCTATGCAAGTTGGATAACCTCTCCATGCCTGGGGGCAGCACCCTAGAGTTATAAACGTCAACAGCATGTACCAATCAACATTGGTAGAGAGGGAGTTTCTCACTAAAGGCTCCTTTGGGAGTAAAATCACAAGTATATATAAAGAAATGTCAGCTACTCTAACAAATCTAGAAAACTGATTGTCCCATTATTCTTTTTGGACTTTGACAGAAGAGAGTAATGTATGATTAATAATAGATAGTCTTGTTATAACAACAGCTATTGCCTTTAATGTAAGAACTTGAATTCCTGTTAAAACTAGACAGCATACATGGTTTTCTTTCCCTGTTGTCATTTCAGAAAAAAATTCAATAGGGACATGACAAATTATATAATTATTGGATTTTATACTTTTTATTTTAATCAGGTTTGGGGAAGCATGTTTATTTTTATCCATATCTTCCAAAATCAGCCTTATTAAATATTTGTGATAATATTTTTGTATTTGAAATATAATTTTGATGAGAAATACATAAAGAATTAGGAAGACTTTTATATGAATTGTTTACTGATTTTGCAGAGCTCTTCAAAAATAATAATAAAAAAACCTCTCAATTTTGTATATAAAGCAGGTAATGAGACTGTCATCCGGCAGCAGTTTATACATTTTTAAGCAGTCATTAAAATGACTTAATATCAGTGTGTGGTATAATAAAAAAGAAAAAGGAAAAAGAGGTTCTTTAAAAATTGAGGCCAACACAAGAGTAACAATCTCCAGTGAGAAGCCTGAACACAGATACACAAAATGTGGATGTATATTTAAAACAAAACAAAACACCACCATCATGGGTCTTAGAAAGAGACTTGCTATCATTTGAACTAGAAAAGTAACTGAACTTGTCTGGGTTAGTAATGGTTCTTTAAAAAAGAGAATTACTTTGTACTTCCCTTACAGACCATATTGAGTTGAGACCAATGGTGTCAATAAGGCTGATTATATGGGAACTCTGTATGGGAAATAATCCTAGAAGGAAAAGACTGTTGTCTTTATTGGAAGACAATCCAGTTTCACTTAGCTCACTGAACCTATCCTTTATACTCTTCCAAGTCTATTTTTAGAACTTACTGAACACTTTCCCCACTCCCCCACTAAAAACAACAGCAAATACTGTCACCACCATTCTTACCTAGAGCAACAAAGAACAACAGGTTTATTTGGGTCACAGTGTCAGAATTGGAAGGAATTTTAGTATTATAGTCTAGCTCTCTTATTTTTCATATGGGGAATGATGCTATCCTAGAAATATTTGCCTGTGAAATATAGATGTGAACATCTAGAAACAGCATTAGGTGAAAGGCAGTTATGGACCTTGCCCTCTGAATTTGGTTTTCTTTCTATCATTCCTTTCTCTCAAGAGCTTGCCTTCCATCTCTAACTACCTGCTGGAGAACTTTCATCTGGATGCTCTATATCTGAGTTCAACATACCTGAACTCAACATATCCAAAATAAAACTCATTATCTCTTCTCCTAAAGTCACCCATCTTCTTATTTCCCTTTCTTTCTGCCAACCATACATGTTTGTTTTTTTTCAGTTATCCATCTTGATAACCTAGGAATCATCCTTACTTTTCACTTTCTTCCCTCCCTGCTCTCTACTCCATTATGAGTTGCCATGTTGTATAGACTCTCCTTTATTAACATTTCTTGCATCTTTCACCTTAGTTATATTCATACAACAACAATAGCCTCCATGGTAGCAATGTTTTCCATCCTTACCTCTCCCCCCTGGAACCGAGTTCAGCTCAAGTTTTACTTCCTTCAAGATGTCTTTCCTAATCCATCCCTGCCTTGTTAGGGATCCTCCCCCCAAAACTGTATCATGCTTTTGTTTATTTATTTTTACACATCCGTGAACATACCCTTTTTGGGGAGACAGACTATCTCATTTTTGTATTTGTATTTTGTATGTGTTTCCTCCATGGCATAAATAGTTGATGGCGCACAGTAGGTAAGAAATATATACATGGTGAACAATTTCTTATGCCTCTCCCAATATACCATCGTGTATGTATGAGGAAAGAGATTTGTAATTGGATTCAGTGAATATTGCAAGGATATTGGCAGGTCCATTCCTGACCTGGTGTGTTCAAGGTAGATTAGGGCATTTCCAAGCCAGACTCGAGTACAGGAACTGACATGTCTTAACAGAAATTTAGTTCTTTAATCTCCAGCTTCTCTTTAAACACATCTTAGGAAATACTGAATAGACTCTCTGTCTCTGTCTCTCTGTCTCTCTTTGTCTCTGTCTCTGTCTCTCCTTCTGTATATATGTATATATACATATACACACATCTATGTCTATCTATATATTTATATGTATCTATTAGATATAAATATCTATGAAGAGTTGGACATGACTGAAATATCCCACTGCCACTTTCATTCAGCTCAATGCTAATGCATTTGTCTGTACTCATTTGCCAATAAATGGTTATTTATCACACTCTGTAAATCTTTACTATACTTTTTTTTTGTTCTGCCTTTATCAGTTAAAATATAAAACAATCATCAATCAATCATTCAATGGAATATGAATACAGCATTGTCTCCTGTGCCTAGTTCCCAATTTAAATGAGGTCAGGGATAATGGAAATAAGGGAGTAGAAATTAATGATAATCAGTGGTAAGACTAAATATAGAGAGAATGTTTTAGCTTTCTTTTGATGTTTACTTTCATGAGAATCTTTCCTGGTACATATAGGAAAGCCAAATGTGTTTGGTATAGGCATTAACTTGAGTTTCTTTTTCATAGTATTATGAGAAGTAGTCAGATGAAGTTAGAGTTATGGGTAACAGAGACAAAAACGTTGTCAGAAATAATGTCATGGACCCACATGCTAGGCACTTAATGAAAGTGGATTGAATTAAGTTGAATTGGAGAACAATTAATTAGGAAAGCAAGTTAGTTGATCTGTGGGATCAAGAAGATTGTTGCTTCTGCCAGTTGCCTTGACGATGGAGGGAATCTGCCTTTTTCTTTCTTTTTCTTTTTCCCCAGGGATTATTTTATTTGTATTGCTGTTTCCTTGGCATTCAATACAGTCCCTGACACATGTTAAGTACTTAATATTTAATTGATTATTTCATTTCATCATCACAAGCAGCCTGTGAGGCAGGCACTATTATTATCCCCGTGTATATTGGAAGAAACTGAGACTAAGACTGGTTAACTGACTTGTCTAGAAGTCACACAATTACCAAGTGTCAGAGACAGAATTTGAACAGGATTTTTCTTGGTTCCAAGTCTAGTCATATAACTGTTATACCCCCAAATCAGACTTAATGTCAATCTTTATTCTAATATTCTATAATTAAATGAAAGATATTAAAGCTAGGTAATATTCATTTTATACTTCAAAGCTCATCTAGTAAAACAATATTAGTAATTTCTTTTTTGATACTCTGTGTAGACATAAGGTACAGCCAGGTATTGTAGTGGATAGAATGCTGGGCCAGAAATTAGGAAAACTTATCTTCCTGAGTTCAAATCTGGCTTCAGATACTTACTAGCTGTGTGACCCTGGACAAGTCACTTAACCCTTTTTCCTCAGTTTCCTCATATGTCAAATGAGCTGGAAAAGGAAATGGCAAACCACTTCAATATCTCTGCAAGGAAAACCCAAATAGGGTCATGAAGGGTCAGAAACAACTGAAAACTATTGAACAACCACAAATGTAGGCGTGTGTATATAAATCTCCTTTTCTTTTGTTTTTTTAAAGTACTCATTTTAAAATTAGTTTAAAAAAATTTGAGTTATCAATTCTTTGCCTCCAACCTCTCCCCTACCCACTGTGAAGGCAAGAACTGTGATATCAATTATACATATGAAATGAAATCATGCAAAGCCTGTTTTCATATTAGCCATGTTGGAAAAAAGCAAGAAAAATAGAGTGAAAAAATTATGTTTCAATCTGCATTCAGACTTCATCAGTTCTTTCTCTGGAGGTGGATAATATTTTTTATTATGAGTCCTTGAGAATTGTCTTGGATGATTGTATTTCTGAGAATAGTTGGGTCTTTCACAGTTGATCATCCTTATAGCATTGCGGTTACTATCTATGATGTTCTCTTGGTTCTGTTCATTTCGCTTTGCATCAATTTGTATAAGTCTAGGGCATTTGTCTTTCTCCTAGGCTGGGACTTCATGGGGTCAGGAAGCTGTAAGAAGCAGGGATCCTTTGCCTTGGTGTAGTAGAGTGCTGTACTTAGCTTCAGGTAGACCTGAGTGGGAATCATACCTCAGAGAGTGACTAGCTGTGTGAATTTGGATAAATCACTTAACCTCACAAGTCTTCAGTTTCCTCAATTGTAAAATAAGAAATTTGGCTCAATGATGTGAGATTCCTTCTAGCTTTAAATCTATTAACTTATTGTTCCATTGGATTGTGAACTTTTGGAGGTCAGGGAATTTTTCATCTTTTTCAGTTATATCTGACTCTTCATAACTGCATTTGGGGTTTGCTTGGCAAAGGTGCTGAAGTGTTTGGCCATTTTCTTCTCCAGTTTATTTTACAGATGAGAAAACTGAGAATAAAGTGATTTGCCCAGAGTCACACGGCTAGTAAGTGTTTGAGGTCAGATTTGAACTTGGGAAAATGAATATTCCGGATTCCACATCTAGCACTCTACCCACTGCACCACCTAGCTATCCTGGGAGTAAGTATCTTTTGTCTTTTTTCATATCTCCAGTGTTTAACACAGTGCCTGGCACTTAGTAGTCACTAAAGAACTGCTTATCAATAGACTATGTTAAATAAAAGGAGATTTATAACACTATTGTGGCAGAGCAAAATGCCCAATTCCATTCCTGGGGCCATGTTTTAGGAAGGCCCTTGATAAACCAGAGAGAAAAACAAAAGAAGAATAACCAAATGGTGAAAGCCTTTGAATTAAAACCACAGGATAATCAGTTGAAAGCACTGGAAGAAGAGAAGGCAGTGTGTGTTTGGGAGTGGTTAGGAATGATAGCTGACTTCAAGCATTGGAAAGGCTGGCACATAGAAGAAGACTAGTCCCATTGCCCCAGGCCATGTTTCATTGTTTTAATTGAGTAGGAAAACCATTGGTCAATAGTCAGGCCCCCATATTATGGAATCTAGACCACTTCAGTATCACATTCTCTTACTACTAGGCTGTAGTAATTGCTGCCATGGGGATAATGAAATCAGTGACTTAAATTAAAATCCCCAAAGGCAAGGCAACTGGTGAAATTCTATGGTGTCTTAAGATTCATGGGCTAAGCCCACAGATGGCAGCAATGACATTGCCTAGGCGTTACAGTGCCCAACCTTTTTGAGTTTGTAAGTCCCCCTTTTTTTGTTTACCCCCATTTTGTGGTGCTTGTACTTTTAATATCAGTTGGTTGAGAATATGTATGATAAAATGTTTCTAGGTATTTCCTAATGCATTTCCTTAATTCATTTAAATGAATTTCAACTATGTTAATCATAACCTCTTATGGCATGAAAAATGTGAAGATACATTATTTATTCTGTCTCTAGAACATATGCTTGTATATTTGTCAAACTGAGTCTCCTGCCCATGAAGGCGCACAGATCATAACTTCTCTCCCAGCCTGCTTACGTGTATATTCTTGACTTTTCATCTCCCTCTGCCAGTGATAGGAAAATGAAAAATGTTCCTTCCTCATAGAAAAATCAGATGTCCCTGTGGTTAAATACTTCAGGTGAGGAAATGGATAGAACCCTGATGGACTCCAAATTCTCATCTACCTTTGGCTGTGATAAAAAGAGCCCTTACCCATGTGAGATGTACAAATAATCTGGATATAGTTGCGTGATCTTTGATTAGCATGTAGAAGATGCTAAGTGATATGGTCCTTTGTTCATATCCAAAGGTGAGTGAAAAATAAATCCACAGGTTTTATGGAAGGCTCTAGATTTTAATTTTATCTTTTAAAACAAAATATCATTATTACATTTAGTTACAAGACATAAACTTGAACGCAAGGACTATTTTTAGTTTCTGTCTTGGTATCCCTAGCACCTAGTATAGGCCCTTGTACTGAGCTTGCACTAATTAACTAGAATTTATTCATTCTTTTTCTTTAGTGTATACACAACTATAAAAAACAAAAACAATTACAAAAAATCAGTAATAAAATTGCCTACTCAGCAGTTGTACTTGACATTACTAGATTCTCAGAGAAATCTCTCTGGGCTTCATTGTACTTTCTGATCCTTTTAGACTCTGATCTTTGCCATGTGAACTCCCCTGCTGCTCTTGGTAATGACTTTCAATTAATAGGGTCATTTTGTTGCCCATCTTAGTACTTCAGCCAGCTGGTATCTGTTAGATGAGGAGAGCATTCTAATTTACCTTTGATAAAGAATGTTTTATAGCACAGAGGGAAAAATGCGTTAGTACAGCCTGTCTTTTAAGTCCAACAACCTAACTGTAAATGTTTGGAAATCTTAAAACATCTATTGGAAATATGAAGACACAAAATGTTTTAATGACTTATCCAGATTGTGAAGCAAATCAGCTGACAGATATTAAATTAATTTTGATCCCATAAATGTAGAGGACTCATTTGCTTTCAAATATCACAGTGGCCAGTGTGGATGAAAATCCAGGGTCACGTGAAAATAAAAAGTTGTTTATTTTTGTTTTTTAAGATTAAGGAAATAGGGACAGCTAGGTGGTGCAGTGAATAGAGCACTGGCCCTGGAGTCAGGAGGACTTGAGTTCAAATCCAGCCTTAGACACTTAATACTTTCTAGCTGTGTGACCTTGGGCAAGTCACTTAACCCCAATTGCTCTGCCTTCCCCCCTCCAAAGAGACAAACGATCAAACAAAAATAAGGAAATACAAATACAATGCATTTTAAGTTTATTGTATATAAAATTAAAATATAGCTAATATTTAAAGCCTTATTTCTATCTATTTTATGATCAGTTGGGGAAAGAGTAAAATACGTAGAAGAAAGAAGAAGAAAGAGAGACAATTATGGAAAGAGAGGAGAGGTATGAAGAGAACAAAAACAGAGGAACAACCAACAGGAAGAAACATACTCTCTTTTGAGATAACACATGATTAATGAATTTTCATTTTTTATTTACCCAAATATGATATTAATTTCTCCCTTTGAAAGGGGAAATCATGCATTCACTGATAATCAAATAATCTATGTGATTCATTTACATGTATATTCCACCATCTAGCAGATCAAAACTCATCCATGCTTGCCCATCCTGGCCTTCTCTTGACAATGTCTTCCCATAAAATTTTCACAACAGGTCCATGCAATATATATGAGAGACCTTTCTTGTTTTCATTCAATAACTAGTGGTTGCAAAGCAGTTGTCCCTGATGGTTCTCCCCAAGTGACCAGTGTCTCTCTCTCCTTCCCTTCCTCTTTCTCTCTCTCCTTTCCTCCCTCTCTCCCCTAACCATTTCTTTGACAATCCATGTACCAAATGATAAAAATGAAGATTATAAGGTTTCTGAAGTTTAAGAAGGATTTTAAAACCATTTGGACAATTTCAAATCATATTTTATTGAATAAACACATTTGAACTTGACAAAGTTCAGTTTCAATGGAAAATTTTGAAAATAGTGCCACTACACTGGTAGCAGGCAGACTGATTTCTCCTATTTCTTATTTGCATAATCCGAATCAAGATAATCATATCAATGGTTGAACCTGTTAAAATCATGCATATTGGAAGCTAAGGACATTTGGAAAGAGGTAGATAAAGAATATTCAAGCTTAGGAAATCGATATTCTTTGTCTTGGCCTTAACTGTAGTTTACAGGAATAGTAAGTTACTCTGTGTGTACTGGCCAAAGGTTAGGCTCGTTCAAACTGCCTAAACAGAATTATTTCCTATTTCTGTTTAATTTTTATTTTTGAAACTGATGAGGTTTCCTTGTCAACCTCCTATTCACTTAAGCAGCTCTACACAAAATCAAGTATTGCTTTAAAGAAATTGTGTCCAAATATTTCTTCATCTCGCAAGGTGCTTTTTTTCCCACCTGCTTCAAAATTCAGGTTTAAAATGACTTTACAAGATATGATTATGTTTTGGGTCACCTTTGTCCTTTCTAAAGAAAGCCCAATTTCAAAACAATATAGCCTCTTCATAATGATGAGATTACACTGTCTGAAAATTGATTGCCATTTAATTAGGTATTAATTCAGTTGAAAGGTTTTCAAGGACTGTATCTAGAATGTCCAGAAGGGCAGAGAGATTTCACTTTGTGTTTCAGGAAAGCCTGCTCTTCCCAATTCTATATTCCCAGTACTTTTGCTTGTATGTGAAATTTTAGAACCATTTAAATGTTGCAATTTAAATCTACTAACAAGAAATCATCTGAACTCAGGAATTTAGTAAACTAATGCCTACTTTACCTGTACTTCTGGTGCCTTTTTTTGGGCAGCTACATCTAGTACTTTGCACAAGTACATATCCCATTGAATTATTATTTTTCAGTAAGACCTTCATAATGTCCCTAATCTTGATAATGATGATCTGTGAGACATTAACATGTCCTAAATCGTGATTTTTAAAAAATTGCTCATCAAAAGTCTTAAAGGGCTATTTAAGACTATGGCTATTAAAAATCTGGACAGATGAACCAAATGATGGATAACTGGATGTCACTAAAGGCAGCTAACTATAATATCATTAAATCCTTTAAAATATATTTTAAAAAATCATTATAAGCAACCAGATTAGAGAGACAGTGCATTTAATTTCTCACACTTTTTTTCATAATGGTATGGTAGGCAGTAGTCTTCCTGACTGAGAGAAGAAAGGGAAAAAAAAAAGAAAAGAAATGGGATTTTGATAATGTATCTTGTTACTGAGTATGAAATCCCAGATGAGTTCAGTGCTTCTGGGAATAAACACTCTTCTGGGTTTGTAGGCTTCTGCATCCCATTTGTCAGATGATTGACAGCCATATCAATGAAGAAGATGCATGACTCATAAATGATTGATAGTCAGCCATCAGGAGGAAATAAAGTGTGGTGGATCAGCAGTCAGAAGAACAAAAAGAAAAAAATTATTCTTGTCTAGTCTCCATTAATTTTAGTCACCACCACCATTTGTGCTTTCATTGGGAAATGCTAGATGTGCACAGGAAGTCAGCAAGCATACTTTAATGAAAACAGACACAAAAGCCATTACTCCATTTTGTATCTGCTATTGACAGGTATATATGCAGGATTATGAAACAAATGAAACTAAGAGGGAGAAGATGGGCAGATAAACCAGACTGCTAGCTATACAAACATAAGCATAACTGTAAGGTTTGGGGCCACTTTGCTTAAAGTAATGCAGACCTACATAAAAGCAGTGCATGCTTATATAAATTCCACCAAATCCATTTACATGAACATTTGTCTAGCCCACTGTTTTTTCTCTTGCATCAAGTTACAAATTGATCAAGTATTTATTATATACTTACTAAGGGCCAGGTACTGGGCTAAGCATTGGGCAGATGCATCCATAGAATAAAAATATCCCAAGAAGCTTACATTCTATCAAGGGAGACAAGTAAATATAAAATTCATAAATATAACGTAGTTAGGCACAAGGTAGTTCAGGAGGGAATACACTAGACTTGGGGGAGGGGAAGAGCAAAGCCTTACTGGAAAAGTTAATGGAAGGAAGGGATTCTATAAGGTAGAAGGAAGGAGAGAATACATTCTGGGGATGTGGAGTAACTCATGAAAAGGCATAGAGGATGGGAAATAGAGCTGCCAAGGTGAAGAAAAGGGTGATGCAGTTGATAGAGCACTGGGCTTGGAATCAGGAAGACATGTTCATGAATTCAAATCTGGCCTTAGACACTTAACCAACTGTATTACCCTGGGCAAGTCATTTCACCCTGTTCAGTTTCCTCATGTGTAAAATGAATTGGAGAAAAAAAATGGCAAACCACTCCAGTGTCTTTGCCAAGAAAACTCCCAAATGGGATCATAGAAATTTGCACAAGATCAAAAATGACAACGACAAAAAGTGTGAGGAAAAGAGAGAAGGCCAATTTGAGTGAATTGTCAAGTGTGGGCAGGAGCATGATGTCCAGACAGGTTGGAAAGATAGTTTGGGCCCAAGTTGTAAAGGGCTTTAATAATTAAACAAAGGAATTTATATTTTGCCCTAAAGACCATGAATTGGTTGGGTAGGAGAGTAATCTATACTTATGGAAAATTACAGCAGCAGCAATTCATAGAGTGGATTAGAATGGTAAGAATTTTGAAGTAGTGAAACCAATTAGGGAGCTGTTGCAATAATCTCAGAGAGAGGTGATAAGGGCTTGAACTAAAGCAGTAATTGTGTGAGAAGATAGAAGAGGTCGAATGTGAAAGATGTTTTTCATTGAAGAAAAACGATGATTTAGCAACTGATTGCATGAATGAGATGATGAAGAGTGAGAGGGAACAGTTGAGGATAATGCTAAAGTTATAAATCTGGGAGATTAGAAGGATAGTGGCACGTTTTAGAAGTAGGGAAGTTTGGAAGAGGGGAAAGTTTTTGGGGAAAAGATATTGAGTTCAATTTTGGACATGTTGATTTGGAGATGTCTCCAGGATATCTGGTCTGAAATGTAGAATAGGCAATGTGAGACTTAAGAGCAGGGTAGAGGCAGAAGCATTCCTTCTACTGTTCATGTGATGTTAAGATACCTCTTGGCAAAGGATACTAAATATTTTCTTCCAACTTTCATTCACATACTCGAAGTAGATAAACATGTAACATCTATCTCTATATCTATATACACATATATACTCATAAAATGATGATTGGTTTATTATGAAATTGTGCAAAAACATCTGCTGACCCATACAACTCATCTGCACAGAAGCTTTTTCTCCATGCTCACCAAAGAAGTGGACTCTGAAAGGCACTGTCTTTGTGGGTTCTTTTACTCTTCAGAGGCTGTCTTCATGGTAGACAAGGACATCAGTGTTATTGGATCCACAATGTTTTATATTTTTGAACCATTGTCCCAACTGAATATGCTATAACTTGTCTTGGATTGTTAGTTTTGCTTCTTTAGATGGATGATGATAGAAAACGGACAGTGCTGTGATTCTTTGTAGTTTGGAACGGATGTAAGCTCATCTGAAGATTTGATATAGGTCTGTGAGGTGAAATATAACAGAAACTTTCAGAACAACAGAACACATTGATCATCTATCTTACATAGGTTCAACCAGTAGAACCAATGAGAGTGTTTCAGATCTTTTCTGAGTCCCTGCCCAACAGTACTTTGTATCAGTTCATATAAGTCTTCCCATGCTTCTCTATATTTATCGTATCTCTTGTTTCTTACACCACAGTCATTTTCTATTAAATTCATGTGCCTCAATTTGTTTAGTCATTTCCTGGTGGGGGAAGTTGTAGTTCATTTCCAGTTCTTTGGAACCGGAAACAAAGAATTTGGAGCTATACCGTGGAAAGCCCAGCTATAGTTGTTACATTTTCAGAACAAACGTTAGCTTCTGCTTACCTATTCCTTCCTCCCTGTTCTACTAGCACATATACAGTGATACTTGAATAGAATTTAACACATTCCATTTTCTTCAATTCTTAATTATATTTTGAATCTTCTGTGGGCTTAGACCAACCTTGGAAGACTTGCTGATGTGATAAAACACTGCGTACTATAAACATTAATAATGGACCAATAACAAATAGAAGGTGGGATGCTAAGGAATCATTAGAATGCAGCAAGAAGGAAAGGAGTAGGAGTAAAATTCCAGGTAGAGGGGAAAAACACAAGCAAAGGTTGTTTTGATGTTACCTCACTCTGAATTTCTGTAATTCAGTTGTCTCTGTAGCTTTTATCAAATGAAACTTACCAAAGTAAAAACAATCAATGAAACAAACACCCCCCCCCTCCCCCCCCCAGTTTTCACTGTTAATGACTCTAGTTCATATTCCAGTGTAAGGCTAATTTCCTTGATTTCTTTGAACACAAACTCTGATCATAGTTTGCCTTCCTTGTTCATCCTGTTCTATTTTTTCTCTGTTATAATTTAAAAAGGTGTGAATATGTGCCTGATGAAGAATGGGGTATGATAGATAAGAGTTCTTAACTTAGGGTTCATGAAGTTGTTCTTTAAAATACACATACACACATATAAATGTGTATACACACATACACACACACACATATATATGAGAGAGAGAGATAACTATATTTCAGTATAATTGGTTTCCTTTGTAATCCTATTTTTTTGTGGATTTTATAATTTTCTGAGCAAGGGTCTATGACACAAAAGATTAATACCCATCTTTCCTCCTCCCATGGAAGAATAAAAACCCAGAGTGGGAGAAATGAACATTTCTACACTTCTTTGATCAAAATGATATTCTTTTATTGAAAGGAATTAGGAAGATTTTGAAATGCTACAGACTTTCTCGAGCTCACACTTAAGTAATAACTATGTATTCCACATCTGGCTAGATGCTCATCCAGATTCGTTAACCACATGATCATTCTGATTATTTCTTCAGTGGTGATCATGGATTTATTTACTGTCTGTAACCTGCTCCCCTTGTACCCAAGATTATAATTTGTAAAATTACTGTCTAGAATCACTTTGGGTGGGAATCTGGGCTCGAACATGCAGAATTGAACTCTGCTTATAGGTTGAATCTTTTATCATGTGCTCAGTTGTTTTCCTCAAATGCCAATATTATCCCTCCAGTGCTCTTCCCACCCTGATGAGTTGTGGCCCATCACTACCCCTTGATCCTCAGCACTGACTGACTCTAGGCTCAGTGGTCTCTCCATGCTGCCATATACTGCCTCAGCTCAGTTCATCATACAAATAGCTATTAGCATATTGGCTTCTAGATATCCAGACCTGGAAAGCTTTGAATAAGACATAGAAACAAACACCTGCACACTGATCCCACCAGTAAAATTCACAAAGACCCTAAAAGTAACCCTAATTGAAATGTTGACACCCTCTTGGTAAAAGGGGGGAATAGGACAGAAGAACTAGGGCTTGCACTGGGAGGAAAGAAACATTAAGACATTTCCTCTGTCTTTCCTATCTGTTCTGATCTCACTAAAATGGCCTGCTCCCATTGAAGAAAAAAGGATGACTTTGAACAGCTACAGCATTCAGGACCCCAGGATGCCTGGAGCTGGGAAGAGCTTTCATTTTTGTCTTTCTTCTTCAGAACAGGAGTCTGTCACTCAGCAGGAAGCCTCTTTGAAGTAGCAGAAGCTTAGGGAGAGCCCAGTGTAGAGACTACTCAAAGAGAACACATTTCTTAAAAAAAAAAAATCCTGTCAGCTAGAAGTTAAAGGTTCAAAAGAATTTTTTCTACACACTTTTCCTGGGCCTTTCATATGTCTATTAATAGGACAGAAGGTGATGTGGCTTAAAGGCTTGGACCAAGTATTTGTGGTAGATTTCTGAGACTAATGAGAATGCTGATTAATGGAATCAGGCTGGGGCTGTTCCACAGCCATCTGGGTTATTATGAAATATGTCACAATAGAAGGAGAAATATTGCCTGACTCTTAGTACTACCTTATTCCTTTGGCTATCAGAAAACTTTGATGGGGGGCGGAGCCAAGATGGTGGCGTAGCAGCCGCAACATATTGCAGCTCTCACATAGCCACCCCAAAATACCCATAAAATAGGACTCTAAACCA